>CM069442.1:10213174-10813174 GCA_035610835.1 Ophiura sarsii | reverse complement strand
GGCAGGCGTCTGCAGACGACATTCCAAAATTTCACAAAATGTGTCAACAATGTCACAATTATTGATTTTAATTACCATATTTGAATCCCTATGACAAATGCATTGACATAAGTATAAACTACCCTCGTATTGGATCAGTAATCCTTGTGTTTTGCATTTGGTAAGACCAATAGCCGTATGGATAGTGTTATATTGGTACCAACAACTATTTTGAGTCGTGTTTATATCCTAGAAATCAAATCTACTACGATGTTATTCCGTGCATTATAAAGCTCTGCTTTATAAAATTCATGTCAGTTGTATGTTTTGATCATCAGATTTCATGCAAAACCCGATAAGTCGAGACAGATCAACCAACATCTTCACAGTGACATCTAATAGACATTTGTCTCATTTTATATTCATGAGCTCATTATCGCCGTTGTTACGCTACTGGAGATTCATCTCTTGATGGAACATTGATGAATCTTGACCGTCGTCTGGCCCATCGCGTGTTTATATCGTATTGGATTCTAATCATCCGGGTCACACTCATTGAGTTGGAACTATTGGAACCAGCTTCAACAACATCATGCACTGCCTTCTTCCAGAGAGTCCTTTAAGAAAATAAAAAAGAAGTACATATCATACAATCATACACGATCACAATGATAAACGTAGCCTACCACACCATATTCAGTCATACTGGTCAACAGTTAGGAATTCGAGAGTAAATTTATTGGACACGTGACTAATAGGAGGCCACCATGTTGAGGCCGTCTATATAATGCATGGCTAATGGTCTTCTTTTATGGAGGCATTTTTGCACAACTTGCAAAGTGATTGTTTATTAAGTTTACCTTCAAAGAATGCAGACGTTATGGTTATTATTTTCCGCCTAGGAGACAAAATGTCAACACCACAGACCACGCGATACATAATCCATGTTGTCACAATCGCCATGCCTTGCACACAAAATCACCGAAATGGGTCTCATACGGGTCGTAAAATTGGCTCTAAATCGTGTTTCCGTCGTCGAAAATTTTCCGTCGGTGAAAAGTTGCCGAACACATGAAAGGTCAAGGTGACATAATACACCTATCAGTTGTAAGACGCACCATACGACCCCCGGAGTGGTGCGTCACTTTACCGAGGTGCGTCAACTTCTTATGTACAATGACGCACCCTGTGTCAAAAAAACGACGGACCATTGCCATCCAAATACGCACCCTCAGTCAATCTTTGGACGCACCATTGGTGGATTCTGACGGACCATGACGACGCACCCCGTCGTCAGATATCGTTGACTAAACTGAATAAAACACGATGACTACTGAAAATAAAACTACTTTTGGTACATGAGAAGTTGATGCACCTCGGTAAAGTGACGCACAACTCCCGGGGGTCGTATAGTGCGTCTTACAACTGATAAGTGTATTATATATTAACATTTTGGGCATTCATGTTCTGCTACCCTGTATATATCTTAAATACGATCTATACGATTTATGTTGTGCGTCTGTCACGTGTTAAGGCCGAGAACATGTTAGCAAACAGTAACGTGTATTTACTTGTTAATCAGCAACCAATCCCGGAATACCAACATCTACAAACTTGATCCAT
Organism: Ophiura sarsii; assembly: GCA_035610835.1. NCBI lineage: Eukaryota > Metazoa > Echinodermata > Ophiuroidea > Amphilepidida > Ophiuridae > Ophiura > Ophiura sarsii. The sequence continues at coordinate 10,811,572 of CM069442.1, read as the reverse complement.
ATAGGCAATTTAGTGGGGGGTTTTTTCAAACCCAAATGGAAGTAAAATATTTACTTATCTAGTAAGCCTATTTTTTACGATTTGTTCGTATTACGCGACGAGTGCATATTTGACGTTCAATAAAATAAGGTTAATCTATTACTGAGAACACACTATGAGTTGCAACGTACCTCATTTCGTTTGGCGACCATCTAGAATTCAAAATGGCCGACACATGTCATGTAAACGTTGACATTTCTTATAATCTTGACTTGTGATCAACACACATGGTTAAAATGGTCCCACGTTTATGATATTAATCTTTCTTTGTAAACGATTATGGCGTTGGCAGTTAATTTCATTTGGCAGCAATCTGGAATTCAAAATCGCCGGAAATTATCATAAACCGGTACTTTCGTCTATATATTGGCATGAACATCATATAGGGCTAAAATAGAAGCGTAATCCATGTTTGTGATTGTAATATTGCTACAAATTCATAATTGAGTTCAACTAATTTCATTAGGCAGCCATCTTGGATGAAAAGTGGTGGCAAAACTCACGTTTTGATACTTATTTGGCGTTTTCCTGTCCGATTTTACACTTAAAACATAAAAACTTCGTTTCCTTATTACTTTGAAATAAATTATCCGATTTCAAACAGTTAATTTCTTTGTTTTGATATTTATTTGGCGTTTTTCTGTCCGATTTTACACTTAAAACATAAAACTAAAATATCCTCTTAGTTTCCTGATTACTTTAAAATAAATTATCCGATTTCAAACAGTTAATTTCTTAGTTTCGATACTTATTTGGCGTTTTTCTGTCCAATTTTACACTTAAAAATAAAACTAAAATATCCTCTTAGTTACCTAATTACTTTAAAATAAATTATCCGATTTCAAACAGTTAATTTCTTTGTTTTGATACTTATTTGGCTTTTTTCTGTCCGATTTTACACTTTAAACATAAAACTAAAATATCCTCTTAATTTCCTAATTACTTTAAATTATCCGATTTCAAACATTTAATTTCGTAGTTTTGATACTTATTTGGCGTTTTTCTGTCCGATTTTACACTTAAAACATAAAACTAAACTAGCCTCTTCGTTTCCTAATTACTTTAAAATAAATTATCCGATTTCAAACAGTTAATTTCTTAGTAGCTTTCTCGTTAGTAAATATACTTTGCGGGTCTGACACCGTGTGTGTTAGAGGCGAACTGTCACTATGGGTTTCTATAGCCACATCCAGTTCTCCTGGGGATTTGAAAAGGTTACAATTTGTCAATGTTAACTCTGTCCTGTCTGTCACCAAGTGATTAGGTGTATGATCTGAAAATGTCAAGGTGGTAGGACTGCTTTAACGTCGTTAACTGTGTTTCCGGCAACGATCGCAACGGTACACAAGTAAACACAACATAGTTGGGAATGCTTTATGATGTAACAACTACGTTGATAATTTCAAATAATTGGAAGGAAATGTATTAAAGTCGTGTGATAGTTTTACGGAAAATACAGTCAATATAGATTCATGAGTTCAATCCATTAGAAAAGTAAACATTTTTGTGGAAAAGGATCAGATATTATTGCTTTAATTTGGACTGAATGGTATACCATGTGTCCGCAAATGGTCATTGGTTCATTTATTTAATACTATACATTGCTTTCATCGTCAAAATAACCAGTACCTACTTGTACCAATTTGTTTTACAAGTCCATATTTTCCTTTGCAAGTTCTTTTTTAACTATGTCGTCTGATTGCTATGTGTGCTCGCAGCTTACTTGCCTTCATATTATCCTGAACCGTTCCACGACTCTCTTTCTGATCCCGCGCACGTGTTTCAACCTATTCTTTCTCGTGTTGAATCTCCAAGAAATGTATCAATGGCTAGGTTTCTAGTGCGGTGACGTTTACTGTTCTGCTCGTAGTGGAGTTGCGACTGAAGATCCTTGCTGATTTCATTAATCTTAACTACTCTAGTACCCTCCTGAAGAATGTCTGGGACCGACATGCTGTCTTTGCTAACCGCTAGAAAATGCTACTCACCGAAATAACATAAAAGCAATACACTATACGCTACCAGAGAGGTGATGATGTAAAAACGTTGCTTGTCTTAAACTGCATGAAATGTTTGACATCTTATTCCAAGTTGGAAAAAGGAGGGGAAAAATCCATCCCGGCCAAGAATTGTTATTGTAAGGTTGTCATGAATGTTTGTATCCTGCTTGATAATACGAACTCCAGCACCGCCTTGTACAATAAATTAATGTCCATGTAGGCCTAGTGTTAAAGCAAAGTGTTATTGTTTTTAAAATTCATTAATTGACATTAATCAATACAGCAACATATTTACCAGATCAATCATTTTTCTGCGGTGAAATTCAGCATAATGTTGAAATTGCAAAATATAATTTTGACACGTCTGATTAGTGCAGTAGGACTCACAGTCCCTTGGAGCCATAGTCCACCCTGTACAGTATTAACGTACATAAGTTGGTATCTCTACACGCAGCACTAGTTTTACGCTTCATTCCGTGTATTTCTACGGAGGCCGGACTATGGCTCCATGGGGAACGGAACCATGGTTCTCTAGCTTTCACGCCGGTATGTTTGATCGATTTTTGTACTCAGAATATTTAACAACACACAGATACAATGATTGAAATCCTACATTGTGAACTTATTTTGCTGAGTGCTTATATGAATAAATGGCAATGCAAATAATACATGAAGTGACATGATATCGCGCGGTGATATAATACTATAACCGATAACGGATTATAATTGTGTGAATCTTTAAAGCCATTTGGTACTTTTTATATGTGCCAGTAGTATCGGCCGATACTGGAACACTGACTTTGTACCATTATCGAACGATACTGGGAGTTCCAGTACCGGACGATACTAGTGTCTGGGACCTAAAGTACACGGTTTTCCTGTTGTGCCTAAAATTATCAAACTTCCATAACCTTCAATGCCAGTTTGTAATGAAGTAATGTGTTTTCATAAAAAGGTATACTATCGGCCGGGTGCACCAAATTGGCGTAACTTACTACAGTCATCAAAAAAAGTAACTATACAGGTACTAAATGTACTTTTAACTCTAAAAATATAAATTCTACCTAGAAATATTAAATCATAAAGTTGTTGAGAAATTTATCTTCTTTAATATGAGATATTGCACGCTAGGATCGGTTGAATATTTAAGAAGCGACAATCCAAAATGTAAGGTAAAGTCACAATTTGAAATTCACATTTTACATTTAAACACGGGGGAGAGAATGACAGGTAGCGTGTGTGTGACGTATTGATCCATCGGAACAATGCGGCCGACTGTCCAACCTGCGCATGCATCCCCCAAATTTGCACTACCGGTAATCGATAAGGTACCCGTAGATTGGTCCGCGTGTAGAAAATAAAAATGTGAAAATGAAAAAATTGGACTTCTCCTTACATTTTTGAGTGCCACTTCCTCAATAATCACTCGATTCTAACGTGCAATATCTCATATTAAAGAAGACAAATTTGTCAACAATTTTATAATTTAATATTTTTAGGTAGGATATATATTTTAAGAGTTAGAAGCCCATTTATTACCTGTATAGTTACTTTTTTTGATGACTGTAGAGAGGTAAGCTACCGCGCTAGTGCAAATGCACTAACTGCAGGGTAAATTACTAGCGATGTAATTTTGAGAGCAAAACTGGAGAGTAAGATCCGAATAGTAACTTGCGAGGTTTATATCCATCAAAATTTACATCGTCCAACATAAACAATATTTGTCGCATGCGCCAAATGTTTACCATTATATCAGAGAGACAAACAATGACGTTTATACTATTTTCCCGTAAAATTCAAAATGTGTCGTCAGTTAACTACGTCACTCCCTGGGTCAAATGGTAACATGACTAATTTAAATAAAGAGCCACTAATATCGAGTTGGTCTGAGAGACAGATAAAATGACGAAATTTCGAGTCCGAAAATGTCAATTTTGTTTACAATTCTCTGGAAAATAAGGACCATAATTACATATAAACATTTTTTTATTTGAGAGGCACATACAAATTGTGCACTTAAATGTACAATTTTCATGATGAAAAGCTGTTTTTGTAGTAAAATAGTTCAATAGTTTAATAATAACATGATGCCCCTTCTACCGTCCGATCTCTGTGGCGTGCTACTGTGATCCTGACGTTTATAAACGGAAAACACGGGTTCGATTCCCGAGATTCCCTTATTTTGTTCTTTTCTTTTTAAAACATGAAATCATTCAATATGATGGCACAGGTATTGACATGCTTTAGTATTTATTTATTATTAATCAATTGATTTAGTAAATGTGTATGTGTTATTATTTTATATTCCACTTTTGTATTTACTTTTGATGTATTTATTAAATGCATATGTTCCGATCACATTTTTATAGCATTGAATTCTTTCAAACATACTGACATTTTAATATCATATGAAAGCTCATATTTTTCTGATTTTCATACGGGGTGACCTTTCTGGCGAATTTTGGGGGTCGGAAAAAAAATATGTTGCCGTGTGGTGATCTCGAGTTAGGGTTAATATAAATAGGCATATATGTATTTATTTAGCTATGTATTCTTTTATTTATTTGATTTCATGTTATTTAATTATTCAATTAGTTATTGATTGATTGATTGATTGATTGATTGATTGATTGATTGATTGATTGATTGATTGATTGATTGATTGATTGATTGATTGATTGATTGATTGATTGATTGATTGATTGATTGATTGATTGATTGATTGATTGATTGATTGATTGATTGATTGATTGATTGATTGATTGATTGATTGATTGATTGATTGATTGATTGATTGATTGATTGATTGATTGATTGATTGATTGATTGATTGATTGATTGATTGATTGATTGATTGATTGATTGATTGATTGATTGATTGATTGATTGATTGATTGATTGATTGATTTACATTATTTCTACAATTGTGTATATGCATAATTGTGGAAAGATTTAAAATATGTTATAATAAATTGGTCTTAAATGTATCATTGAGTAAATTATAAATTGATAATAAATTGCATAATAGAAATCTCCCATTGATCATCATATCTATGTAATCGTCCATCGGGCAAATCAGAAATATAGCATTTAGTTACAGCATAAACTGTTATGCTTCAACTTACTCTTGGGTCCGGTCAGGTGTAAGTTACTACCCCAGTAGCTTGCCCCGGTTTGGTGCTCTTGCTTATAATTTATGTTTATTGTGCTCCAAACACTTGAAATGAGGTTTGTGAGTAGTACAGTGCAGACGACGGTGGCTACGAACGGCCGTTAATTTTGAATTTCCGTTGGTTTCAATGTAACAATGGATTTTTGATTATATGACCCCATAAAATTCATCATAGGTTAGAAGAAAAAATTTCCAATCCAAAACCGTTCGGGATGGCTAATCATCCCAATTGTAAATGCTATTTTTTTAATTTAAACCGTTGTTAAGCGGTCGTCCCATTCACTTGATCAGGTAACCTCGTTCGCATATTTTAACCTGAATACTCGTGAATACGCCTATGTCCAGCGTCGTCTGGTACAGTGTACGTTTATGCGATGCGCCACCCTCGTATGAGAGCAGTATTCAAATAAGGCCTGAAAAATGGTTTGATTGGCATAACATGACAAAAACAAATAGGGTAGGTCGATCGGGATTTTTTTTTGATTTTCTTAAGTCACCTGCTTTTGAATACTTGAAGACAGCAAACAGTCAGAAACTTTAATACTTTGTTCAATTTATATGTAGATTTTAAAATTCGCATTTCACCGCATTACTTTATTTTCATATTTTCTTCTTGAACCTTTAAAATTGGTGGTGTAAGTCATGTTGTGACTCTATGGAATGTGTTTTTTCTTCAATATTAAAACAATATTTAAACTCCTGATAAACAACTGATTCCAGTGATTTATTGGACTATGCTTCTTCAAATTTAATTTTACATTGTAAAGTGCAATATCAGCTCTTATTTTGTTGTCTTACACTTTTCTATATAATTATGATTTAAACAAAACACAGCGTCACAAATTGATTGTGAATGAATGTTAAATTGTGGCGGTACATAGTTTAACGAAAGCAAATTTCAGTTTCAATATCGCCGTGAAAAATCTCAGAAAATGTGCAATTTTCAATGCTTATCGGTGACACGAAAGATCCCCGCGCGCTTTTATTACACTTATTACACTCTGTTAAAACTGTTAATAGCAACGTCAATCTTGATGCTCTATTTATTAGTTAGGATGTGCTAAGTGTAGGACTGTGAAAGTGCATACTCAAACAGGCATTTCGAAGGGGAAGGTTTTTATCACACTGAGGGGTATAAATAAGGGCGACATTAACCAGAAGGCTTCTTCTATATTTTTTAAGGGTACTGTCAACCTTTTTTTTATGAAATTTATCAAGCACTGTAACTTTTAAACTAATAATGTAATGTACATAAAAGTATACCATTTTTCAAATGAAATGAGTCGGAGAATCCATTTTTTGTATTAAATTTCACATAAAATAGTGTTTTTTACATTTTTGCCCAAAAATCTTTTTTTTTTGGCGCCAACATTTTTCAGACAACCTAACAAATCAGTTTTTGATTTTAAATTTCAAAATTTCACCAAAATCATCTAAAGTCAAGGATTGGGGTTTCTTTTTGGCTTAAACATTTTTAGTTTTGAAAATATTGACCAAAAAAGGCTAAAAAGGTTATTTTTTGAAATAAGAAACAAATTGTTGGCACTTTTTGGTCAATATTTTCAGAACTAAAATATTTTAAAGCCCGATCCTAGATAATTGACTTTAATTTTGATGAAATGTTGAAATTTTTAATCAAAAACTGATTAATTTTTATTTTTTTAGGTTGCCTGAAATTGTTTGGCGTCAAAAAAGTAATTCTTGGGCAAAAATGTAAAAATTACTATTTTTGGTGAAATTCGATTCCAAAAATGGATTTTCAGACTCATTTCATTAAAAAAATGAATTATTTTATGTACATCACATTTATAGTTTAAAAATTACAGTACTTGATAAATTTGGCGCCAAACAGAGTTGACACTTCCCTTAACAGAGTTTGGCATACCATGGGCCAAACTCAGGCATACGGTTTGAAAATGGATTTAATTAATATACACTATTCTTTTCGGAGGCAGTTGATCGCGGATCATAGGGGGCATTCTGAAACGCTGAGTGAGCTAAAGGCATTCGAGTGCTTGCACATGTTTTTAAATAAATGAATAGTAGATTTGCATATACTCCATATACACTTTCATATACACAAGGGTTTGAGAATCTGTTTTGAAAACTACAATTTGAAAAGGTTGGATGTTAGAAGTACCCAAAGTCATTTCCCAAGATTGAAATAGTAATTTTAAAGCGGTTTCACTGACATTTTGTGACTCTGGATCATGACGCTTCCTGACGTCTTTATCATTTCCCAAATACGCTTGCATTTGCCAATATATTTTAATCGGCTTAAACTACTATTATGGAGAAAGAAGTCAGATCCATTACTATTTTTATTATTCCAAGGTCATTTTTATTTAAACAAAAGTACATAACGTTATTTTCCATAAATTAGTAAGCCAAGTTAAACGAGTAAGTATATGGAAATCATTGTGATTACGCACTGAAAATGTGTGTGTAAAGACTCACAGCTAAACAGCAAAGACTTTTATTCTTCACAGCTATAGTCACACCTTTATCCCGCAAATTGCGATTATCACTCCAGACCCATTCATCAAGATACCTAGGTGGCTCGTTCAGATAGCACACAGTTATGACAGTAATCACACACAAATCAATGATTTTCTATACCTAGTGCAACTTTGCTGTTATTATGCACGTTCATTGAAATCGACATAACTTTAAAAGTATCCATTCAATTTTTTTGAATGAGGTATCAAACTGCGGAGAAGAACTCAATTAATGTATATCTCAGATTTTTGGTACTGATTTTATTTTTTGAATTAGCCAACATTATTAAAGCACCTGGTCAGGGACTTTTATGTGCTACAGTAGGTGTATAAGTTTAATCTTACAGGGTGTCCCATACCTAGAAATCATTGCAACCAATGCTGACGGTGCTATAGTTTTACTTTTACACAACGGATTACAGAACGTGTTTGCACATTCTGAACACCTCAAAAACCTTTTTATTTATTACATAAAATCCTAGATGTCGTAATCGGTTTTCCAATTTCGCTCGGTCAATTAACGAGAGGTATGTCAGAAACACATTTAAACGATTTAACGGAAATCGACGGTGTTGCAGCTGTGTGGCGCTGTTAACCATTCAATATCGTTTTAATATCCCACAGCGACGCTCCGTTAATTTCTTTATGATTTGTAAATAAATAATATTTGTTTATGTGCAATATTGAACAATAAATATGTAGTTTATAAATATTGTTGGTATTTAAATATTTGGAAGAAGTGTACTTTAGGCCCCAGATACTGGTATACCAGTTCAATAGCTGGTACGCGTGATACCAATAAATGCTCAATAACTGGTACACGTGATACCAGTGTTGCAGTATCGGAACATTTTATATGTGTCAGTATCGGTCGATACTGGAACACTGACTTTGTACCAGAATAGAACAATACTGGGTGTTCCAGTATCGGACGATACTAGTACAATCCATAATCTGGGACCTAAATATTTTCAAAAAACTAATGCAAAAGTCTAATGATTTGTAACAACAAAAGAACATACGCTACTGAATGGATTGATACACACAATTGGTGACGATTTGAACAAACGTTTGTTATATTTTAATAAACTTTAATATATACTTTTACTAGTGTTCATATTGAGTCGTGAGGCATAGCAATGTAGTGGTTTTATTTTCTGTCAAATCGGTTAATCTGGTTTCGATACATCTCCGTGATCACACGTGATTTCAAAACCAAATTTAACAATATTGTTAGATGTTATTAGGCTTCCATAATGTATACATGATTGAATCCATGTCGAGTAAGTGAAATTAATGCGCCGTCAATATTAGTAGCACATTTAGTGGTGAACTGGCTGAACAGTAGAATCGTCATTTACCACCAAATCGTTTGAACTGGTTTTCGACATACCTTATGTGCATAATTTGAAACGGATTGACCAATCTTAATCTCCACATAAATGTGGAGATCCTAAGGTTTCCAGAACGTATACATATTATTGAAATCCATGGCTTAAATTGAAACTAGAGCCCTGTCGAAATAAGTTCCAGGGTGTCTGGGACATCCTGTATAATTATTATGAAAACACTGTTAATTATGTTCTCCTAAAAACGATGTTGTCTGTGTGCACTATACAACTCTTCATCATACAGTCATGTTTGGCTGCATGTTTTTTCATCTGATTTCATACTGAAAACGTATTCAGTAAATACTTACACAGCGACATTCCATAGACATTTGCCTCATGCTGTATTCATGAGCTCATTATCGTCGTTATTGTGCTACTGGAGAGAGTTCCTCTTGATGGAGATTTCTTGACAGTCTGGCCCGTCGAGTATTTATATAGTATTGGATTTTAATCGATAGCCTGATAACCATTGGTTATATGTCGTGTTGAACATTCTGATCACACTCATCGAGTAGGTATCACCATTGAAATTGAAACGCGGCTCAACAACATCATACATTGCCTTCTTCAAGAGAGTCCTGTGAAAAGAAAAGAAAGACAAAATATCAAACAGTCATACACGATCATAATGGTAAGCGTGGCTTACCATACTACGTCATGGTCAATGTATGGCTTACCATACACAGTCATAATGGTCAAAGTTTCACTGCACACCATCGTAATGGTCATACACACACAATTATACCACGCACTGTCATTTATTAGGTTCAGTACGAGTTAACTTGCCATACACAGTTAAGGTCATGAAAATCAACGTGACTCACGAAATAGACATAATGGCGTAAACAACCCTAAACGTTTAAAATGGTAATAAGAAGGAGAAACAAATCACAAAATGAGTTGAATAGATTTTTGAAGCAATAACCAAACTTTCTGTTGGTATATGATGAAAGTAAACCTGTTAAGTTTAACGTTTTGATACAATTGGGAAGATAACAACTAAGGATATATATAATATACACAATAAAATTGTGCGCTTTCAATTTCTGCTACCCTGTATGTCTAGAGGACAGTGCAAACCATATACATGTTTTATACTGCGGGTCTGTCACGTATTACGGCCGAGAACATGTTAAACGAAACACTGACGTGTAACCCAATTGATCCATATAGGCATGCAAAGCTATTTAGTGCTTATTTTTACACCAAAATGAAAGGAAAATTACCGATCTAGTAATCCAGAGCACATTTGACGTTAAATAAAATGGTGCGGTTAAAGGGAAACAATGTCATGTTGAATTTTTTAAATTTTAATTAACTTACTTCAGAATCCAAGATGAACATTAAAAATTGCCATTGTTGTGGTTTCTACTAAAAAAAACCAGCCAAACTTGATTAAAACAATGTTGTAAGTATGTTGGACTATCACCCTTAACCATGTAAAATGCTGGTCACGGCTCTACCAGCATTTTTGAATCAACGTTTTGTTGTACAAAGAGGGCTGATTTGTCTAAATCCTTATAGGTATCAGTTCGTACATGTAATACAATTGTAAAAATATACAAATCCCAATTTTTATTATATATTTTTGTAATTGAGGGCGCTGCCTCCACCACATCTCTTAATGCCCCTTTAAGTGTATTACAACGGAGAGCACAATATAAGTTGCAACGTACCTCATTTCGTTCGGCGGCCACCTTGAATTCAAAATGGCCGATACATGCCATACATGTAAACTTTGAAAGTACTTATATATTTGACTTGTGATCACCTAACAGGGTTGATATGGTGGCAATACCCACGTTTATGATATTATCCTTTCTTTGTAAACGAAAATAAAGATTGTAGCCAATTTGATTTGGCAGACATCTTGAATTAAAAATCGCCGAAATGTTTTATATACCATTACTTTCGTCTATATTTTAAGAGAACAACACACACGGCTTAAATAGTGGCACAATCCGTGTTTGTGATTGTAATCTTGCTATCGGATCCATACTTGAGTTCAAGTTCATTTTATTGGGCAGCCATCTTGGATGAAAAATGATGACAAAACTCACGGTTTGATACTTATCTGGCGTTTTTCTGTCATATTACACTTAAAACAAAACAAAAAACACCTTAAATATCCTCTTAGTTTCCTAAATTATCGGATTTCCAACATTTACTTTCTTTAGTGGCTTTCTGGTTCGTAAACATAATACGAGGGTTTGACACTCTTTGTGTTAACGTCGTTTACAGCGTTTCTGGCAATATATTGGGGAATGATTTATGATGTACAAAAAAACCATTGACGAATTCGTAAAATTAGAAGGTGATTTATTATAAAGTTGTGTGATTTTATACGGACAATACAGTCAATAAAGGATTCATCTGTTCAATAAATTAGAGAACTAGAAATAAAAGAATAACTATTTGAAAAGGATAAGATGCTATTGCTTTATTTTCATTCGTTCATTTCACTTAGGGCTGATATCCAAACTCTCAGCGGTGTTACACCGGTATTACACCGATGTTATACCGGTATTACACCGATATTCTATACAAATATCGGTGTAATACCGGTATAACATCGGTGTAATACCGGTGTAACATCGCTGAGAGTTTGGATATCAGCCCTTAACCTATTTTACAATATATTTCCCTTTCATGGTCAATAATAATAATAATAATAATAAATAGGCTCTTATATAGCGCAGAAATACCAGCAAAGGCCTCTAGGATTGAAAATATCCAGTTGGCCTATACCTACCAATTTGTTTTTCAAGGCCACGTTTTCCTTTGCAAGTTCTTTTTTAACGCTGTCGTCGGCTTCCTCTTCATCCTCCATTATCCTCTGTAACTCTTGCATCCTTGCTATTTGTGTTCGCAACTTGTCTATATCAGCCTTCATATCCTGGAACTTTCCACGACCTTGTTGAAGCGCCAGCTCCAGTTGATCCCCTCTTTCTTTGTAATCCTGTGCACGTTTTTCGACCTCCTCTTTTTCGTGTTGAATCTCCAACATTTTATCAATGGCTAGATTTCTAGCGCGATGTAGTTTACTGTTCTGCTCATGGATATAGTTGAGTTGCGACTGAAGATCCTTGCTAATTTCTTTAACATTAACAACTCTATTACCTTGCCGAAGCATGTCTGGGACAGGGAAATGCTGTCTTTGCTGACCGCCCGGAAGAAGTACTCGCCACAATAAAAGCGATAGTCCAAACGCTACCAGAAAGGTGATGATGTACGGTGCTGCTTGCCTTAAATTGTATGACATCCTTCGTGGTAGACAACTTGTTAACAGTTTATCAGACATGATGCAACATTTGGTGACGATAGAAGTTTATGTACATGGGATTGTAAGTTGCCGATTCTCCAATATTTAGCAGCATACTTAAAATTATGTGAAATTCCAAATTGAAGTTCATTACAGGAAATAACAGAAAAAGTCGACATAGAGTTTTGATTTGAAAGTTCTTCCAGGATGACCCTGCATGATAATATGTACCAACTCCCGCCATGTACCGTATCAATCAATCTCCATACAATTTTACAGCTAACTGTATTGTTTTACACATGTCATGCAATATTGATATCAATAATTTTGATCAATTCTCTTTACCATTGCAGTAAATAATGTTCAAGATCAATAATTTATTCTGCGTGAAAGTTCAGCAGATGTTGATATTGAAAAGTAGAATTTTGACACATTTGACTGATATGCGCTATCGATTTTTGTACTCATAATCGTTTGACAAAACACAAATACATCGATTGAAATCCTGGTATTAAATCTGCTGCATGCTTTAAAAGCAAAGAAAATAATACATACAGTGAAATATGATGTGAGATGTCGACATATATAACCGGCTAATTAATTCAAATTTTGAATGAATTGTCGATTGCCAAGAATAAGTAGACCCGGTAAAAGATACGACTCGTATACTCATCTTACCCAAATTAATAATTGACGGGACGTTTGATTAAAGTACGAAGGCAGCGTATTCATTCACAAGCTGAAAACACGAAAAGAAACACGATAAAACATGAACAAAATAACAATGACGATATAGGAAACTATTTGTCATACTTTACTATCTTAAATTGATTGATGATATAAAGTGGTAGTGCTAATTTAACTGTGGATGCCCAGGTTGGATCGGCTAGCCGCATTGCTCCGGTGGATTAATACGGCACAAACTCTTTACCTGTCATACTTTCCCCGTTTTGAAAAGACGAATGTAAAAATGAAAATTGTACTTTACATTTGGGATTGTAACTTCTTAAATAATCGACCATTATTAGCGTGCAATAATATCTCAAATAAAAAGAATAGACATTTCTCAACAACTTTATACTTTAATATGTTTATGTAGAAGTTATGCTTTTAGAGTTACCTGCACATTTATTTCCTGATCAGTAACCTTTTGTGATAACCGTATTTAAACTTTGTATAGAACATAGAGCATGTGCCCATTTCCCCTCTCTTAATGGGGCATTGAGAGATACGTATGGGAGTGCGCCCTCAATTATCCTGGAATTTGTTTGCATCAAAGAAATACTTAGGCATAATACTAACTACCATCTGAAACAGTTTACCAACATTCGCCGTTTATCATATCAAATTTCATGATTTTCTTAGTTTCGATATGATCATTTCGAATCTAGGTGCTGAATTCGGAAGTTATACGATCGTTTTACATGCGTACTTTCGCGGCAAATCTCAACCCGGAAGTGCCGTTATTTGCTTATTTAGCATGAAGGCGATGTCAGAATTGTATGCCATTTTTTTATTTGGACTGTGTTGATGATTATCTTTACCGCATTTGGTCATTTAGTATATCGATACATCTCTCAATCCCCCTTTAACGTGAAATACCCGAATACCTTCGTAATTGTGACACTTTTGAAATAGAGGGTTAGTTAGATCACTTTTGTTTGCATAACTTCACACACAATTAGACGCTTTGAAAAAAATTGACACGATTATGAAAAGTGAAAAAGCTTGGCTACCAATAGAAAGTTGTTGTCCTTTTCACCTTTCCCAAACCAGTCACATTTTCCCAAAATGATATTCTCAAAAAAAGGTGACACTTTCAAAAGTTATTAAAATGTCTCTGGTGCTTTTCAAAAAAAATCAATTAAATTGTCTTTATTTTAAATTAAAATAAAGTATCTTCTTTCTTTAGCTGGTCTTTATTTGAAATAAAAAATAAAATGATTTTTTTTCACGCATGACTAGCCAACAGTGTGCACCATATACACCAAGGATTTCTCTGCATCGTTGAAAAGTGCTACTTTTCGGAAAACATCATTTGGGGAATTGTGACTGTTTTGAGAAGAGTAAACATGGTATTGAAAGGGGGAAACTTGGGGTGGGTAGCCAAGTGTTTTGATCGCTCGAAACGCAATATTGTGTGTGGAGTTATGCAAACAAACTTGTACATATATAGGATATTAAAAAGTGCCACTTTTTTTCCCGAAAACATCATTTTGGGGAAATGTGACTATTTTGAGAAAAGTAATGATGAAATTGAAATGGGGAAACTTTTTAAGGGTAGCCAAGCGGTTTTTTTATCGTTATAAATGTTTCAATCTCTCAAAACGTCTTATTGTGTGTATGCAGACAAACGTGATCTAATTTTAGGGGGGGGGGGGCCTTACTTTTTTGAATCCTTATAATAGTTAATACTGCTAGCTCTAATAATCTTGACGGTTTAATGCACCCTGTATCCTGGTTTCTCCTTATAACTAAAAAATGGTGCTAACTATAATCCCCTAAGTATCAGCACAGTTTGTAGTATTAAAAACGAGTGGGGACGTTAAAGGGGCATTGAGAGATGTATCGATATACTAAATGAGCAAATAACGTAAAGATAATCATCAACATAGCCCAAATCCAAAATGTCATACAATTCCGACATCGCCTTCATGCCAAACTAAGCAAATAACGGCACTTCCGGGTTGAGATTTGCCGCGAAAATCAGTGAGTAAAACGATGCCTAACTTCCGAATTCAGCTCCTTAGATTCGATATGATCATATCGAAACTAAGAAAATCGTAAACATTTTATATGATAAACGGCGAATGTTGGTAAACTGTTTTAGATGGTAGTAGTATATGCCTAGTATTACTTTGATGCAAAAAAACTGATTTCCAGGATAATTGAGGGCGCACTCCCATACGTATCTCTCAATGCCCCTTTAAGCACATATATGATATCGCTACGGAGTGCCATAGGTAAAACATTGTTGAAGGGGTGTTTTCCGTATCCTCCCGCGCGGTTTCAATATTGCACGGGATTTGCTCAATTTTGTTTTACAAACTTTTGAGATAAGCTTAAGGAGGAACCCGTATGATAAAAGGCGCAAATGCTTCCAGTTGTGTGTGTAGCTCTGTTTCATAATTATGGATATTGCAATACGTAGTTGCAAGGTTTTTCACTCGAAACATGTCTTATTCTTGCTATTGTGTACCACACCGCATCCACACTGATGATGAAGTACGTGTAAGGTTCGAAAGCTTTGTTATCTTGTTGTGAATGTAATTTACAAAATAAGAATAACATCCATGTGTTCGCCTTAAGTGTAAACTAACAAGATACGTATATTTGGGTGGTGTGAGGGGAGGGGGTGGGGGTGGGGGGGGGGGGGGGGGTGGGGGTACAACCTTGGAATCAGTATATTACGGACGGATAAACCACCATTCCATAGTGTAGCAGGACATGTTTTGACTATTAAAAAAAATGGCTTGTAAGTCACGAAAAAACCTGTTCAACGGGCTCGACCGACCATTTGTTCTAAAATGTCATGTTTTACAGGGTCTTTTTATTTAAACTGTTTGAAATAAAACACAAACCGTCCGACCGACCGACCGACCCTACCTGTTTTCGTTTTCAAGTAGAACAGAGTTCTTTTTCTGTCACCTTAGCGATGAATCAATAATAAATGAATCGGGTGGAATACATATCTAAAAGAGTATTAGTGACCGCAGGGCTGGTTAGGTAAATGTCAGTTTGTACTAGGGGTGAACGACTATTTTAAAGGGCAGGGCGATCGTATCCCAAAGACACGAGAGTGTCCTCTGCCCCGTCACACTAGAGAATATGAAACATTATTTAGTATTCTAGTTTAATTTGACTTTATATGATCTTGTTTCGAGTTAGAAGTGATACACACCACCAGTAGTTGAACTTTGTCCGGGAGGCGATATGTTTGTCCCGAAGTGAACGTTTATAGGTGGTAGCATGGTAAGAGGTCAGGGCGATGAGGCGTTTGAATAAAGTGCTAGATGTGGGCAGCTGAGAAATGTTGGTGTCTCAAGTACGAGGGGGAATCAACAAGTTTTTGAAATCACCCAGAAGTGAAGGAGCTATATCGATGAAATGTTGTCAGTGTAATTACTGGTCCTTAAAAACATTATGGTGAAAAAATGGTTTCATAAGTATGTTTACTTTTTATACAGGTGGCGCTAGATGCCAAGGCCATGTAAGTCAATGACGTCTCCCAACGGTGCTATGTGCTATGCTATGTATATCCTTGTGGGACGCCTTCCAGAGGAGTACGGGGCTTAGAATTTTGTCATTTACAGAGATAAATTGCGACCTACGAGTGACAATGACAACAATTTAAAAAAAATCTGAGCCTAATACTCTTCTGGAAGGCGTCCCACAAGAATAAGGTATTGGACCATTATAATTTACTATGTACACATCACCGTTGGAAGGCGTCATTGATTTACATGGCCTTGACATCTAGAGCCACCTGTATAAAAAGTAAACATACTTATGGGACCATTTTTGCACCATAATGTTTTTAAGGACCAGTGATTACACTGACAAAATTTCATCGATATAGCTCCTTGACTTCTGGGTGATTTCAACAACTTTTTGATACCACCTCGTATAATATGTTTTATTTCAAAATACACTCGGGAATTCTAATAGTATGACGGAGATGGTATTTTCCATCAAATAGCACACAGTGTAGCTCGATATACAGTTAACACTAAAGATCCAGACCAGTTGCTTTGATGTTGGCTAATTCAAAATCATTAATCGGTACCAAAAATCTGATATACATTAAATGAGCAAATTTCTTTTCCGTAGTTTGGTACCTCATTCATAATTTTTTAAAAGTTATGTTTTTAATAGCCACGCCTTACTACAACAAGTTGCACTAGAAGTGATTCTCTACGGGATATCATTTACTTGTATTGTCCACTATGCGCTATCTGAAACCAGTCAGGTATCTGGATGAATGGGTAACAGGCATCGACAGGCCTGGGAGTCTTTATTACATACACATTGTCATTGCATAATCTCACATTTTCACTGCGTAATCACACACAAACCAAATTGTAGTGCAATTTTGTGGTTATTTAAACCATCATAACCTGAAAACTATCCATTCGATGTTTATGGATGAGAAATCAAACTACGGGGAAGAACTTTGCTCATGACAATAGACAGCAGCATAGAGAGTGACAGGGGTCATTACATTCCAGTTGCCTGTAAGGTTTGAGCCCAAGTTTGATAGGTTGAACTGGCCATGACGCTAGTATTAGTAAGTTCAACCCAATAATGACATCCATCCAACACCAGTGACCGCATGCTGGGGGACCTTGAGTGTGGCAGCGGTGGAACTAGAAACAAGCCTAAAGGGGCTGCAGTATTGCCACATGACTTTCCACACGTGGTGTTTTTTCGCCCGATTTGGGCTAGTTTTAAAACTAAAATCTGCTCTTTGGATAATATAATGTGATTTTTTTTCGAAATTTGAACATTTGTTTTTATAAAATATGATATAGCACTAGTTTTTATGACAAATTGAAATTAATAGTTGGAATTTGTTATCACAAGAACATTTTCAAAAGTAGTATATAGAGCTTCTAGTTACACCAACACTAAAGAGCCTTGAGCTATGCTTAGGATAGCGGTGGAAATGGTAGCACGCGCATGCTGGCAAGACACAGTTGGAGTAAAAAAAAATCAGATAAATGGTGTAGGAGGGGATGATTTATTACCCTGGATATGTCATCAAAGACGTTGTCAAGAAAGTTGGACTTTATACAGGGCACGAAACCGTAATGGGTGGGGGAGGGTGCGGTAAGGCCTTCAACTTTGACAATCTCTTGAGAGATTACAGCTCAATCGGGGGGATTGCAATTTTAATTACTTTCTATCCAATTCAGCGTCGGTTACAAAGGTCCACATTTTACCAGAAGGTCCACGTGCTTACCATAAATAAATAGGCCAAAGTGGCACCTAAAAGCTCAAACAGAGTTCTAAGTGAAACCCGTTTGTTTATTGTAGTTCAGTCAGTTCCAAATTGGCGAAACCCGTTAACAGCAGCGAATGTAATCAGAAGACCGTTGCGCGCAAAACTATCGCCTGGCGCAATATGGCGCGCACTGTCGCAGTGTCATTGTATGCGTGACGCTTGCGTATGTAAAAATCGCGCTTTTACGCTTGGATTACTTTAGCGCGCGGATAGATAAAAACCGAATATTTCTCGCCAATTTGGAACTGATTGAACTATAACCTGTATTACTTGTAAATGAGCACGCATTTAAACTACGAACATGGTTCGGTAAATACATTGGGAAAATTTGTTTCGTTCTTCAGAAAACATCCGTGTTCTTCTAAAAACCTTAGTGTATAGAGGTATCCGATATTCGTTTGGTTGGAAGGATTAGTTAGTCTCGAACGAAGTCAGGCAATTGCAGTGAAAATAAATTAACTATAGTATAAAGCACGCAACACTCCATTCTAATCATCTTGTAATATCATTCTGGAGAGACGTGTTTCAAGCTAATTACATTTGCTTTCCATATTGCATGAGGTAATTAGGAACAAAAATCAAGTTAACGCTTTTTCAACACCTCTGTATTATGGACTTAGTGGGGAGCCATTATCGTGATATATACACTGCCATACATTTCTATGAGTATAGTAATTAATTTCGTCGTAAACATTGTACATTTTTTCTACATTCCCGACTGACCCATTTTTAAACGTCCCATACATGTGAATACCGAAGCCCTACCCCAAAAAAAAAAAAAAAATAATAATAATAATAATAATAATAATAAAAATAAAATAATAATAAAAAATTTAAAAAAAAAAAAATTTAAAAATTTTTAAAAAAAAATAAAAATAATAATAAATAAAATAAAATAAATAAAATAAATTGAAATGAAATGAAATGAAATGAAATGAAATGAAATGAAATGAAATGAAATGAAATGAAATGAAATGAAATGAAATGAAATGAAATGAAATGAAATGAAATGAAATGAAATGAAATGAAATGAAATGAAATGAAATGAAATGAAATGAAATGAAATGAAATGAAATGAAATGAAATGAAATGAAATGAAATGAAATAAAATGTCAGATTAAAAAAAAAAAAATAATAAAACAAATGTTTACATTGAACAAAAAATATTATGGTGATTTTTAAGGGGAAATAAGAAGATAAAAGGCCCGACGATTGACACGGTCTGGGAAGTCTGTGTGCCCGTACAACATTGTGTTTTTGTAGCCTATTGGCATCATCTGACACTCTTTCCAATTGCCTGGACCGTTGTATTTCAACCGTCCTACTTCCGATCCCTAAATTATATATCTAGTTTAATGCATGTTAACATTAAAAAGCGTAGCAATGGATTGCAATGGTTCAAATTTGTAGGATAAGTAACATTAATGTAAGCCTAATGGGCTATACCTAACTCGCGTGTTACGGTAGGAACGGCCCACTTCGCGCATTTGCGAATTTGTCAATTCACATTGACTATTAGATACGTTTGCCGAATTCGGCACAGTGAGAATGATTCAAAGGTGGGTTAACTTGAGAACTCAAGTAACATCGAATATTGCAGGGACTAACTCACATTTTGCTCTAAATAATTCACAACTATTTACACTTTAGCAGCATGTATGTAGACTGATATTGGGTCCGATTAGGTATCTAAATTATTCCTATTTACACTTTGATAGAAATAACATTTAAAAACCTATTTAAGGAAGTAAAGCATGAACCAAAGGAAATCAAAATGGATTTCAGCTTAATATTTCACATAAAATTAATTGACCAATTGTATCAAGCAAGGTATCACTTTAAAGCTTATAAAATACACTTTATGCAAATTAAATCCAAATTTTCATTTTGAACGACCACAGCCCTTTTTGATGTGACTAGTCCCATTTCAATCCGAACTGGTCGGACATTCGCTCATTTCTAAATATAAAGTTGTAAATTAGGTGCAACAAAACTTAAATTGAATCATTGTATTCACGCGCTAAGCAAAGACCTATACCTGAAAGGTATGGCTTGCCCTTGTCGCGCCGTCTTTGAGCTTTTGACTGTTTAGGAGGAGCGTGAAGGAGGAAAGCTACTGCTGTAGAGGAAGTGTGAAGTATGGTAGGATGAGGGCAAAGGCGGATATCATGAAGGGCAAGTCTGGCATAAATGAATATAGTTTGAATAAGTAGATGGGGGTTCTTGTTCTGAGGTTATGTCTGACAGTTGCATTACATATGTACCGAAGGGGCTGAATCGTTAATCCTGAGGTGAGGATCGAAGGAATGTGAAGTGTTATATCGTTCACGCCAGTAGCCAATTACGTGATATGCCAATTGCATTTTTCTTTAAGTTATTTTTTGAACTACAGTTAAGTAGCGCTATTATCTCCCTAGATTGAGCACTGTTAATCATAGTCTACCAAAGAGGGGGAGGGGAGGGGGGAGGAGGGAGGGGGCGTCAAACGAGGTCACTGTTTTGGTGCTGGGTAATAATAATTATGACGGCATATGGTCATAGTGACGTCATATCATATTATGGGTGTATCAACGAAAAGAGGATATGTTGTAAAAAGCTTGAACTTTGAAGGTTGGTATTATTTCGACCGGTATTTTTGCCCGCAAGAGCTCTCTCAAAACATCTAATGGGTCAAACACCAATTCCGGACAAGATTGTTTCAGCCGTCAGAAGTGACGTGGACACAGATGTCTCTGTAACTATAAAACAAAATCATCGTTGCGTCAGTTCTGTTTGACCTGTAGAATGGTTAAGTGTCTGTTAAAGATGTATTAACATCAAAAGGATGCATTTTGTTTTGACCGAAATGTTACTTATTTTAACAAAACAAGCTATACGGCAGAGTGCACCAAACTGGCGTAAATTAATAGGGAGGTAAGCTATCTCTCTAATAGTTATGCCCTAACTGTAGCGTAATTTACTAACGATGTAATTCTGAGAGCAAAACTGGTGAGTAGTAACTAGCGAGGTAAATATCCATATTAATCAGCATCGTCCCCTTACGTCAGTTGCTGCGTCAAGCGTTGATTTAAATAACATGAATAATGCGACATGTCATACCACGTCCATAGTCGAGCAATGAAAGTCCGTGTAAAAATGACGCCATTTATTGTGTTCGAAAATTTCAAAGTTTGTTACCGTTCTTTCAAAATCAAGGACTATAATTACATTACAATCGCATTTTTGCTAGAGTAACATAGAAATATGATATAAAATGGCAAAATGGCACGATAAAAATCCGTTCGTTGTACATAAATGGATCAATGGTTAAATAATAAAACTATCACAAATACACTCGTCCGTTTTTCCGTACAACAGGGTGTTTTTTCGTCACCTAATGGCTTCAACTGACACTGTTTATAATTGCCTTTACCGTTGTATTTCAATTATAACCGTCCTACTTCCGATTCATACATTATATAGCTGGATGCATGTTACCAGTAAAAAGCGCAGCAATGGATTGGTAACCGATAAAATTCCTGTTTTATTTTAGGTTTACATAATAGGATAAGTACCGTATTGTAAGTGTGATCCGCTATACCTATCTCGCGAGTTACGGTAGGATCCGAACGACCCATTTGTCGCATCTGCGAATTTGTCAATCCACATTGATGAATTTGTCAGTGTGACATGTAAATGTGAGCTGTCTCTGTAACTATAAAACATAATCATCGTTGCGTCAGTTCTGTGTGACCTGTAGAATGGTGAGGTGTCTGTTAAAGGTGTATAGTGACATCAAAAGGATGGATTTGTTTTGACTGAAATGTTACTTATTTTAACAAACCAAGATATACGGCAGAGTGCACCAAACTGGCGTAAATTAATAGAGAGGTAAGCTACCTCTCTAATAGTTATATGCCCTAAATGTAGCGTAACCTACTAACGATGTAATTCTTAGAGCAAAACTGCCGAGTAAACCAGAGTAGTAACTAGCGAGGTAAATATCAACATTAATCAGCATCGTCCCTTACAAAATTAATTGTCGCATGCGTCAAATGTGTGTACATGTATCAAACAGCAACCATATCGACACGAATGGTGTTCCGTATAAATACAAAAATGAGTCGTCAGTCGCTACGTCAAGCGTTGATTTGAATGACATGAATAATGCAACATGTCATATCACGTCCAGTCGAACAATGAAAGTCCATGTAAAAATGACGCCATTTTTTGTGCTCGAAAATTTCAAAGTTTGTTACCGTTCTTTCAAAAATAAGGACTATAATTACATTACAAACACATTTGTGCGAGAGTAACATGGCATACAATGGCAAAATGTCACGATAAAAATCCGTTCGTTGTACATAAATGGATTAATGGTTAAATAATAAAACTATACACTCGTCCGTTTTCCCGTTCAACAGGGTGTTTTTTCGTCACCTAATGGCGTCAACTGACACTATTTCTAATTGTCTTTACCGTTGTATTTCAATTATATATAACCGTCCTACTTCCAATCCATACATTTTATAGCTGAATGCATGTTGAAAAGAGCAGCAATGGATTGGTAACCGATATAATTCCAGTATTTTAGGTTTAAATATGTAGGATAAGTACCGTATTATAAGCGTGATCGCTTATACCTAGCTCGCGAGTTACGGTATGATCCGAACGACCCATTTGGCGCATCTGCGAATTTGTCAATCCACACTGACGAATTTGTCAGTGTGACATGTAAATGTGGGCTAACTTGAGGACTCGAGAAACACCGAATATTACAGGGACTTACTCACATTTTGCATGAGATAATTCACAACTAATAACACTTTAATAGTTATTAAATTTAAAAAAGTTATTTTTGGACATCTTCTAACAAGCATTAGGGCATTGAGACGAATTTTAAATTAGGTTCACAGATATGATCAATCTTAAATACAATTTTTTTCTGAATTATATGCGTGACCACAACTTAGTCTTTTGTAACATTTTGCACCTAATCGACCAAAATGGTGCATGCAATTTATTTGTGACAAGTCACATTGAAAGGGTCGTGTTGACAATTTGCATTTTAAGATTTTTGAAGAAGTGAATCATGAACTAAAAGAAATAAAAATGGATTTCAACCTAATATTTCACATAAAATCTTAATGCATTTACCAATTGTATCAAGCAAGGCATCACTTTAAAGTTTATAAAATACACATTTGAAAATTAAATCCCAATTTTCATTTTCCACAACCACAACCCTCTTTTGATGTGACTAGTCCCATTTCAATCCGAATTTGTCAGACATGTGCTAATTTCTCAATGTAAAGTTGTAAATTAAGGTGCAAACAAACTTAAATTTAAGCATTGTATTCACGCGCAAAGCAGGGACCTATAGGACCTTTACCTGCAAGGTAGGGCTTGCCCTGGTCGCGCCGTCCTTGAGTTCTTGAGTGTCGAGGAGGAGTGCAAAGGAGGAAAGCTACTACTGTAGAGGATGTGTGAAGTATGGTAGGATGAGGGCAAAGGCGGATATCATGGAGGGCATGTCTGGCATAAATGAATATTAGTATGAGTAGATGGGATTTCTTGTTCTGAGGTGTCTGACAGTTGCACTACATATGTACCGAAGGGACTGGATGCCAATCGTCACTCCAGAGGTGAGGATGGAAGGAATGTGAAGTGTTATATCGTTCACGCCAGTAGCCAATTACGTGATATGCCAATTGCATTTGTATTTATTAGTTATTTTGTGAACTACTGTTAAGTAGTGCTATTATCCATATAGATGGAGCTCACAGTTAATCATCGTCTGTCTACCAAATCAAAAAAGGTGTGAGAGGTGTTAAATAAGGTAGCTGTTTGGGTGCTGGGTTATTATAATTATGACGTCATGCAGTCACAGTGACGTCATATCATATGGGTGTAACTACAGAAAGAGGATACGTTATAAGAAGCTGGTACGTTGAAGGTTGGTACTATTTTGACCGGTATTTCCCCCCGCTAGAGCTTTCTCAAACAATCCTAATGGGTCGTATCTGGTGTTACGACATGACGTTCGGGGTTGCCGGTTGGTTTCACAGGTATAGAACACGGTTTCTGATTGGACGATAAGAAGATTGGTCAAGGTAAATAATGGGCCGGGTCAAAGGTCAGAGAAGGACAAGGCTGGTGAAAGGTGTGGTGGTTTATGAAAAGGCTCCGCCGAAGAACTGGCGGTAAATCAAAGTAACTGTAAATGGATAGTTAAATAAATAATAATAATAATATAATAATCAGTATTTATATAGCGCCTTTTCCAAATGGCTCAAAGCGCTGTAATTTTGCTGCTGGTGAATCATCAGAATCAGGTCGCATCAACTAGGGTGCTGCCAATTTCTAGCGCAAACCTATCCGCACTTAGATTGTAATGATGAAAGGTTAATCAGAAGAACTAACAGGCTGTTGTCCTGAAGTGTATAGATTAAAGTAAAAAGAGATTGTGTTAAGCGAGACATGCAGAGTCTCGACATCTGGTCACACACCAAGTCCGGACAAGATTGCTTTTAGCCAACAGAAATGACGTGGACACAGCTGTCTCTTTAAATATAAAGCGCAATCATCATTGCGTCAGTTCAGTGTGACCTTGAGAATGGTCAGTTGGCTGTTAAAGGTGTACAGTAACATGTTAAAGGTGTACAGTAACGTCGAAAGGACGCATTCGTTTTTACCTATAATTACTTATTTTATTTTAACAAAATAAGACAATAAAGTACGAGGTTCTAAAGTTCTATTGTTGAATATACAAATTATATATATAAAACCGTCTTCTGTATCATAAATCAATTAGGATAGACAATGTTAGAATATTTCTGGATGAGATAAAGGATTAATTTTAGTGCGGTATAGAGTATGTAATAATTAATATAATAATAAAAATTAAACAGTGCTTATATAGCGCAATTCCAAGAATGATCATTGCGTTTTATTGCCATTATTATTACGCTGTCATTAGGAAATCATCATAATCATGTCAATACTGTTAGAAAACACTATATCAAATTGTCAAATAATTACAGCACCTTGTACAGACCACTTAGCGGTCAAATTAAATATTAACACCGGAAATATGAAAAAAGGTTAAGGATTTTGGAAGTTCAACAACAGTTTGCTACAAGATGCTGAATACACAACTGCTCTAACTAATATGTATGATAAGGAGCTTGCTGAAGATATCCTTGATAATAGAATGTTATGGGACTATATAAAAAATCAAAATCAAACACGAACATTTACCATTTCATATTGTTCATGTAAAAACAAGAAAGGCGACATTATTAATGATCTAGAAAAAAAATTAAATGATATTAAAATAGAGTTAACTCAAAATGACTCCAAAGAAAATCATATCAAATATGCTCGAGCAAAACTAAATTTAGAACTGGCCTGGCAAAATGTTACGAATGGAGCAAAAATAAGATCGAAAGAAAGGTGGATACAGATAGGGGAAAAGAATACTAAATATTTTTTAAATTTAGAGAAAAGGAATGTGGTGTCTAAAACAATAACGAGCTTAAAAAGAAAAGATGGAAGCATCATAACAGATGATGACGAATTACTTAAAGAACAGGTAGAACATTACAAACAATTATATAATAAGAAAGACAAAGATATTGATCCAATGGTGTATCATAATTTTAAATCTACATTTAATGTGAACAAACTGAATGATGAAGACAAAAATCAATGTGAAGGAAAACTTACGGTTGATGAATGCGAAAATGCTATGAAAAAAATGCAAAATAATAAAAGTCCTGGGTATGATGGACTTTTACAGTTGAGTTCTACAAATATTTCTTCTGGCCAAAGATAAAACATCTAGTAGTTCGAAAAAAGTCGAAAGAAGAACAATGATTAGTGATTATACTGAAGGTGGATTGAAAATGGTACATATGCCATCTTTCTTGAACTCTCTGAAAGTTTCGTGGATTAAACGGGTTACAAATGACTCGATAGCAACTTGGAAAAATATACCTTTACATTGTTGAAAAGATTCATCAGGATTGGTGATAAACATGAGAAAAAGGTTCATTGTATCTAATCCAATTATTTCCACTTACTTAGTATTGTGGACGTTTCAGCAACCACTGTTGCCTTTATCAACACATGATAGGTAGTGAGTGATTAACTACTGCTACTATCGACGCTAGTTGGTTGCTTAGCGACGACTCTGGAGTTTCTAGATGTTTTTTCTCCAGATAGCAATAGTTCATCAAAAACATGTTAGAGATGATACTGCCCCTCGTCACGATTCATGGTGGTGGGCCCCTTCTTCCTGATCTCCACTGCCTCCTTGATCCATCTCTTGTATCTATCCTGCTCCGTGCCTAAGACCTTTGCCTCTCCCCACCCGATGACATGGTTCTTCTCCGCTACGTGGTCCGTGATGGCCGATTTATGGACTACCGATTGTGATGCCTTTCTGGACGCTCTCGTGGACACTGACTTGCTTACTTTTTCCGCTTCTGTTTTGTGTTCTTCTAAGCGGGTACCAAATTTTCTCCCTGTCTCGCCGATATAGCTGAGTTTACAATTTTTGCAAGGGATGTCGTAGATGGCATGCGTCGTGTTCAGCGGGTCGCGTTTGTCTTTAGGGTGTACCAGTTGGCTGCGAAGGGTGCAATGTGGCTTCATAGCTGTAGAAATGTGATATTTTTTCATCACTCTGGACACCCTCTCTGATATACCATTGACGTACGGTAGAACCACAAAGCCTTTGTTTTGCGTCTCGGGAGTGCTTTTTGTGTCTCGTTTGGGTTTAGGTTTTTTTGTCGTCATTTGGTCTTTGACCTTCTCAAAAGTCCACTTTGGATAACCGCAATTTGCGAGTCTACGAGTCCCAAAAAACTGGGAAAAAAAGAATCAAGCCAAACAAAACTGTTAAACATACGATTGGTCTTATGATCAATTCTGCTTTCCTGCCAATAGAAAAATGTAATTCTAAAACTGTGCGTAGCATATTGATATCACAAATAACAGTTAGACCAATAAGTGAACGTTTTTGGGAGACCAAATTCCCCAAATATGTTTTTCAGTGGAGTGAGATATGGAGAAATGCAACATGTTCAATAAAAGAAGCCAAACTGGTAACTATGAATTGGAAAATACTTTGCAATATTTATCCGACTATAATCTTACTACTTAAAATGGGTAAGGCTAACAATGATTTATGTGTAACATGTAACGAAAAGGAGTATCTAGAACATTTTTTTTCTTTCACTGCAAGAATATAAGAAAAGTATGGTTAGAAATTAATACAATACTCTCTGACGTAACAGGGGAAAAAGTAAAAGTGTCTGTAACAGATATTCTTTTTGGTTATTTTAAGGGTAACAAGAAATGTAATAATGTAAGCAATACGATTATTTCTGTGGACAAAATGTGCATTAGCAAGTTTAAATACGGAAAGCATCCAAATGTTGTTGCATTATTATTATTGCATGAACTCAGAGTTAGACAACTGACATAAATGTAGCTTGTAGTCATATTACTATACAATTTGATAAATTATTATGCAACATTAGCATGATATACATTGTAATCAATTTTAATGATAGATCAAGTAAGTAAGTGTTTCGAAAAATACGTTGGGGATACGTCGTTTACGTTAAGAGCACGCTGTGATACGCTGTGACAATTTGGACCACGAAAAAATATTGAGCATGCTCAAAATTTCTCGACGTACTCAACGTGTGCTTAATACGTTCTGCATAAGTTCCCGGTAAGTTTGTGATACGTTAAATATACGCTGACATACGTTAGTGGTACGTTACTCGTACGTTACTCGTAAGTTGGTATATGTTGATTAACGTAGGCTGACGGGGAAACGTACAGCCAACGTAGTGATAACGAGTTGATAACGTATATGTGCCGTATGTCTAACGTATGCCTGACGTATTTCCAACGAGTTTCGACGTATTCTCACGTATTCACCTTATGCCGGGCGATCGTGTAAGGCCCTGTCACGTATCCAGAGCGTATCCATAGCGTATTGAACGTATACATAGCGTATGACTAACGTATTGATAGCGTATCACTAACGTACGTTGGCGTACGTTGGCGTACGTTGGTGTACGCTGATACAAGTTAGAGGTAAGTTTGGGATACGTCGTATACGTTAAGAGCACGCTGTGATACGTTGTGAAAATTTGGAACACGTCGAGCCCGCGAAAAATTATTGAGCATGTTCAAAATTTCTCGACGTACTCAACGTGTGCTTAACTTACGTTCTGCATAAGTTCCCGATAGGTTCGTGGTACGTTAGACATACGTTTACAAACGCTGACATACGTTAGACATACGCTGACATACGTTAGAGGTACGTTAATCGTCTTAAGTTATAGGTTGGACATATAGATTTACCCTTCTAGATATTTTAATAGTTATCATCTAGGCTGCGTTTACTTGAACTGGCAACACTTGTCCCGCCGTGTACGAAACTCAATTTCTGCAACGGCATAAGTCACGTGTTCGTTGTACGCCGAGGATACGCTGAGGATACGTCGAGCACGGCAGACATACGCTACGAATACGTTGGTCATACGCTCGCCGATCGCATACGCTGTGATACGCTGTCATAAGTTTGTTATAAGTTAGTGATACGCTATCAATACGTTAGTCATACGCTATGTATGCGTTTAATACGCTATGGATACGTCCATTCCGTCACCGATGTTGACGCAATTCGTTGGGAAGTTGGACGTTCTTGGACGTTCTCGGACTCTGGCAATTTTCGAGCTATTTTTTTAATACGTCGGCATACGTTCAGGCCACGTTCAGGCCATACGCTATGGTGTGACAGGGCCTTAATATTGATAAGTGGCGATAAATAAATACAAAGATAAAAAACAAAAAAACCAGTCATGTCGCTTTATCTACGTGGCTGATGGCTAGGCGCACATCTCAGCACTTATAATGTAATATCTTCCTTTTTAACAGCTATTTTTTAACAGCTACCCAATCTCGCTTGGATCAACGAGGCAATTGAGACTAAGTATCTTGCCCAAGAATACAAACACGTTGGATTCGGACAATATCGATATGAATTGGCTAAGCTACTCAGGATATAGGTAGGGAAGTGCAAAACACGTTTTACATCGATAATCCTGTATTCCTGATTTCAGGTCAATATTAGCAAGAAACTTTAATAACCCATTGTACCTCTTCATTCTGAGAAAAATATGTCATGTTAAAGATAAAATCTGGCTACAAATGCTATTTCAGTATCATATCATATAAAACTGAGCACATTTGCAATAAATTAGTTGATAGTTAATGACACAGCTTGACAAATCTAAATTACAAATTATGTTGATGCAAATCCCCTTCCCTCTTTCTATCATAAATGTAAGTAATAAATATAAGTATGGTACAATATTCAAACGATGAACAAATGAAGTAGTCCAGTAAAGGTAGGAATTGTTTTGTATGAATCATTCATTGTTAGTTTGTGATGGTGACATTATGGTGCAGCTCGACCCTCAAAATGCTGCCCTTGTTTTAAGACGCATCGACGAGCACATTCCCGCATGAGAAGCACTACTCGACGTGTCATCTGTATGCGCCTTATTTGCTAAACAGCGTTTGTGATGCAGTTCCTAAGATCTTGGAGATAAGTTGGTGGTTTCTGGAATACTTGAGACTTAACATAACACCCAACGAAAAAAGGCTAATGGTGTAAGGTCTAGAGAGCGAGCATGCCTCTCCGTAGCATGTCCAAGACCAACAACTTTATAAGACGAACGATGTAAATCTTGTTTTGCGCTTGTCTACTTATATCTTAAATATATCAGCGAATTCATAATCGTTATCGCTGTAATTTTACTATGTAATAGCCAAAAAGTAGTCCTAACAGAACCTCTAAGTTTTAGGGCGATATGTGATGTGCTGTTTTCGTACTGCCCTCGGCAAAAAAGTGTTACGTTTTCTTTTGATACACTCTGTATAGGCCGTTTGAAAACATTATAGAGGTTGTTAATACACCACCCTCTTCCTTCTTGATAAATTGTGTTACACAATATGCAATATAGCCTGCCCTGGGTAGTCAAATTCGGTTTGAAAACATAATACAGGGTGTTGCAACATTACCCTCTTCCTCTTAATAAATTGTGTTACACAAATAACCTGGGTAGTCAAATTTGGTTGATACCGTAACCTCGTGCGCGTAAGTTAATCCTGAACGAGAATTTGCCCGTCTGTCTTTTACAAAACATCGTTATAGCGCCTGCTTGTTTTACAAACGGTAATAAACTTTGCACACTGCAATCGGAGGGCGCTATTACACTTAGATACAGGGACGCCAAGGGTTGGTTGAGGTAGGAAATGAATACCGTACTTTTATGACGTGAATTTGGGGAAGTACTCACATGGCAGAGAGGTTAAACGAAACACATTAGCAAATACAACGGACAAAGCAAGCTATTAAGTTTATGAATGTTATTGTATTGAATCATGCTGAACTTACGTGGTCACAGTGAAATCCTTTTGAACATAGTACCCGCTATCGCAGGTGAATGTATGTACGATGATTATTTTTGCAAAACACTCTATCTCAGCGAGAGGAAAGTCAGTTTACGGTGTTTTTTAAAAGGAACATATATACATTCCTACCCAAAACATACAGAAAGGGGATTTTAAATTATTGTTGTCAATCAAATAGTTTATATAACTGAAATTTAACAAAAATAGCAGAATAAATCATGTTAAAACCAAGGATTGTATTAGTGACAGTGTTTTACCCAAACAGTGTGCACGTTTTGATTTTTTGGCAAAACACTGTAACTCGATAAATGTCTTGTATCTTTAAAATAATCACATAATTATACAAACTTCATATCACTTTGTAGAAAATAGCACAGCATCCCCGCATATCAATGTTTTTATTACAACCGAATAATACCTAAAAATATGCAATCATATGCACTTGAATGCTAAATATCTCAACATGACACATTTCAAGTAATACCTAAATAGTGTTTTGCCAAATGACGGCCGCGCAAGCCCAATTCAACCATGCTCTGCGTTATTCTAATGATCTGATATTATGAGCTAGCTATAGCCAGGGCTGTCGCTATGTTCGCCCTCTCTGTTTAATAAGCAATTTGATTTTGCTCTTCAGCAAACATAGCATACAGAGATGGCGTACTACAAAGAAGACCCGCGTCCAAATAATATACAATACGCGGATTTAGGGTTTCCCTAGTGTTGGGCGGTATCACGCTGATGTTGGTACGCCGTACTTCTGATTTTACGCTAACGTGTGGGATTGCATTGAAATACGCTGATAACGCTGATGAAAACAAACAAAACTACGCCGTATTCGATAGTTTTAACGAAAAAGAATAATTGTTTTACATTAGTTAACAGTTTACCTCCATATTTTAGGACTTCAAACTGGAGCCGGGGGGGGGGGGGGGGGGGGGGGGGGGGGGGTGGGGGGGTGGAGGTCAACTTTTTCACACGGTCAAAACAAATCGCTCAGTCCAAAAAAAACCAGCACAGTCAACAACTAATGCCCAATCCTCCGGGTTTTCATAAGTTTTCTCTACAGGGTGCATCAAAAAAAACGCAACACTTTTTGTCGCGAGCTCTCCGATTACGGCAACTCACAAATCACTCTGAAATTTATATATTCTGTTAGGTGTACTTATTGGCTATCACATAGTCAAATTACAGCGATATCGATTATTGATTCGCTGAGATATCAACGATACACGTAGACAAGTGTAAAACACGTTTTACATCGTTTATCCTGTATGCCTGATTTTCTTGTCAGGTGAATATTAGCAAGACACTTTAATAACTCATTGTACTTAAATAATTGGAATCAAACTCATCATTCTGAGAAGAAAATGTCATGTTAAAGGTATCAATTTTCTGGCTATTACAGTATCATATCAATATTAATTAAATCTGGCAATAAATT
The DNA here is from genome assembly GCA_035610835.1 of Ophiura sarsii. Lineage (NCBI taxonomy): Eukaryota > Metazoa > Echinodermata > Ophiuroidea > Amphilepidida > Ophiuridae > Ophiura > Ophiura sarsii. Next base: position 10,779,279 of record CM069442.1, on the reverse strand, counting down.
AGTTGATAGTTAATGCCACAACTTGAAAATCCAGATTACAAAGTCTGTTTGCAAATCTTCTCTCTTTTTCTCTCGTTAATGTCATAAATAAAACAGTATGGCACATTATTCAAAAGATAAACAAATGGATAGTTCAGTGAAGGTAGTAATTAATTGTCTTGTATGAATCAGTCATTGTTAGTCTGTTGTGAATGGGAATGGGACATTATGGTGCTCATCGACCCTCAAAATGCTGTCCTTGTTTTAAGATGCATCGATTATGAACTTTAATTTATGAAAGAACGTACCATAGACATGTGGCGATCATAGCAATCGGTGGTTCAGAACTTAAAAAGGGTGATTGACGTATTCAAATGGTCGAATGATTATCAGATAACACGATTCAATGATTTTATGTACCACCTTACTGAAACAAAGGAAATTAAGATAAACCATTCCAGACATTAAGGTTGCATAGTTATTAAACTGTTAACCCATATTACACTAATCGGACAGGAAAATCCAAGTTTTTAGAACGAACGATGTAAAACGTGTTTTGCACTTCTTTACTTATACCTTTAATATCTCAGCGAATAAATATTCGATATCGTTGTAATTTGACTATGTGATAGCCAATAAGTAGACCTAACAGATCATATAAGTTTTAGAGTGATTTGTCTTTTACTGTGACCGTACAGCTCTCGACAAAAAGTGTTGCGTTCTTTTTGATACACGCTGTATAACATTTTTCTTTATTTAGCCGACTGCTGCATAAATTTGTCGACTACATGTACAGATTTGCCGACTATTTGACTATTTGGGTCACACCACCCCACACACACACCCTCTAGCGACGGCCCTGCACCCGACTGGCAGTAGTTTCCCCCGACTGGCAGTAATTTTCCCCGAATATCCCCCCCCCCCCCCCCCCCCCCCCCTTTGGGCACGCTACTGATTATGTACGCATACAAAACAGGTTGATGTTATGAAATCCTGCATACATGTATAGGCTTTATATTACTATATATCATAGGTTGATGTCAAATTATGAACATATAGTTTATGACGAAAACAAATCACAAGTTAAACAACCTAGGCGAAACCTAAACCAAGAATAAGAAATCAAATGATGTGCTATGTGTTAAGTAAAGAAATAAAGAAATAAAGAAAGAAATAAAGAAATAAAGAAATAAAGAAATAAATAAATAAATAAATAAAGAATTAAAGAAATAAAGAAAGAAATAAAGAAATAATAAGCCCCCGATATTTCACACAAAAATAATTCAATGTTTAGTCCCTTAAAGAAATAATTAGACACAAAAAACAACGTAAATAAACATCAAATATATACATCATATTGGGACTATGATGAGCTTTTACATTGCCTTTAGATTTAGTCTGTTATATCCAGTCCCCACTGGCATGACTGGTTCAGTAAATTATATGACGCCTAGACTGCCAAATTCTGCAACTTTTCGGCATTTTACGCGGAACTTTCAATGGATATTTCAACTTAAAGTGCACTTTTTAATTCTGCCGATCCCCAAGGATAGTTTAGGTATACTATATTTATTTTTAATTGTGAAAGACTTTTGTACTTTTGAGTGCGTCGACCATGAAATCTGAGTTTATTTTGACCGTTCGTCCCATATTTCAATGCATTTTCCTATACGTAGCGTAAAACCAGAAGTAGGGCGTACCAACATCAGCGTGGTACCGCCCAACACTAGGGAAACCCTAAATCCGCGTATTAAAACAACATTCATTATTCAACAGTTTCGGGTTGTCGTGTACGTTATTGTAAAGTACAAATCCAAACTTACTCGAGAGGCCATAATTTGGGGTATACTAACTGAGGGGTAATTCTGTTATACCCTTCAGAGGGGTATTCGTAGTGCGTAATTTTAAAGAACGACGCATACTACCGATGTTGGTGTGTAGGGTATAACAGAATAATGCTGTAATATACAACGGTTATTTTTGTGAAGAATAGCGCAGTCTCGTGGGAAATCGCTTCGTGGGAAATCGTAAAACATGTGACATTTGGAACTGTCTATTTTTCATAAATCGCTATTAAGGGAGACTTAAGGAAGTTTTTTTGGAATTTTGTGAGTGCTGTAATTATTTAACTATTAATCAAATGCATATAAAAGTATACATTTTGGATGGGATTATGGTCAGAGAATCCATTTTTGGCCTCAATTTTGACTAAAAATTGTTAGATTATACTAATAAGACACTATTTCTTCATTTTTTCTTCTAAAGCCGTATTTTTGAAATTTTGACCAAAAATGGCCTAAAAGTGGAAACAAATGAGAAAAAAAAAATCAAATTGTTGGTACTTTTTGGTCAAAATTTCCGAAAATACAAGGTAGGTGAGAAAATGAGAGAATCGTCCCTAGATTAGTAAAATAACATTAGAATCTAGCAATTTTGGGCATTTTTTACTCAAACATAATTTTGTAAGCTTGTTCCAAAAAAAATTGGGTCAAAAAAGTGAATTTTGTGATTTTGTCAAAAAAAATCAACATTTTTGGGCGAAAATGTATAAATCACTTTTTTTTTGGATACTTAATACCAAAAATGAATTCTCCGACTCATTTCATTTAAAAAATTGTATACTTTTATGTACATTACATTATTAGTTTAAAAGTTACTATGCTTGATAAATTTCATATATTTAGGGTTGACACTTCCCTTAATATTCTAATTATTGTCCCGTCGTATCGAGTTATCGCTACGGTCTCGATACTAGTCTTGATGTTTTCCAAGAACATGTCCCTTAACTGTGGCGTACCACAGGGATCCATAATGGGACCACTTGTCTTCAAAAAAAATATACTCACCCTCTTGGCAAATCATCTCAAGTCTTTTGCCTGTTTGTGGCTTCTCATTATTGTAATGGCGCCTAGATATTAATGATATTATGTATGGTAGGGACGATCATATCAAGACTGGTAAGATAAACACGCATTATTATCATCGGTGTAGTTTGCATGAAATTCCCCAGGGTTATTGTGACTCTTGACACGCCCAACATCGAGCGCCAATGGACTCAATAAATATCGAGCCGAAAATGTATCGAATCTGGACGCAGTCTGGATATAATCTTATCGAATATAAATGGAACTGTTCCTCTTTTCAACACCTCCTTGTCTTAACACTTACGTCAGTCACACTTCCTCTTGACATTTCCCTGTCCTAATACCGGTCGGTTATTTATTTATGACGAATATGATCTTATTGACATAATACTAAACATTGATATGCATGGTCGTTTGATATTCCAAGTTGCAAGATACAATATGACGTCTTATTCCACACGCCTTCGACGGGGCCTTGATGTAATAGACGGGATGTGGTAAAATCTTAAATAAATAACGTTTACTAAAGACATCATCCACCACTATTGCATCGTTTCATATTTTTAAGATGACATTAGATAAAATACCATCTCAACGATTATTTAAGATCGATAAGGGATAAGGGACAAGGGACAAGGGACAAGGGACTAACGTCAATAACACGTCCTCTTGACACTCCCCGGTCGGTTATTTATTTATGACGAATAAATATGATATTATTGACATAATACTAAAAATTGATATGCATGGTCGTTTGATCTTCCCAGTTGCAAGATACAAAATAAGGTTATAATTATTCTACAACACCTTCGACATTTGTAGAGCGAAAGCTCAGTGTAGTTTTTGTAATGTGAGATTTAATATTTATATTAAAATCAAATAAGAAAATTATGAAAACGTGTAATAATATGTAATACGTGGAAAGATGTAATATGTGAAAATTATGAAATTTGTAATACGGTATGTGAAAATATTAAAAACTATAAAAACATGTAATATGTGAAAATATTAATAATGTGAAAATATTGAAAATTATGAATATTATGTGAACATATATTGTGAACATATTGAAAACTATGAAAACATGTTATAATGTGATAATATTATTTGAAAATAATGAAAACTATGAAACATGTAATAATGTGAGAAAATTATGAAACAAGTAATAAGTGAAAATGTATGAACATGTATGAAAACAAATATTATGTATGTAAAGAGAGGATAATAAACAAAAGATTTAAAGGTAGATGTTCCGATTGCCGGCCCGATTTTCAACTTGATGTTTTCTATTTGACATGAAAGGTTATCCTTATAATTGCCGCATTCCAAAGTTTGAGTTGCATAACTCCAATGGTTCTATTTTTAGATAAACAAGGTCACAATACATTTGTCATTGAGTTATATACTAACTGTTTGGTGGTTAACAACCTTTGGCAGTAATTCACTACATTTTAGCCTATAATTTATAAATGGAACATTTCTGGGCCCTGAGATTTTACAGACATAATGAGAAAAATATGGGGATTCTTCTGCTATCAAAATATCTTGATGTGAAAAAAAAATCATAGCCCCCAAAAAGTGATCGGAACATACACCTTTAAAACAAATAACACATCCTCTTGACACTTCCCGGTCGGTTATTTATTTATGACGAATGAATATGATCTTATTGACATAATACTAAAAATTGATATGCATAGTTGTTTGATCTTCCCAATTGCAAGATACAAGATGATGTTTTATTCCACAACACCTTCGACGGGGCTTTGATGTAATATACGGGTTATGGTACATTCTAAACGAAATGTCGTTTACTAAAGACTGTACCATTGCATCGCTTCATCTTAACATTATATATAATATATTTTCAAAGATAATTTAAGGTTGATAAGGGTCTATAAAGTCAGGCTGGCTAAATGAGGAGGGTCAGGTAAACCTGAGACTTGGGGAGCATGTTGGCGCAGCGGATTGTTCCCTCGCCTTGCACCAATGAAACCCGGGTCAATTCTGTGCACGACCGGGTACTCCGGTTTCCTCCTGCTTTCAAAATCAGTGATCAGTTGTTTCGGTTATCAAAAACTTCCTTGACCCAATGGTATTTGGGGAGCTGCATTGAAAAATGGTGGATGTTACAATCTAAGAGCGGATAGGGGTTTGCGCCTGAATTGGCTGCACCCTAGATGATGCGATCTAATTCTGATGATTCACCAGCAGCGAAACAGCGCTTTGAACCCTTTGGAAAAGGCGCTATATAAATACTGATTATTATTATATTATATTATTTTAATATTATTTAAATTATTGTGCGAGTAGAGGAAACAAATCTTAGAACAACAACACATCTGACAGACATGCATACGACATAGGGAAACGACACGTATTGATACTGAAATATGGAGATTTAAAACAGTGTTTGTATACAAACAATATTCAAAGTGTTCTTGAAGGCATAAAATATTTATCATAGAATATGCCTAAAATGCCTAAATCAATTATTTCGTCAGAAAAGACGATCATGCGCGCGTACCTTTAACATCTTGTATCTTGGGTCGTGATTTAACGGTGGACGATGTCGTGATATAGGTATCACAACATGTCTTATCTTTGTTCATTATTATACCATTACCCGTTAAAGAGTAGCTAAAACCTAAAAGCTAAAAGCTGCCCGAGGGAGTGGCTAACTACATGCCTTGATTCCAAATAGCTCGGGAATGAACGCTAGCGTACATTGAATTCTTATCAAAGGCTGCGAGTCCTTGATGGGTGAGCCATTAAACTTTCATAATGAAGCAAAAAGCCCTTCACTATGACTTTGGAATACATTGCCTTACGACACGTACTTTATTGTTACATTTGACATGTTACAAAATACTCTACAAAGTCGTATACAAACCAGTGGCGTAACCAGAAAGGGGGGGGGGGGGGGGGGCGAGGGGGCGGGGGGATCGCCCCCACCCAATATTGACGTCGTGTCGGTTGAGATTGGCACTGTCGGTTCATTTGACAAGAGGCTTCATGGAATTATGATGGTTAAGAGTACACAGATGAATATGAACGCGTGCATATGTGTCCCATAATGTAGCTCAATCGTGCCAAAATAAGTGTCAAGTCGAAAATGTTCTTGCGCTACGCGCGTATTACTTAACTTAGAACACACTTTTATATTTCATACTGTGCATTTTAACTTTGTAAATTTTTATTGCTGCTCTCTTTTTATCATATTTTGTTTGTTGTACGGCGCTCAGAGGCTTTTTGTATAATGCGCCTAAGAAATGTCTTGTTATTATTATTATTATTATTATTATTATTATTATTGTCGGTTTTACTTTCATTTCTCCCCCCTCCCCATATCAATAACCTAGTTACGCCACTGACCAAACCATGGCTATCCCTCCATATATTATATAGGTGGTGGTAGTGGTGCTGTCGCTGAGGGTGTGATGGTAGCTGTGGTAATGAAATTTGCTATGAGCCTATATACATTTATGATACTGATTATGAATGATCTAAAAAGAAAAACACCTGATCAGGAACTATGCTAGATGCCACATGACACATGCGAATGATGAAGCCATAAATATAAAGAAATAACAGGTGTATCGCAATCTAATACGTGCACCATAACTGTGGATATTTCCATTATTTATTCCGCTCGGTAACACAAATTCGTCGGTACGACGTTGAATCGTGGTCGGACAAAATGCCTACCGAAATTTTATTTTGTATCGTTGAGGCTTCAAAGTTGCAAAGAAGATCAGTTTCATATAGATCATTCAAGAAGAAGAAAAAAAGAAAAATTATATCGCGTACGTTATATTGACATCTGATCATACCATGTCTGGCAGACGATATCATATTGCAAATCCCTCGCCTATATTTCACTTTAACGATACCCAACCGGACACTAATGTCCGGTCATGTTTTATATAAAGATATCGATTGGGGATAGAAAGTAATACAATAAATATTCAGATCCCCCTGCAGAACAAACACAGGATAGACAGACTGTATACTACTATGTTTGGTGAAGGTGACCCGTACGGTGCTGTGCTTGAAGAGTCTCCGGAAAATGGCAAGTGTACGTTGTGATTATCGGACACCTGGAGATGATACGCGGGGAACGTAAAGGGATAAATAATACCTGGTCGTTTATGTTTGCTTCATATTAACCTTTAGCCTACCCTTGGACACAGTGTAGTTAAAAATGCCTATCAGTCAGTAATGAGGAAGCATGTTTTATTTGATTGACGTTTGTGTTAATTTTGAAATTCACATTATAAGCCACTGCTGAATAATCTATAGAACATGTTCAATGTAGCACTATCCAGATGGGAAAACAACTAAAGTACCTTAGAATCATGCAATTTAACTAGTGTCAAACTATAATTAAAGAAGGCAACATTCAATTTCAACCAATAGTCCATCACCTGTTATGTTTCGAAACATTTTCGATGTCTTAATTTCTTAAAATTTGCATAGTAACAATCAATACAATCTTCTTATCTAATGGAAAACCTAAATTTTTGAACTTTCAAAAATATATTTCTACCTTTTTTGTCATAGTTTCATACTATGAGCAATGCACTCGGTAACTTCATACCCATTTTTCTAATGTGACATGTTTTCATGTTCAAAATATTTACTGTATAGGTACGCAATTTCTTGACGGATTTCGATGGCCTTAGATGAACATGTGATGTTCATTTTTTTCTCAATCCTCACTTCTCTTTACAGCGTCATGTAAATTCACACAATTTCATACATGTTTTATAGTTGTTACATTTTAAAGATCATTGTTATTTATTTCAAAGTATAGTAATTACCCTTCCTGACCAGCCTACGAAAAAGCTACGTGTTTATACTATAATATTGTTATGAGAAAGGTTTTGACTCCCAATTATTTATTTTTTAAACAAAAATTAAAAATTATTGTGATGTCCATTTTTGATTTGCCAGAAGAAACAGACATCGATTAAACACGCTCGCAAGTCAGTACTTTTGACCTACATTGCTTCAGTATTCGTGTTTTTCATTGACATGCATTTAAGTCGTTGTAAGACGAGGCACTTGACTGATAAGAGTCATTGTTCTTCACTGTTTTCATCAATATGATGGAAAACGGCAAGTGTGCTCTATGACTATTGGACATGGTGGGAGATGCGTGGGGAACGAATAGGGAATCAATCATATCTTGAAATTGAGGTGCTTGTTTGCTGTTGAAAAATCGTTATTGACGTAGCAGTTGAGCGATGATATAAAGGAGGAAGTGTTATTAAAATGCTACCCAGCCGGTCGTGAATAGGTTAATTCTGTTAAATTTGTATTCATTTGCAATTTAAAAAAATAAATTCATGTGATAGTAACATGCTCTGAAGATTAAGCTTAGAACACATTCCATTCGATTCCTAAACAAATAAAACACAATAGATTCATTTGAATTTAACACGACAGTTGTGAAGTTATTTTGAAAGCAGTTACTCTAAAATAAATGTGATAGGAATACTGATGGACATTCATGATGCATACTGAAACTGTTCGGCTTACACAATACAATCTTTCCGCGTATGGGATCTACGAAAGTATTTTTTTAAGAATATCGCACTAGAATGGTAGCTATCACTCACGAGTATATTAAATGTGAAGTCAGGGTGTGATAGAACCTTATGATCTAAGAAATGTTAGCACATGTGTTGAGAAACAATCATCGGTATAATTGTCCACACTCAACATGTGATGTAGTCTACTGTGTACATGTATAACCGTGTGTACTTTGACTGTTACACGATCGAACAACACCCTCTGATACTTCGTCATGCCAAAAACCGCTCCCATCCGAGAACCATCCCAGTGTATAACCGTGTATAGTCACTGTCATACAATCGAACAACACCCTCTGATACTTTGTCATGCTAAACACCACTCCCATCCGAGAACCGCCCCATACACGGTTAACAACTGATATTGGATCTACAAAAGAACTGCGCTTTAAACACACTAGGGGCGATGCTTTTGATGCATAATTCACGTCACGATAGTATCACACCCCTTCGGAACGCGCTAATATTGAATTTTCCGTCTGTACATTTAGAAACACGTGAAGGCGATATTTCTGTGGCTGTGTAAGAGTCTATATTTTATCATAAAACACGATCAAGTTATCTGTCCTTGTTTGGAAGTACAAAGGGTTTTTTACTACACGAATTGAAAGATAGGAAATAGCATGGAAATAGTCACATGTGCGGAAATGTACCTATATCTCTGAGGACAGACACTATTTTGGGCGAGGACCAATGTCAATGCTTACTCCTAAAGCTGCAATTTTAGACCAAACGGCGGCTATCCAGTGCTAGAAAATAGCCATTTTGAATTATCTCAAAATTCGAGAAGACGGTATAATAATATTCATATACTTCGTATTTATCGTGTTTGCTATTGGTCAATTTTGATCCCCGCAAAACCCCACACGAACAATTTGCATATTACGCATTATCCAGTTTTTGGATGTAGCACAGTGCAACAGTATACGGAGGTCGAAAGGTCAAATCCAAAGCAAGTAGACCCTTTATCTCCGGAGTAAGATCAGATGATGGGGAGCAGTATGATGGGGAGCAGTCACTGTGTGTGAGCCCTCTATCGGTACAAAGGGTCTAACGCAGCAGACTACATTTAATGTCGCCTTACAAAAATATAAAGTCTATGAGAAACACACAAAAAAGCAGTTATTCTAAATAATATATTACTTTATTTGTCTAAACATTTGTATTCATATGAAACGTCTCAATTAGTACAAATATAATAATAATAATAATAATAATAAACAGGCATTTAAAAGACGCATTTCAAACCACAAGGAAACTCATGTGCCGCACAAGGATAAAGTCAATAAATAAAAAATAAAAAAAATAAAAAAAATAAAAAAAATAAAACGCACAACCTGTACAATCATAAAATACCATAACAAATTAACAAAATCTATACATGAGTAAAAGGCTAAACACAATTGAAGCTCAAAAGTCAATATAAATACAGATTTGCCAAATTACGAACGAGTGAAAAGGTAGTGCTTCAACCTGCACTTAAACTGTTCGAGAGTGGTAGCAGACCGAACCTTGGTGGGAAGCGAATTCCACAGTTTCGGGTCAGCCGCCGAAAACGCACGCTCGCCATACGAACGGGTATGAATTGCACATGGTGGATCCAGCAGGTCTATGGATGAAGATCTAAGAGTCCGAAGAGGCTCGTGTTTCTTCAAGAGTTCTGTCAGGTAAGAAGGGACCAGACCATAAAGACATTTGTAAGTTATAAGCAGCATATTGTATTCAATGCGTTCGGTGATTGGTAACCAGTGAAAGTCCCTCAATATGTCACTGACGACAGACGTGGTTGCGTTTTAATAGCAGTAAGCCTAGCCGCAGAATGTTGTACACGTGGAATCTTACCAATCAGATATTGTGGTAAGGCATAAAGTAGACAGTTACAGCGGTCAAGGCGCGACGTCACAAATGCGTGGATGAGTCTTTCCGTGGTTTTCCTATCAAGATATTTCCGAATTTGACCAATTCTATAAATTGCTAATGCTGCGGAATGACAGATGCTGTTGACTTGCTGTGTCAATCTGAGATCGTTGTCAAAGGCGACACCAAGATTACGGGCAACTGCAGAAGGAATTACAGATGATGATCTGATAGTATTAAACTGTCGGCACAGGATCCGAGGGCACAAAACGAGAAGCAAAGCATCTGTCCTGCTATCATTGAACTTTAGTTTGTTCAAAACCGACCACGTTTTAATGTCATCAGCACATCGTTGCAGTTTCTGAAGAGCGATGCTTTTGTCAGAAGGCTGGAAAAGCACGAAATTTCTAATCAGAAATATTGAAAAATGCTTAAATCAATGTGTATCACTATTGTGATAGTCAAAATGAAGATATACATGAATTTTATCTTTAGAGCTACTACATATGTATTGTTAAGTAATCGTCACATACTTTCAATGGTTTGAGGAAATTTTTATGAACAGCTCCTCTTGAAATTCCCACTTTTATTGCTTTACATCCCACAACAATTTTCTAAATTATAATCCCTCCATCATTGTTCTTTATCCTTTGTTGTTTTCGAAGCTATATTATTGCGAATTTTGCTAAATAAAAGCGTTTTTGAGTTGGTCCTTTCTTGTTTGTATTAAGGAATTCAGGTCTATGTGCCAAGTGTGTTCTGTTTTTATGCTTGCATTGCCGAGATATACGCAAATGTATCAATTAATCCATATTCAACATATTACATATCCAGCCAAATAATGGACAGATTTCAGTCAGTGTCTGAAACCTATTGTGTTTATGTTAATGACGTTACATAAACCAAAGGTATCTAACAATCCAAAAGTGTATTGTTTGAAAGACAAAGGTTCATAATTTGTATCGATCACATTATCCCTCAATAGAATCACTCATGCATCCCATACCATAATCACTTTCATTATTTATTGAACGACCCTCGTATAAGTCCATGTATGAGCTATTTTTTGACATTGTGTTTTTCATCAGCGTCGTAACAATTTTCAGAAATTGACATTACATTTGTTCAGCATGCATTTTGAAGCTAATTAAAAAGCATTTTCCTGTAGCGGTGAAGAATTATTTTGCCTGAGGCTACGTTACATACATGTACTGTTTTTCTTATATTATCAAAAGATTTTGATTTGATACAAATATAAAATATATTAAGAAGGAATTAAATCGCGTACTTTTCTGCTTTTGAAAACAAGGTACAACTTCAATGTACTTTTACATAATTACGAGTGTGTTCATGTATTACAGCTTTAAAGCTCAATATGATGATCATTGCATGACGTATACGAAATGCAATATTTGCCTGAACGTCACAATCATAAGGTGAGTTAAGTACACACATACAATCGCCTAACACCCCGAATATAATTAATCTAAGCTATTGCTCTCATCTCTCCGGGGAAATCTCGGTTGAAGTTGACATTTATTGCTTGACTTAATCATTTATTAAACTTAATTGCATATTGAACATTGTAAGTGTGTGATGTCCACTTTTTTTGGCCAGAGGAAATAGACATAGTTTAAACATCGCACGTAATATTTCTATTGACCTACATTACCAGTAGTACTCGGTGTTTTTAAATTGACATGCATTTAGCTGTAAGACGTTTTAAAGACGAGGCACTTGACTGATAAGAGTCATTTAATAAGAATATGTTGTCATACTGTACTATGCGTTATATCCTCCTTTTAATATGTGATGAATTGCATTCAGTTGTTATCAAATTCATATTCTCTAATTTGCATTTTTCCGTCTTTCAATATTTTTCAAATGGTGCGCTTTAAAAGTGAATTTCTGTTTAACCTACCACAAAGAGTTGGTGTCTAAATCGACATGACGTAAGATCCTATACCACATGTTTTGGTATAAGATAATGTTAATTTGAGCAAATTGTTGATCGTTCTCATTTTGAAAAGGATAAATCAGATTTAATCGAACATTTCACGTGTTCGTTTTCAAGGCTAGCATTCTCTTCGAAAGATCACTGACTTCGCCATCATAATTGTGAACATGGTGAAGATTTCTACTATCAATTTGGTGACATAGAGGTTCAACGGTTGGTAATAGACCTGTTTGCTATTTTACACATTTTAGTTAGCTAATTATAGATCCTATATAGAAATACATATTCTCAGATTAATCCTTTCCTTATCTAACAATGCCATAATCACTGCAGTTTACATCAAAAAAGAGGATTGAGAGTGTGGTTTGATTCCAAAACCTTTTTCAAACAAACCCATTCTTCTTTATCTACAGGGTGGGTAAAAGAATCCTACAATAATGGAAAGAGGGCATTTGGTTTTCAAAACTCTGTTGAATTTTGCAACTTTTTATATGTTGCAAGAATAACGTATTTGTTCCTAAATTTGTATGGAAAAATTAGGTCGATCGAATTTTCCGTTTGTCTTTGGTGACCCTTTTTGCTGCATAATTCAATTTACGTGTTTGTCCACGAGCACAGTGATTTTCAATTGAAATCTGCAGACATTGCATTTTCATATTTGAATATTCTGCAAACAAATATTTAGAATATGAAAATTCATATCATGAGTAAGGTAAATTGATTATGGTACCTCACATGTAAACAAGAAAGGATGCATTCCATTCCAATTACATCACAAATTTACCCAAGTTTCCCAATTTGAATGAGAGACACATTGTGCGATCATCTGCATGTTTTGGGTATCTTGTGGACAGACATGTGAAATGGGTGCACGGGTTAAAAGGTTCACCAAAGGCAAGCACAAAGTGATATTGACATAATTTTGATACAGGATCGGACAGCGAAATTAAGGTAAACGGATTCAGATGGTAGTTGATATAATTATACCTAAGTATTACATAGGTGCACAAAAAAACAACAGATTTCCCAAAAATAATTAAGGGCGCACTCCCATACTTATCTCTCAGTGCCCCTTTAATGCATCGGTCCTAAATATTGCTCTTAAAGGGGAAAATCCCACCTACCTTTAATACTTTGAATAATCTCGGTGTAATAATACTCTCAGTGTTATTGCAACCGCGATCCATGTCGTGATGTATGTAACACATCATGCTCTATCTGTGTTCATTATTATGCCATTACCCGATACGGGGCAACTAAAACCTAAAAGCTAAAAGTTGCCCGAGGGAAGCGGCCTACCACGTTTCAGACTCGTTAATAGCTGGTGATGAGAACCAACGTACACTGCATTTATATATTCAGCTTTGAGCAATGGAGGCATACGAGTGCAATTATTACCGTTTAAATTGAAGAAGAAGTCAAACTTGTTTTTGTTGTTAAAAAGGTATTTCCTTCAAACTTTGGAAGATTACTATTACGATACGTACGATCGTGAGAGGTTATTCATCTTATCTGTTACCATCAGTCCAATAGACTTCTAGGAAATTGATTGCCACAAAGATGGGTTTATCATTGGTTTAAAGCAGCACGAAATCCTGCACAAAATCCTCTATTGATTGATTGAAGGATGAAATGTGTGCATTTAACATTAATATAGCAAATATAGCAAATTTCTTGTGCTCAGGTCTTCAATTAGAGAGTAATTCAGAAATCCTCCACAATGAGATGTCATTATCTTTATATTGGGCGTCAAAAGTTTAAAATTGTAAAGCGTTGTAAGAGGAAAATATCCTATATAATTTTAACACCAGTTTCTTGAAAAAACCCAGCAATCTTGCCACCTTGATACCCATTATTGTTTTGTTTTTAAACTATGAAGGTACAACCCATTAAAGGACAGACGTCTTCTCTAAAATACTTTGGTATTTTTTTAATAATAAGGAAATTATCTTCCATTACGTAAACATACAACACCCGGCGTTGAAGATCTATGCGCTCAAATATGTATTCATGAATTAAATAACAGGTGATCTGTGCGTGGAGTTAAGATATGGTGTAAACTTATACTATCTTTCACACGTAAACAGTTTTTAGACTCGTATCAGCAGCTACAAGGTTCTATATTATATTTATATGAATATTGAGGTCCTCAAATAAATGTTTCTATCTTCAAAACTAACAACACCGTTGCAAAATCTAATTATTGCATTGAAAAACAAAACCTGCATCAAGCTATTCGTTGACACGACAGCTCTCTTGTTACGGGATCAAAGTAACACTGCGGATCAGTTTCCTATTGATCATTCAGTTATAAAATATGAATACAGAATAAATACCACCTTGTACATTTTAATAACATTTGAGCATGCCCTGTCTGGCAGAAGATATCCTTTACAACTCCCTGGTTTAATGTTCACTTTATAATGATAACAACCACGGTGGGCAATGTCCGGTCTTTTTATAATGGAATTGACTAAGGATAGAGAATATATGCATATCAAAGATAAACATAATAGTATATTTCATACGATATTCGGAGAAGGTTCTCCAAACGGTTTTTGTGCTGAATGGGTCCCCTGAAAGTGGTTAGCGTACGCTATGACCATCGGACATAGCGACAGACGTGTGAGGCACTGTCTAGTTACGTGATGAGTGGCTTAACACTTTCCACGCGGCTATTAATTTTACCAATACAATACAGAATTTTCAGAAACCTTTTCGTAATTTTCAAAGTCTATTTAAAGGATTACTGAACCAATACTAGGCATGTTTGTACTTAATTCAATGCATTTTTCATGGTGATTCCAAATATAGTAATAGAATTCAACAATTATGACATTTTTGAAACATTTTGTGAAATTTTGGAATGTCGTCTGCAGCCGCCTGCCGCGTGGAAAGCGTTAAGGGTCTATGCGTAATAATGAACAAACTCTCACGTTTGATGTAGCCGTAAAGTGATATAATAAAGCTTGCAGTGTTATTAAAATACCTACTAGCCGCCCATGAGTAAGTATCTTTTAATTGGTTTGTTTCGATTGATTATCGCGATTACTACACAAGCAACGTGATTTGCATCATCATCATCTAACAAACCGCACCTTCTATCATGCAGCATTAGTGTATTGTAGGGTTGAACGACAAGAATTGTTTTCTTAGTCGACCAGTCACCACCTAATAGTCGCGACTAGTCGCTATAAGTCGCTATTGGCGACTATAGTGGTCAAATTAAGATAAAATTTCGATGCTAAGTTGGTCGTTGTAAATGTATACAAATAATGGGGTATGACACAAATAGAACAGATAACTTTAATACACAATGCATTTAAATACACAATGCATTTCACTAATGTCTTTGCATAGTAACATTATCTCTAACGCATCATATTTGGTTATGCGTCTGGAGCAACAGTTTTGTTGAATGTTGGCGCATTATAAGCTACCATTATTATTATTATTATTATTATTATTATTATTATTATTATTATTATTGTGAAACTGAAAACCGGATGGAAAAGTTGTTTGAAATAGTCGATTAACGCCAATAGTCGCAACTACGACTAATGGCGAACAGGTCGTGCAAGCCTAGATTGTATTAATTTGTTAAATGTATAGAAAGGGTTCGATGAACCAACCTCCTACATACAATTTAACACTTTCGACGCGGCAGGCGTCTGCAGACGACATTCCAAAATGTCAACATTATTGAATTTCATGACTATATTATTTGGAAACACTATGAGAAATGCATTGAAATAAGTACAAACATGCCTAGTATTGGTTCTATAATCCTTGAGATAGACGTTGAAAGTTGGGAAAGCTTTCTGAACAATCTGTTTTGTATAATGGTAAAACTAATAGCCACGTGGAAAGTGTTCATTGTGTGTTAACAACATTTCACCGGTATGTAACTCTCTCAAATAAGTTACTTGGCTACTTTTTGGATACCCTAAGAAGATATTTTGTGCAGTTCACAATGCTTAGCAACACTGCATTAATGCACTTCCCACAGGTTTTTTTCACATGAGGGACAGTGCCAAACATGCGCTTAAGTAATTTTAGCTTGACCTCTACCTTCTTATTAATGGCATGGATACTAGGCACAAGATAGTCCATGTCCAACTTCTTTCGTAAACTTTGAATATGTGAAATTAAAAATATCGAGGGTCTTCAAGTAAACCAATAGAGGGTTAGATTGATATCACACCAATTAAACTACTAGTATAGATACTCTTGATTAGCAAAGTTGCAAGCCTCTCATGTACTTAAATGTCATTGGGAAACCATACAGGAGACTGAATACAACGGTCTCCTGATGTGATGGAAGTGGCTCAGGAAGTCTTTCATTGTTTGATACCTATGAGAAATAATATACGAACCCACGAAGTTCTATATTTAATTAGGATTCTTAACACTATCTACGCGACTATTTAGTTGTATCATATACAAAACTGTTTTTTTCTTCTTCAGAAACCTTCTCAAACTCTCAAAGTCTTATCTTAAGAATACTAGACATGTTTGCACTTATCTTAATGCAGTGTATATGGTGATTCCAAATAAGATTATGGTGATAAAAATACAATAATTTGAAACGTTTTATAAAATGTTGGGACCTGCGTCTGCAGACGACTGCCGCATGGAAAGTGTTAATAAACCTTTCATAAACTTCTTCTCTGATAAGCCAATGTTTGAACAATCGAAAAGCAGTGAAAAAGCCAAATAAAGACATTATGTGAATGTTTTAGCTATAAAGCTATGTGTAAACGTCACAGAAGTGTTGGTGATAAAGCTGAACATTCATTTGAAATTTACTTAGAGACCCCAGTTCGTTCGTACTTCTAAAGTCAAGCTCTGATTAGAAAAGCTGATCAGGAAGCTATACAATACCGCTAATGTGTGCTGACCTTTGACCTAATGAAACTAATAGATGCTAAACTTGAGATATAGCAAACAATATTTTTTTCTTCATCTGAACCATTTGAGACCATTTTCATTACAATCGGAGCATTTTGAGCATTTAAGATTTTTCTCATACATTTACTGAGCACTAAGAGCCAGGGTGACTTTTAGAAAATAAAAAATTTACCTGCTGCCATGGTAACAACCAAAGACTAATGTTGACCATTTTGAACAAAATTTGCACTGACATTTACTAAAATTGGTCTTATTTCAAGAACTTACCATACCAACATTGTATAATACTGGAACCTTTTAAAGGCTCCAGTAAAAAAATACAAACATCTCAAAAGACAACTCCCTTGTTGACTGCAGCAATTGGGGGTAAATATCTTACTCTTAAAGGTACATGCTAAGTCTTTAAAGTTTTTTGACTACAAGTATTGCCGTATAAATGAATCTGGCAGGTTTGAAGCATGTCACTAGTAGGTTTTATTGGCATACTTCTTCTGAAATGCAATAATTCTAGCAATATAAATGCGTAACCATTTTAGAAATGTATCACAATCTGTATGTCGATAACCATCCCATACTACAGTGTGTTTCTTCTTATTTAGACAATCGTAGTACAAGGGTGGATAACGCTAGATTTGAAATATCACATTTTTTCACTAGATCGCCACAAAAAGTGGGGGGACATTTGATATTGTGTCAGGAAGTGGGGGGACGTGTCCCCCCCGTCCCCCCCCCCCCCCCCCCCCGGGATCTGCGCCCTTGCACACGACAACTCACAGAATAAGGTCGTGTCAACTATAAAACAATGCCTTATCAGCTCTGGATCGCTACACGTCAGTAACAGGTATGAATAGTGCTTCTGATATCCCTTAAGCATGTTTAGGTATGTTTGTCTCAGCCCCCAGCCCCCCTGGCACTCTCCCTCCTTCAAACCTTTTTCTGCCTTCTCAGCTGAATAAACCTTCAGGGCTCCTTGACTAAGGTGGACCATGGCTCCTTTTACACTAGACTACATCACCCAGTCTTCAATATTAGTGTACGGCCGCTAAAGCTAGATAGCGATGTAAGAGGGCGACTGAGAGTTACAGTTTTCTTTTACACCTGTAAAGCAAGTTGAGAAACAAAGACATCGCATTAAAGGCATATTGTGTGATCTTTTTCAAGTAGCGCCCTCTATCATTGATGTTTACAATGAAAGCAGATTTTCTTGCAGATTTGCATTTTTGATCATAAATCGTAAAAGATCTTCTAAGTTACAGATCGATACGATTCCTAATTACTTCAAAATCATGGTTTGAAAATAGATTGTACCGAGCGGTA
Source organism: Ophiura sarsii (assembly GCA_035610835.1). NCBI lineage: Eukaryota > Metazoa > Echinodermata > Ophiuroidea > Amphilepidida > Ophiuridae > Ophiura > Ophiura sarsii. The sequence continues at coordinate 10,760,797 of CM069442.1, read as the reverse complement.
CAATCTATCTTTCAATTTTTACATTCTAAAATCACTTTAAAACCGTGATTTTGAGGTTATTGGGAATCGTATCGCTCTGTAACTTGGAATATCTTTATGATTTATGATTAATAAAGTAAATCTGCAAGAAAATCTGCTTCCATTTTTTCTTCTTCGAGGATTGAGGGCGTCCCTGGAAAAGATCACATAATATACCTTTAATGTTGCTACACACATGAATGCGTGACTATACAATCAATGTGCTCTGAATATATGATTAACTATAAGACTACTAAAACGTGGACGGTCGTTGCGTAAAAAAACTGGCGGTGAATCAACCAAACTCACACACAGCTCCAACACCCCGAGTATAATTAATCAAAAACGAATTATGCTATCCCTCAAGCGAAATATGGGTTGAAGTTGAGATCAATTGATTGCATTACACTTAATTACCTTGAAGACGATGCGCACGTGATGTCCACTTTTGATTTTTCCAAACAAAATTGACATCGTTTAAACACCGCATGCAACTGTACTATTGACCTACATTATTACGAGATGTTTCAGGGTTTTCATATACATTTACATACCGTTTATGAGGATGTGACGTTGAACGGATAGCATTCTTTTGATAAGAATATGGTTATGTACCAAGTTTCATTGAATGCTGCTAGAAACACAACACAAACATGTTACTCCCATATCGATTTGATAAGATTTATCGTATTTGCATGAAGTATCAAAATAGGCATTTCTGGGTATGTGTATCACGTATACGTTCAAGTTATATGTCCACGTGGATTATAAACACCTCACTTTGGTGATAGATTAGATTTCTGTGAAATACAGGGGAATATTTTTTTCTGCAATCTCTCCAGAAAAGTCAATGAATAATATGTACATACCAATATTTCTCCTACATATTTTGACTCTTAAAATCGTGATATATGCAGCAATGGAAATACCCACATGACTTTCCACCCGGGGTAGACAGTCCCGGGGTAGACCAACCCTGGTTGGACCAACCCTGGGTGGACCAACCCTGGGTGGATAGGGTTAGGTTAGGGTTAGGTTTAGGGTTAGAAAAAGTTTGACTGGACAGTCCCGGGGTTGTTTTAGAATGGTCCGGACAGTCCCGGGCTGTTTTATATAGAATGATCCATCCTTGTTTTTACCTCCCCGACCACCAACCCCCTGAGTGTTTTAACATGTAATTTAGAATGAACATAGTTTCCAAGGTGTTTTTTAAACAGTATTATGCGGGTTTTTCCGTGAGGGCGCTCTATTGTAGTCCACCCAGGGTTGATCAACCCCGAGACTGTCTACCCGGGTGGAAAGTCATGTAGGTATTTCCATCGCTGCATGCATATGTATATACCAATATTTCTCTTACATATTTTGACTCTAACAATCATTTATGCTCGACTCGTAATGATAATGGCAAAACAGATGATATGGGATCAGGTTGCCAAGCAGGTTTAAAATAAACCCAATAACATGAGGCAAACTGACATGTTGGGGAACTAACAGGCCCCTTGTTTAGATTTAAGATAGATTGAAACACACATTTCTAGATGTGGTTGAGCTGAATGAACTTTCTTGAATGAATATATGAAATGTGTGTTTCAATTCACAATAAATATAAACACTAATCACGAACTTTACATATCATAATACATTATTTGTATGTTTAAGCACGTCACTAGTAGGTTTTCAGAAGGATTATGCCAATTTAAATTAACCAAATTCACACACAGCTCCAACACCCCGAATATATTTAATCAAAAACTAATTATGCTATCCCTCAAGCGAAATATGGGTTGAAGTTGAGATCAATTGCTTATATTACCCTTAATTACATTGAAGACGATGCGCACGGAATGTCCACTTTTGATTTTCCAAAGAAAATTGACATCGTCTAAACACCGCATGCAACTGTACTATTGACCTACATTAATACGAGATGTTTCAGGGTTTTTTATATACATTTACATACCGTTTATGAAGACGTGACGTTGTACGGATAGCATTCTTTTGATAAGAATATGGTTATGTACCAAGTTTCATTGAATGCTGCTAGAAACACAACACAAATATGTGACTCCCATATCGATTTGATTAGATTTATCGTATCTGCTTGAAGTATCAAAATAGGCATTTCTGGGTGTGTGTATCACGTATACGTTCAAGTTATATGTCCACGTGGATTATAAACACCTCGATTTGGTGATAGATTAGATTTCTGTGAAATACAGTGGAAATCTTTTTTCTGTAATCGCTCCAGAAAAGTCAATGAATAATATGTACATACCAATATTTCTCCTAACTATTTTGACGCTTAAAATCGTGATATATGCAGCAATGGAAATACCCACATGACTTTCCACCCGGGGTAGACAGTCCCGGGGTAGACCAACCCTGGGTCGATAGGGTTAGGTTAGGGTTAGGTTAACAGTTAGAAAAAGTCTAACTGGACAGTCCCGGGCTTGTTTTAGAATGATCCGGACAGTCCCGGGCTGTTTTAGAATGATCCATCCTTGTTTACCTCCCCGACCACCAACCCCCTGAGTGTTTTAACATATAATTTAGAATGAATATAGTTTCGAAGGTGTTTTTTAAACAGTATTATGCGGTTTATTCCGTGAGGGCGCTCTAGTGTAGTCCACCCAGGGTTAATCAACCCCGAGACTGTCTACCCCGGGTGGAAAGTCATGTGGGTATTTCCATCGCTGCATGCCTATGTATATACCAAGTTTACTCTTACATATTTTGACTCTAAAGATCATTTATGCTTGACTCGTAATGATAATGGCAAAACATATGATATGGGATCTGTTTGCCAAGCAGCGTTTATTTAAAACCAATAACTTGAGGAAAACTGACATGTTGGGGAACTAACAAGCCCCTAAAAGCCGGGGAAAGCATATTGACCATGTAGTGTGATACGTGGATAACCAATGGAGCATGCCCAGCTCCCCAAACATCACTTTGTATGAAACCGTAATAATAATTGCGAAAGACCGAATGCAGTGTTCCTCCAAAATGGGTGGTGGCCGGAGATGGTGGAGGTTGATGATCGTCTTCGTATACCGTCAGGATGAGAAGAAAACTGCAGCACCAATCGGACAACGGAGGGGCCAGTATGAGGGGACTTTGCGCCAACTGTGTTCATTAAAGTTTACCTCTCGTCTTATCGCTAATTTCCGCCTTTGTGACTCCCTTTTTTCTCTTGGCGTGCAGGTGTTAGGTGGTGACTACTCCATATCAGGTACCGTCGTTGTTGTTTTTCTCGAGATATTGCGTGCGGTTAATAACTTTAAAATGAAATAAAAGTGAGATTGCCCTGTGCGAGAGAGATGCATCATCCAAACGGAATTATTGTGAGACCTTTCACAGCAACCGACATACCCTCTGTGAATATTCACATGATAAAAGGAACTGTCTGTCGTCAACCTAACATCATCTTTACAAACTGAAATCCTGATATTGGTCTACAAGGCCTGCATAATGGTATACGTCAACACAACAGCTTTATTTGTTGAGGCTTCACAGTTTACAGGGAGATTAGTTTCATATATTAATTCCATTGAATTCAATTATAAAAGATCAGTATGAGGAGGAAACACTATCTTGTATTTAGTTTCATAACATTTGGCTATACTCTGTATGGCAAAAAGTATCATCTTACAAATCCGTCGTTTCCTTGTAATATATTGATACACACACAGGTGCGTAATGTCAATAGATTTGATATCGATTAAGGATGCTAACGTATATAAAATAAACATATTACAAGCTTCAGATTGCCACTAATTCAAAACAGAATAGACAGCCTAATTTATGTTTTGCATACGATATTCGGAGAGGGTACCTCAAACAGTATTTGTGTTGATAGAGTCTCCGGTAAATGGCAAATGTACGCTATGACCATCGGACACTGCGATAGACGCATGGGGCACTAATAGGGAATCCATCACGCCTGCATTTCGGGTACTGGCTTAATATTGAAAATCTCATATTATGTAGCCGTTGAGCGATGATAAATGACTCAATGTTAATAAGATGCTAACCAGCCGCTCATGAGTAAGTTACGTTTGTTATTGATTTGTTTAAAATGAAATATTGAAATTATCATACAAACAACACGCGTTAGAGACTAATCCATAGAATACATTCCTAAGAAGGAACCAGTAGATAAATTCAAATTTACCAAGACGGTTATAAAATCATTTGAAAATTGAAACCGTAAATTCGTAGTATTAATGTTAGTAAGGGTACTAGTGTTGAGAATTATTGAAAAAAATCGTCAACACATAACGTTCAGTTTACGCAATGTTATCCTTTGCTTAATGGTTCTGCAAAAACATACATTAATATAACGTTGCACTAGCACATTTCCTATCACGCACCACGGGTCAATTAAATGTTGTCGTCAGAGTTGATGGACTCTTTTGCTCTAAGCTATATTAACCAATTTAGGAAAATGTTGAGAACACATTCACCGCTATCATGGTCCACATGCTCAACCCTATCATTTAATTTACCAATCACTGTAGAGAAATAATGTAACCACAGACTGGTTACTTTTGGCAGAGATTGTTTTCACATAACGTGTGTAACATAACGATTTCCTAACAATCAGATCGTAATTGATGCAATGAATTATTTTAGTCACTGAGCCTCGATAATGGCATACCTTTAGTGTAGAGGTGTGTTATAAAAAGTGTATTTCCTTTTTCCTAAAATAAAGGGTTATTCATAAGCTAACTCGATTAATTCCTAATCCCGCTTCTAAAAAAGGAAAACATTTAGTTCTGAAAGTTAATCTGTATCCTCATGTGTAACCTTATGTTTGTATGTATAATTGTGACCACTTTAAAATTGATGGTTTTAATTGCGAACTTTAATAATTAATTATTTGCTAATTGTGTATATATATTTTGATTTCCGAAAATTGTTCATGCGTTGCTTTCATCTAGAACAAGTGTTATTTTCTAACTAATACTATAGAGCATTTCGAATTATTACTCCCTATTTCGGTGTCTCCGAATTCAAAGATTTTTATTCCATTCATTTGAAAGTGTTGGACTTTGTTTGGTATGGCTACCAATCTATCAATGTATACAAACTTTGGATTAATTGTTGTTCGTTGTGAGTGACCTTTCGAGTGAGGGCGTATTGCTGACGACTATGGTTCCAGAATTATCGCCTACGTCTATATTGTGACATACCATTGCTGCAATATCACGTAGGCCTGTTACGTTCGGAATATTGATCGTCGGTCATGTGTCTCTTTCTTGTCTTAAATGCAGTTTTTGTCCCAAACCTGGTCCCCTAACAAATAGTATGCTCTTTCAATGATACATTGTCCGTCTTACACCAAAATACATGACCAAACGCTGGTATTTCATTTTGTGAGCTATTCCATCTGGGTAGGAATATGGCGTACGCCCTCTATAATCGTATCACTATTTTACTTCGTAAACTGTCACGACGTAATATTTCTGTATTGAGCCGTTCTATTGAGGTGAACACCTGGTTTGGAAATTCGTTAATGTCTGCCTCCACATTTCTACGTCTATTAGTACTTGTATGGATTAATATCCACCAATTACTTATAATATTTAAATTATTATAACCGACACTAATCGATCAAGTCAACAGTTATGGTCAACGTGATGCCCGCTTAGGGATGGAAGCAGTTTGAAGACAGGACCTGATGGATTCGATGATCATTGGCGATGATATATGTATGATTTTACCAAGGGGCTTAAGGGAATGTGTCAGTAAATATTACACGTAAGTTGCCTGAATGTATTGGAATAGTCTGCCTCTGTCGTGACTGGTCTGCCGTATGTGTACACGGTATATTAATGAAGTCTTTTCCATATCTCTCCCGTAAGCTGTGAATGCCTGCTATGACAACATTAGAGTAATGCTAATTATACTGCACATTGTCACACAGGACGTGAGAACACACGTTGTATCGGATGCAGACTATACACCTGACAGATACTATTGCAAAACCCCGCCAACGGAGCACGTGCTCTCGGGATAGGCTGTCAACGCACGTAAAAACTATGTTGCCATGTGATTATTATCCGGGGAGTTAAAACTTCAAGAAGAAATAACAGAGGTTTAATGGTAAATGCACCTCACAATGTCAACATCAGTGCCTGGCTGCTGTTTTAATTAAGATTCACATCAATGCTCTGCTGGATAAAACGAGTTTTTACAGACGACATCCTAACATTTTTACGCGGGACTTTTACTGCATTTACATTTACTATGCATACGTCGAGTACATCACTGCGCTTGTGTAACGCATAGAGACATATCACTGAGGCGTACAAGAGTTCTTCTGTAGAGCGTGAAGAAGACGCAAATCTTAAGGAACATAACCGTATAAATCAAGTATGTGGACCGTAATACTGTTTGACAATGTGTGACTTTATAGCCTAGTTGGAGGTAGCTATAAGGAAAATCAATGAATTAATAATACTGGTAAGTGTGTTCTATTTTCTTTTTCTTTAAAATAAGTCGCATATGGGACTAAAAATTGACAAATTACGTTCTCGCACAAAACTTCATTAACTCTTTTAATATGATATGGTCGTTGCAGTCACTAAATCAAAGTCAACAATTTAAAACTGTTATACATTATTACAGAACATAAATCAATAGTTTAGACCATAAATAGCACATCTAATCTAATTGTGAATGCCCCGGATATCCTTAACTATATACATCACTACATTAAGTTACTGTATATCTATAACCATATTAAAATTCCACTTGCGATCGTAATATTAACGCCCTTGTTACCATTCCTAATCGAACTCACATATTGATGAAATGTCACGCGTTTTAAATGCTACGTCCGTAAAATGTGACACAACCGTCTCAAGGAAGTGAAAGATAAGATAAAATCGATGCATACTGAATCCATGGTATAGAGCCTGACAGGAACTGTGGGTTTTATTTTTATAATGTATATATGATGTTTGCGATACTTACGAGTATGATATCTGACAATTTTGGACTGGGGTTTAGTATAGTAATACTGGATATATACGAATTTATCGTTAATCATGAGGATTTAAAAAAAAGATGGCGAAATTTAAACAGAGAGTCTTACAATAATACTGTAACAGTATATACGTACAAGTCTTGATAGGTGACAACATCAATTCGTCACGTCACTATCCGTCAATTAGGTAGTGATTTAGTACTGTCGTGTTAATAATAATAATAATAATAACACATATATGTATATAACGCATAAAGCAACGGCATCAAAGCGCCGTACAATCCAACCAAAGACTTTCCAATTATAAACACTACATATACCACATAATAAAGAAACGTTGTTAAACAGGACAATAACCTAAAAGTAATAAAATCTAATGAGCGAGGCGCTATTAAAAACAGAAAAGTCATTAACCAGCAATATGTATACAAAGCAAGGCAAGGTTAAAAACAGAACATTTAAACTAGCAGGATGAAATATACAAGTCGGATCGTATAAATGACAAAGAATTGCACCTGGAGACAGTTATAACGAATGCATAGTAGTTCATAAATACATTGTAATTAGGTGAATACGAGCGCTAGCTTTCAGGTAAGAATATGTTTAATGGCATCATATTATATGGAATCATTTGAATCCATTTATTCCATATTGGTCATTTTATTTACAAGACCCATTAATAACAAGTTTAAGAAACTTTGGTGCATCAAGGCGACGAACCCTCCTGTTTACCCAAGTAGGGTCGGGCGATATTTCTATTTTATTTTTCTTAACCTTTTTAATTTGCAAACAGTGAAAATTAAAAAAATATATTGTGGACAAAATGTTTCGACATATTTTCGGCCCAAAAACCGGCTGATTTTACATGATTTGAGTGCATAGCTATATACAATTTATCCTATCCACACAATAGACATATAACCTTGTACATGCGTACAATATGAGACTAAAAAGTCACATCTCATCAATTACACGCATGCTTTTGTTATTTGAAAGTCAAAAGGCCACGGCAAAAACTTGCTGCCACAAGGAAACATGATACGCTGTCTTATACACACTTGTTGCACGATAATAAGACACGATCTGATCTACTTAATAACCAGAAATGATTCTTTTGATAGTATCCACTTACATGACATCAATTTGGAATGAACTACCATTGTATTGGTGTAATACACGATGCAGCTATGGAGCAAAACATTGAATATGTTATGGATGGAACGACACACGAATTTGACACTTAGTGTATAGGGTCATATGTACTCCCGTTATTGTATAAGGGGTCCCTACGGATCCCTCTATGAGAAACTTATCACGTTAGGGATTTACCACACATATATAGGGTTAAATGGGACCCCCATTAAGGAAACACATACTGAACTAAAAAAGAAACCTAAAGCGATTTTTGAAAAAGGCGATATACTCTGTACTAAAATGTTGGCTTTTGCTTGAGTGACAAAACATGTCATTTGACCTATCTGTTATGGCATTGGACACTTTTGTCTTATCGTTTAGTAGGTGTAAATGCTGTAATTTCATTGGTTAATACGTTTGAAATCTGATCCATATCATGTAGTCATGACAACAGTGGCACATAATAGCGTTCACTGACTTTTCTAAACAATTTTATTGCATCACATATAATGAATAAATTAAAAAAGATTAACAGCAGTTAAAAATGAGAGATTTGTATAAGAATTTATGTTACCAAAGGTTCGCAAACAAATCGATGTGGCTTAAAACCGTGACTATTAAAACTCGTGTCTAAATTAAACGCGATATTATCTTTTAAACGACGTTTTTAACAAAACCAGCTTTACAACTTTGCGGATCTCGTCCCCATGATGGCAATCGGGTGAGTTTACGCATGAAAGCTATGCACTGAACACGCGATGAGAGAATCGGAATAGCGATTTTCGCACTTCGAGAGTTGAATGTCTACAAATCAAGACTGGTTGGTGGTGAGTAGCGCCAACATATAAAATATAATGTTCACATTTGTTGTACGCATGGTGACGTACCCTATGACGCACCCAGGTAAAGTTACTGACATTGATGCGCCCATTCTTCAATATTGTGACATGCAAAAGGCTGCCCATGACGTACCCTGCGTCAATAATGTGGTGGTAATTGACTCACGCATGACGCACCTCTCCCGGGGGTCGTATAGTGCGTCATACAACTGGGTGTGTGCATAAGTTAAACAACTTAAAATACGTATGAGAATGTGGGCCTTAGTGTTAATATGTGGTGCGTCGAAAATCTGAAATGTGGAGATGCGTTAAAACATGATAACGATAGAACCAACATTGATGCCATCCCTTGAATTTGCCAAACGAATTACATACTATGTGTTGAACAGTTGCTAAAGCAACATCGAATGTAAACCTCACCCCTGGATATAGGCTAAATTAAACGAGTTACACATCTCGTTGCTTTCAAAATCGGCGTTAGAATGGAATAGCCAAGGGGCTTATGTCCCTAGATCGGTAACCTATTTGAAACTGAACACAAAACCTTAATTGACCCCTAATTGTAAGTAGTAGTAGCGCTCGCGCTGTCATTTTGTTACCAATCATCAAGTGGCTTTTACAACAATCACTATGGCCCATTTCTCACGGGCACGAAATACATTTTAACACTTCACTGCTTGTTGTAATTATAAGATCATAGCTTACCAACTGTACAAATATAATCGGTACAGCAATACTTCATATTAAAAGCCTTTAAGGGCGTTAACCGACATTTAAAGCATTTAAAGCATGTATTCATGGACCAACAATTGTGATAATTAGCCATACACTTAATTGCTGGTAGGGTAGAAATTTCAACTAGATACAACTAAACACATACACATACATGGTTATAGCTATATACGATTATTTGATTCGTAGAAGAAGCATTCCTATTTATGACACGTTTAGTTTCGTCGGTGGTATTACATAGTGGCGTATCATCGGTGGTATTACATAGTGGCGTATCGTCGGTAGTATTACATAGTGACGTATGGTCGGTGGTATTACATAGTGACGTAAAGGCGGTGGTATTACATAGTGACGTATAGTCGGTGGTATTACATAGTGACGTATAGTCGGTGGTATTCAACGTGGCGTACGGTAAATGTGGACTTTATGTATAACCTATTGTTTTTGAAATATTTCCTTAATGATGATTTCTAAAAAGTTCCGAATCTAAATAATGATATTGTTAATCGAATTTATTTTATATACAAAAAGCTTACAACAATCTAGTGTTAACATAGTGTAACCACCGACTGTGTGTCAGATTGGTGCATTACGTTACCATTTTTAAACTTATTTTTAATTTCAAAGCAACTGTCCCTTTATTACAATGCAAAATACCAACACAGTTTATTCAATTACATTATTATAATGTTCTCTAGAAGCAATTGTATGGCCTATTGAAACAAAATTCCTGTTCATAAAATGACATTGATTGATTTGTTTGAGCGAAAGTGTCCACCAGCTAGGTACTTAGACCATTATACAAACATTAATTAGTCTCAGCGTCCACATGCCCAAAGTGTTGAAGTACTAGGATGTGTTGAAACAATGTTGGTGTTATGTTGATGTGAGATATCGTCGCTATTATTTCAAAACCTCGTATCTCTTACTTTCCTCGAAATTGATTTTTGTATTTATCATGATGTCAGAGACATTATGCTAATGATATTAATATTTTAAATTGCTACAGCCAATCGGAAGGCAGAAAAAAAATGCTTTTCAGCACCTGTGTTTCAAAACCTCGTATGTATACGAGGTTTTGAAACACAGGTGCTGACCATGTGCTGAGGGGAAACTTCCAACATTCTTGATATTTCGCAGCAAATTCGTGGACTACAGGTGAGAGTTAATTGCAAATGGCTTGAATTGATATACGGACTGGTTAAATGAAAGCGATATCATAATTATTCTTTCAAAACCTCGTATCTCCAACTTTTTTTTCGTCCTCCTGTAATTTTGTTGTTGTTGGAGATACGAGGTTTTGAAAGAGTAGCGACGATATGCTAGTTTGCTTCCTTTTTTATTGTTAAATTATATAGGTGGTGTTAACATCGTTTTTATCGGAACATTTAGGTTAGTAAGAACCCTTTTTTGGTCATGCATTATTTCAATTCATCTTTAGCATCACATGGTATGTAACATGATATTCTTGACCTCTATCCCTCATATAATGTCCGTATTTTGACGGAATGAGTAGCAAGTGTTAACATCAAAGAAGATTTCTTGATGTACCCCCATCATGCTTAGCGCCCCGACAGTACCAGTAGGGCTTTATCACCAAAACAAACAGTGCCACACATGTGTTAACGTAATCAACAGCTGAAGGTCGTCTGACCTCTACCATATTAATACATGGTGCAGATATGGGTAAACTTGGCCAAAAAATATGAAAGAAGTTGAATCCAAACTAAAACTTGTATTTATAAAAATATAGGGTCTTTAAGAAAATCAAGAGAGGTTAGTATTAAAAACACATCAATCATATTGGAAGTTTCCCCTCAGCACATGGTCAGCACCTGTGTTTCAAAACCTCGTATACATACGAGGTTTTGAAACACAGGTGCTGAAAAGCATTTTTTTTCTGCCTTCCGATTGGCTGTAGCAATTTAAAATATTAATATCATTAGCATAATGTCTCTGACATGTCGATGGGAACCAGTAGACACTGGTGACAGAAATCGGTGGTCATGTGATGAAAATGAAGCATCCTGGGTTGCATCAAGAAATCTTTTTTGTGTTAACATAATATTCCATATTCTAGACTACAGAATGTTCATAATCTCATGTTTACTACTACGTAGTATTAGATGTATTGGGTGATATAACAAATCACTGTTTGTCCTTGTTAGTGAAACTCAATGAACATGATTAAAGTCAATATATTTCTGCTCATGGCAATGGAATGGCAAAATTACCACATCTAATACTCTTTTACTATTTAATAGTGTTATTTAAAGCACTATACAGGGTGTCCCAGAAAACCTGCAACTTATGTTGACAGAACTCTCGTTTGACTCTTAAGCCATGGATCTTAATCATGTTTACATATTCTGGATACCTGTTCAACCGATTTGACGGATCATTTTCAGTTCACCACTATAACTAATATTGACGGCGTTTTAGGTTAACTTTCTCACCATGTTTATTCATTCTAGAATCCTTAAAATCTACAGACTCAACTGTGAATAAATAATCAACATTGTTAAATTGGTGTTTTTTTAACTCACGCGTGATCAAGGCGTTATTCGAAAACTAGTTCAACCGATTTGATGGTAAATTATACCGCTACATTAATATGCAGCCTTATGACTCAATAATTATGAACCATACAAATTCTGCTCATCCGAATGTGTGTTAATATAAATGGTGAATTTAGTAACTTTCAGTATTTTCTTTTAAATTTCACAAAGCAACGTTTGTTAATATAATAACACGTTTGCTCAAATCGTAATAAATTGTGTGTACAAATCCATTTAGTAACGTTTGCTATGTTGGCGTGACAACTCATTAGACGTGTGCATTTCTATCTTAAAATTCGAACATATTTAAATACAAACACTATTAATGAAGTAAATATTGTTCAATATTGCACATGAACAAATATTATTTATTTTCTAGTTAAATTGGATGAACCGGCGTTGCTTTGGGCAAAAACGATTGTGAGTGGTTAATAGCGTTACACAGCTGCAACGCCGTCGATTTCCGTGAAATCGGTTGAATGTGTGACATACCCCTAGTACACCAAGCGTAATTGGAAACATGATTGTGACATATTGTAATATATGTCATAAATATGTAAAGGTTTCCAGAATATGCAAACACGATTGTAATCTGTCGCATGAAAGTAAAAATCCTTCAAAATAAGGACACCATGTTACAGTGGTGTAACTAGAGGGAAGGTGCATATTCCCCCCTGCCAGAAGGCTTGCCCCCCATGCCCCTAAATGAAATGTCAAACCCTATGTATATTCAAAAGAATAGTCGGTTATGCCCCTCCCCTGATCACAGGTCTGTCTCCCCGCATGCCCGTCCCCTTCCCATTGAAGACCCTAGTTACGCCATTTACCCTGTACTAAGAAAAAAAACCTGCTGCTATTACAACAACATAGTTGACAAAAAATATGCGAAACTTAAAAGCAATCCTCGTCGACACAGACCATGCACAATCATAACTGACGGTTGGATCAAAGCTTGGTATATTAGTAAGTACTTTGCCTTTTACATCACATCTATAAACATCAGTTTTGAATGCATAATCAAAATTCATATGAGATACACCTAGCATAAAAAGTCCCTGACCAGGTGCTTTGATGTTGGCTTATCCAAACTCAAGAATAGGTACCAAAAAATCTGAGATATACGTTAAATGGGCAAATTTCTTCTCCGTAGTTTGATACCTCATTCATAAAGATCGAATTGATGCTTTTAAAGTTATGATGATTTCAATAATCACAAGTAACGACAAGAAAGTTGCACTAGATGCATTGTCCACTGTGTGCTATCTCAACCAGTCAGGTATGGGGATGAATGGGTAACTAAACAAGAATATCCCATTGAAACCCACTTTTAGTGCAAGAATTGTTTTGGTAGTTGTGGTCGATTAAACAATCATAGCATGAACAATATCCACTCGATTTTTATGAATTTTCGTATCGATTATTGAATTTGGATTAGCCAACATCAAAGCGCCTGTTCAGGGACTATTTGTGCTTGTTTCGTATAATTGTTATAGTCGAATTGAACTATGTTTCAACCACAAGGATGGCTAAAATTGACCAGACGGTTGTGGGATAACTGAATTTTAGTCTCCCTAAGTCCATTACACTTCTCAATTGCAGGAGTGTTTTGTTTAGTGAATTAAAGTTTTGATTTGTAAATGCTATATAAAATAGTATCACTACTGGAAAAAAACTGAGCAGTAAATTTATACAGAACAATGTCTTTGCACTTTTATTTTTGAGTTTATAGATTTGAAATGCTCTTCGTATGATTAAAAATGCAGACCGTACAAATAGTACTGACGACCGGGAGACCTGCATTACCGAAAGTTAAACAGGGTGTATCAGAATGAACTGTAGCGAGGCAATGTAATGTATAAGTTAGTATAACGGTATGAATTCGATTGATATTGTTCAAACAATTTTCACACATATCTTGCGCAAACGCCCAGCTTTCATAAGAATTTTAAATTTTTGAAAATCGGACATTTCTGTTGGAAAATACATACTTTCTGGTAAAGATGGTAGATTTCAGTTTTGGTCGAAATTATTAATTTAAAATAACTGTGTAATTAATAACCCTACCTTACATATCCATCCGTCCATACATGTAGGACAGGGTTTATTTTTGGTCGCCATATCTCAAATTTTCTTCACATCACTGTATAACTATTTAATATTGGCATACTTTAGTGAGTGAAATTTGGAGATAAATTTAGATTTTTAATCCGCAAATAAACCGGGATTTATTCTGCTTGAGTGGTTTTAACTTTCCTATTTTTGGCGGGAGTTTTGAAGATTGCATGTGTGGTGTGGGATACATTGCTTGAAATGTTGGGGTAGTGGGGGTAGAGAGGATAGATTGATTGAAATTGAAAACACGTTTTTAATCGATTTTCGATTATGTCTTGCCACACAAGAACACATTGGGGAGATTGAGATAGGACTTGTGATACTGGCTATAACTTTAAAAGGGGTTGTGTTATGGAGATAACGCTGTGTTACTGGAAAGAGAATTTTTTTCTCAACATTTTGATACCCAAATATCATTTTTGAAAAAGATGAGATGAGGCCTTTTGGTTCTGAGCCCTCGAAATTAACATATAATATAATATAAGAAACATGTTTACCTTTATATTGCAGGTGTTAAGATTTAAAACAATAATAGTAATTTTGTATTTTGTTAATGTATTTTAGAAACACGGTACAGTTCATTCTGATACACCCTGTACTTTAGTCATTTACCCTTTTCAACACAACCAGACCGGGAACCAGACAAGAGTTTATCAATGCATATATAAACGGCTCGAGGGAACGGTTATTTTGATGGTCTAGAAAACTATGTCATTATTGCATTGGGTGACTGAGCATGATGAGTACTCTCAGATTACCATT
Source organism: Ophiura sarsii (assembly GCA_035610835.1). Lineage (NCBI taxonomy): Eukaryota > Metazoa > Echinodermata > Ophiuroidea > Amphilepidida > Ophiuridae > Ophiura > Ophiura sarsii. The sequence continues at coordinate 10,745,648 of CM069442.1, read as the reverse complement.
TTATCTTAAAGCGCCAATGATATTTACAATCTTGAAAAATCATGTTTAAAGGTTGATAAAGACATACACAATATTTAATTATTATATAGAGGGTGTTGTTTTGGATGACAACAGTCAATTTGATTGGTTTTTGACTGATATTCAGCCGATACGCACTGTATATTATGAGACATTGGTATATAGTGTTGGGCGGATCATAATACATTCAGTGCGTATGGTCATTGTGTTAGCGTGCCCTACACTAAGTCGCGGACGTATGCGTTGTGCGTTTAACGCAACGTTGGGGTGTGTGCGTGTGCTTAAAAGGGGGATGTGCACCTTCGCATAGCCTCCGTAAAACTGCCGTAACTTCTTCATTATTCATTTAATCTTAATAAAAGTATACATTTTTTTGCAGGAAAGGGTTCAATGAATCCAACTATGATCATGAAATTGACCATTTTGGAGAAAATTATGAAAAACATGTTTTTTGACCCATTTTAGGTTCTGCAAAGATAACTCAAAATATATTTTGTTAAATTTTATCTAACTAGTTCTATTATATTCCTCATGCAATTCCCTAGGAATCGTTTTTTTTTAAAAATTTTTACTTTATTATTTTTTCAATTATAGACCAAAAAGTACTAAAAAACCATGATTTTTAACCTCCAAAATCGTGAAAATCACGTTTTTTGGTAAAAAATCATATTTTTGGCACTTTTTGGTCGATAATTCAAAAAATAATAAAGTAAAATTTAAAAAAACAAAACGATTCCTAGGGAATTGCATGAGGAATATAATAAAACTAGTTAGATAAAATTTAACAAAATATATTTTGAGTTATCTTTGCAGAACCTAAAATGGGTCAAAAAACGTGTTTTTTATCATTTTCTCCCGAAATGGTCAATTTCATGATCATGTTTGGATTCATTGAACCCTTTTCTGCAAAAAAATGTATACTTTTATATAGATTTAATAAATAATAAAGAAGTTACGGCAGTTTTAGGGAGGCTGTACCTGAAGGTGCACAGCCCCCTTAAGTTGTTAAACAGCTCGCTGGATTCGCCAATGTTATAAGGTAAAGGGGAAATTTGTTGTTGTTTGATTAAAATAAATCTAATAAATCCGTTATTTTATGATAAAAGATCAAAATAACCAATAAACTAAATAAGAATGAGATGCTGTGACCATACACGACGACACAAATATGGTACAGCCTATACATTATGAGATCATCGTATATAGTAAAACAGCTACGAACGTTTATATATTGACTCTCTAAATATAAAATGATGATAATATTCTAATAGAAGCCTCTAAGAAGCCTATACGGCTTTTTGTCTTCTTTTTTTTTTATCCCTGATCAATATTGATACTTTATTGATATATCTCTGCCCACGGTAAGATAAATGAAATATAGTCAAGAGACCACGGAGTAGCACTCAACAAGTTACTTTCACGCTTTTCGTCAAAGCCAATGACGTATTTAACTGTGCTGTGAGCGCCATTTTGGTTGCTCTAGGCATCTCGTTAGGGTTTCGTGATGGTACAGTTACATATAAGGGGAAGTATGTCATTAATTTATTAACTGAATTTATTTTACTTCGCAAGATGTGTACCCCAACCCCCGACCATTAATAAATAGCGACCTCATTTGATGAGCACAATACACTGTTTACACTGGTAGTGGTCATGATTCGCTCTTCACTTTCAAAGGCCCTCACTGCATATGTCTTAATGCGCCTGCCTAAGGGTCACACAATAATATTATTTATACAGTTTCCGATTGAAATAATAAGTCGAGGTTGTATTACATCCAGTGTGATCAGCACGCAGTTATGAATAAATTTATCAAGTTCCCGCAGACTTTTCGACGACAATATGTGTCTAGTAACGAAAGCCTGCTTTAAGTTGTGTGTTTTTCGATTTGATGTTTAAATGTAATAAGGGCCTAAGGTGATTTTCATCGGGCTATTTGATTTATACATACATTTTCAAAATTGTGTGCGATTCCAATAGCCTTTATAGGTGTTGAGCTACCGTATCACACTAACTTAGTCTGGAAATATTGTGATATTTAACAACTTTTGAGTATCCTCACCCGTGTCTTGTGAATTCAGGCGGTTTTCCGGTATACATGATATAGACGGTGTTAGCCTTATGACGTCTTAACTTCTTATTAGGGATCACAATACACTTGTCACTTAAAGGTGAGCAATGCGACATTCCATAATAATAGCGTCCGAAATGTTGTCGAAATGTTGTCTGACGCTATAAATTATATCCCATGCAAGAATTGTGACAAAAGTTATATTGACGAAACCGGGACACAATTCGGTACCAGACTGAGCGAGTTCAAGAAAGAGGCACAGAAAGTCAACAATACTCACCACTAGAGAAAGAAAGGCGTCTCTCACTACTGTCAACAAATCAGCAGTAACATACCATGTGATGGACTCCAACTATGGAAAATTGAGATTTGCTATGGTATTCTTGATGACAACAACGACCTTGAAGTTCCACAACTCGAACTAGCGTAAAACATAAGAGGCACTCAGATACGTGTACAGAAGTTCTGATGGCCCCTTGACCTTTAGCGGTTGGGAAAAAAAGAACATCAAAGTGCTTTTCATATAGAACCAGATTGATTTTGTGTACAATGACGGAGAAGTACAATTCTGAATGTTGGCCAAGGTACTCCAAACCGTAGTTTTAAAGAATGTTGTACTAGGATTATTTGGCTTTCGTTGCCGATTGTTTGTTATCCTTCAATCTAGTTACACTCGGCTACCTTTTCAAGCCTACTAGCTTTATTTACTCATTTTTGGGAATGAGCTATGGTGATTTACGGCATTTAAGTTATTTTGGGTAATAGTGGGACGGTTGTTTCATAAAAGAACGTACTAACTGTTGTAAATTGAAATAATTAACTGAAGGTTCAGCGCTTTAACCTCTCTCGCAGGATGTAAAACTCGCACGATTATCAAGGCATCTACAAAGACACCCGACATTAGGACAGTGTGTAGCTTGACCACGTTACACGTCATAAAGTTATAGATATTTGAGAGCCAGGTTCCATGTTGCTAAACATGCTTTCCGTTTGGGGGAAGATTTGAAGATAGAGTTTGCAGCGAGATCTGACACTACTTGCATTCCACAACAAGGTGCAATTGATGTATTTGTTTCGCCTCTGAAAGAGCTTTGTCTCGGCCGGGGGAAATTTGGCTTACATGATTACCTACAATGTTCTTGTCTCATTGCTCTATCACTATCAGTTACAAGTCTCATTGCCTATACGGTGGTAATTGAAAGCAATCATCATTATTGCTGTTCCATTAGCTTATGGATGGGTGTAATACCGTTGCCTTTGAATTTGAGCTCGGGTTGGGTTCGGGTTTGGTCTCACGCGCTTAAGTTGTGTGTTTTTTCGATTTGATGTTTAAATGTAATAAGGTCCTAAGGTGATTTTCATCGAGCCATTTGATTTATACATACATTTTCAAAATTGTGTGCGATTCCAATAGCCTTTTTAGGTGTTGAGCTACCGTATCACACTAACTTAGTCTGGAGATATTGTGATATTTAACAACTTATGAGTACACTGCAAAAACACCGGTGTTAAAAATAACACCATTGGTGTTGTGAGAGGTCCACACCAACAAAATTAACACCGGTGTACCGGTGTTAAATTTTTGGTGTTATATCAACACCATGTAGTGTCATTTTAACAACTGCAAGTGTGAAAAGTAACACTGTAAGTGTTAATGTAACACTGTAAGTGTTAATGTAACACCAAGATAGTGTTAAAATAACACTAATTGGTGTGGACCTCTCAGAACACCGAACGGTGTTATTTTTAACACCGGTGTTTTTGCAGTGTATCCTCACCGTGTCTTGTGAATTAAGGCGGTTTTCCGGTATACATGATATAGACGGTGTTAGCCTTATGACGTCATAACTTCTTATTAGGGATCACAATACACTTGTCACTTAAAGGTGAACAATGCGACATTCCATAATGATAGCGTCCGAAATGTTGTCGAAATGTTGTCTGACGCTATAAATTATATCCCATGCAAGAATTGTGACAAAAGTTATATCGACGAAACCGGGACACAATTCGGTACCAGACTGAGCGAGTTCAAGAAAGAGGCACAGTAAGTCAACAATACTCACCACTAGAGAAAGAAAGGCGTCTCTCACTACTGTCAACAAATCAGCAGTAACATACCATGTGATGGACTCCAACTATGGAAAATTGAGATTTGCTATGATATTCTTGATGACAACAACGACCTTGAAGTTCCACAACTCGAACTAGCGTAAAACATGAGGCACTCAGATACGTGTACAGAAGTTCTGATGGCCCCTTGACCTTTAGCGGTTGGGAAAAAAAGAACATCAAAGTGCTGTTCATATATATAGAACCAGATTGAGTCTGGAAATATTGTGATATTTAACAACTTTTGAGTATCCTCACCGTGTCTTGTGAATTCAGGCGGTTTTCCGGTATACATGATATAGACGGTGTTAGCCTTATGACGTCTTAACTTCTTATTAGGGATCACAATACACTTGTCACTTAAAGGTGAACAATGCGACATTCCATAATAATAGCGTCCGAAATGTTGTCGAAATGTTGTCTGACGCTATAAATTATATCCCATGCAAGAATTGTGACAAAAGTTATATCGACGAAACCGGGACACAATTCGGTACCAGACTGAGCGAGTTCAAATCGAAAAAACACACAACTTAATCGCATGAGACCAACCCGAACCCAACCCGAGCTCAAATTCAAAGGCAACGGTATTACACCCATCCATAAGCTAAGGGAACAGCAATAATGATGATTGCTTTCAATTACCACCGTATAGGCAATGAAAGTTGTAACTGATAGTGATAGAGCAATGAGACAAGAACATTGTAGGTAATTATGTAAGCCAAATTTCCCCCGGCCGAGACAAAACTCTTTCAGAGGCGAAACAAATACATCAATTGCACCTTGTTGTGGAATGCAAGTAGTGTCAGATCTCGCTGCAAACTCTATCTTCAAATCTTCCCCAAACGGAGAGCATGTTTAGCAACATGGAACCTGGCTCTCAAATATCTATAACTTTATGACGTGTAACGTGGTCAAGCTACACACTGTCCTAATGTCGGGTGTCTTTGCAGATGCCTTGATAATCGTGCGAGTTTTATCCTGCGAGAGAGGTTAAAGCGCTGAACCTTTAGTTAATTATTTCAATTTACAACAGTTAGTACGTTCTTTTATGAAACAACCGTCCCACTAATACCCAAAATAACTTAAATGCCGTAAATCACCATAGCTCATTCCCAAAAATGAGTAAATAAAGCTAGTAGGCTTGAAAAGGTAGCCGAGTGCAAGTTTTGAGTATCCTCACCCGTGTCTTGTGAATTCAGGCGGTTTTCCGGTATACATGATATAGACGGTGTTAGCCTTATGACGTCTTAACTTCTTAATATTAGGGATCACAATACACTTGTCACTTAAAGGTGAACAATGCGACATTCCATAATAATAGCGTCCGAAATGTTGTCGAAATGTTGTCTGACGCTATAAATTATATCCCATGCAAGAATTGTGACAAAAGTTATATCGACGAAACCGGGAGACAATTCCGTACCAGACTGAGAGCACAACAAAGAGGTACAGAAAGTCAACAATACAAACCACTAGAGAGAGAGAGGCGTCTCTTACTACTGTCAACAAATCAGCAGTAACATACCATGTGATGGACTCCAACTATGGAAAATTGAGATTTGCTATGGTATTCTTGATGACAACAACGACCTTGAAGTTCCACAATTTGAACTAGCGTAAAACATAAGAGGCACTCAGATACGTGTACAGAAGTTTTGATGGTCCCTTGACCTTTAGCGGTTGGGAAAAAAAGAACATCAAAGTGCTTTTCATATAGAACCAGATTAATTGGTCTCACGCGCTTAAGTTGTGTGTTTTTTCGATTTGATGTTTAAATGTGATAAGGGCCTAATGGGGCCCTCACATGTATCCGTGTGAGCTGAGCGGCCCCTTACCGTGTGAAAAATAGGTGCGGACGGCGGCATACACGGTGGGCCGTTTCCCGTCCGTTGAACACGTTCAGGGGACTTTGCCGGCCACCGGAGTTTTAAACATGCTCAAAACTCTGGGCGGGTGAGTAAAAGCGGCGGCGAACGATGAGAGCCCGGTATGAAGACGGTATAAGGACGGCGCACCCGTTCGCATCCGTTTCGCACCCGTTTCGCACCCGTTTCGCGCCCATTCGCAGGGCGGTGATTGACGGTGGTGGACGTCGACCATCTTAGCGACGGACTGCGAATGGCCGCATGCAGCCTAGTAACCGTTCGCGGAACGGACTCTTAGCAGGCATGTTGCAACTCTCTAAATGTAAAAGAGCTAAAACTCACTCTTTCGAGAGCTCTAGCCTAAGGAACAGATCTTTTTTTGGAGTGAAGTTCACTCTTAAAAGAGCGATTTTCACTAAACAAAAAGAGTTAAAATCACTCTAAAAAGAGTTAAAATCACTCTGAAAAGAGTGGAAATCACTCTTAACTTAAGTGAACTTCACTTCTTAGAAGAGCCGTCCCTCCTAAAGCTCTCGAAAGAGTGAGATTTAGCTCTTTTACATTTAGAGAGTATTATAATGTGGTTCGTACGAATTCCGGAATACAAATGAAGCGGCGAGCTTGAGCGGTCAGCTTGAAAAGGGCGATTTGATGATGTAATCAGACGTTTCGGCCGGTACCCAGGCGTTTCGACCGGTTAGGAACCGGTATGGAGGTGGTATGCACACGATGAGGACACGGTGAGAAAGGTAAGCTAGAACTGTATGAGGCCGGTGATCCCGGGACAAGGCCGGTGAGAACCCGGGACAGACCCGGTGTAGAACGGTATGGACCGAGGACCCGGTCAGGAGGTGTTATGCACCCGGTAAGAACGGTAAGCTAGAAATGTATGAGGACGGTGAGCCCAGTACCCGACCGGTGACGACCCGGTATAGACCCTGTATATAACGTTATGGGCCCGGTGGCCACAACAAAAGATTAATGCGCCCGTTGACATTTTTTACTGATTGTTTGGACTCTGTTGTTTTTCTATTAGACGGTAAGGTGGCCGCCTGCCATTACCGCCCTGCGAACGGGCGTGAAACGGGTGCGCCGTCTTTATACCGTCCTCAAACCGGGCTTTCACCGTTTGCCGCCGCTTTTACTCACCCGGCAGGACCCGGCAAGAGTTTTGAGCATGCTCAAAAGTCCTGCCGGGCGCGGATGGCCGGCAATGTCCCCGGAAACGTGTTCAACGGACGGGAAACGGCCCACCGTGTGACATCACCGTGTGCCACCGTGTGCACCAATTTGTCACACGGTAATGGGCCGGCCAGCTCACACGGATACATGTGAGTACAAATGTATTTTACAGACATTCCCGGAATGTGAGCGAAGCGGCGAGCTTGAGCGCTCAGCTTATACAGGGCAGTTTGATGACGTTATCAAGGCGGTTCGGTCGGTACCCAAGCGTTTCGGCCGGTGAGGACCTGCTGAGGAGGTGGTATGAGCCCGGTTCCAGGCCGATAAGGACCCGGTATAGAACAGTATGAACCCGGTGAAAAAAAATAAATCAATGCGGCCGTTGACATGTTTTGCTGATTGTTCACCGAGTTGGACTCTGTTGTTTTTCTATAAGACGGTAAGGGGTCGCCCAGCGCACACGGATACATGTGAGGGCCCCATTAGGTGATTTTCATCGAGCTATTTGATTTATACATACATTTTCAAAATTGTATGCGATTCCAATAGCCTTTACAGGTGTTGAGCTACCGTATCACACTAACTTAGTCTGGAAATATTGTGATATTTAACAACTTTTGAGTATCCTCACCGTGTCTTGTGAATTCAGGCGGTTTTCCGGTATACATGATATAGACGGTGTTAGCCTTATGACGTCTTAACTTCTTATTAGGGATCACAATACACTTAAAGGTGAACAATGCGACATTCCATGATAATATAGCGTCCGAAATTTTGTCAAAATGTTGTCTGATGCTATAAATTATATCCCATGCAAGAATTGTGACAACCGTTATATCGACGAAACCGGGACACAATTCGGTACCAGACTGAGCGAGTTCAAGAAAGAGGCACAGAAAGTCAACAATACTCACCACTAGAGAAAGAAAGGCGTCTCTCACTACTGTCAACAAATCAGCAGTAACATACCATGTGATGGACTCCAACTATGGAAAATTGAGATTTGCTATGGTATTCTTGATGACAACAACGACCTTGAAGTTCCACAACTCGAACTAGCGTAAAACATAAGAGGCACTCAGATACATGTACAGAAGTTCTGATGGCCCCTTGACCTTTAGCGGTTGGGAAAAAAAGAACATCAAAGTGCTTTTCATATAGAACCAGATTGATGGAGAAGTACAATTCTGAATGTTGGCCAAGGTACTCCAAACCGTAGTTTTAAAGAATGTTGTACTAGGATTATTTGGCTTTCGTTGCCGATTGTTTGTTATCCTTCAATCTAGTTACCTTTTCAACCCTACTAGCTTTATTTACTCATGGCTACCTTTTCAAGCCTACTAGCTTTATTTACTCATTTTTGGGAATGAGCTATGGTGATTTACGGCATTTAAGTTATTTTGGGTAATAGTGGGACGGTTGTTTCATAAAAGAACGTACTAACTGTTGTAAATTGAAATAACTAACTGAAGGTTCAGCGCTTTAACCTCTCTCGCAGGATGTAAAACTCGCACGATTATCAAGGCATCTACAAAGACACCCGACATTAGGACAGTGTGTAGCTTGACCACGTTACACGTCATAAAGTTATAGATATTTGAGAGCCAGGTTCCATGTTGCTAAACATGTTCTCCGTTTGGGGGAAGATTTGAAGATAGAGTTGGCAGCGAGATCTGACACTACTTGCATTCCACAACAAGGTGCAATTGATGTATTTGTTTCGCCTCTGAAAGAGCTTTGTCTCGGCCGGGGGAAATTTGGCTTACATAATTACCTACAATGTTCTTGTCTCATTGCTCTATCACTATCAGTTACAAGTTTCATTGCCTATACGGTGGTAATTGAAAGCAATCATCATTTTTGCTGTTCCCTTAGCTTATGGATGGGTGTAATACCGTTGCCTTTGAATTTGAGCTCGGGTTGGGTTCGGGTTTGGTCTCACGCGCTTAAGTTGTGTGTTTTTTCGATTTGATGTTTAAATGTAATAAGGGCCTAAGGTGATTTTCATCGAGCTATTTGATTTATACATACATTTTCAAAATTGTATGCGATTCCAATAGCCTTTATAGGTGTTGAGCTACCGTATCACACTAACTTAGTCTGGAGATATTGTGATATTTAACAACTTTTGAGTATCCTCACCGTGTCTTGTGAATTCAGGCGGTTTTCCGGTATACATGATATAGACGGTGTTAGTCTTATGACGTCTTAACTTCTTATTAGGGATCACAATACACTTGTCAATTAAAGGTGAACAATGCGACATTCCATAATAATAGCGTCCGAAATGTTGTCGAAATGTTGTCTGACGCTATGAATTATATCCCATGCAAGAATTGTGACAAAGTTATATCGACGAAACCGGGACACAATTCGGTACCAGACTGAGCGAGCGCATGAAAGAGGCACAGAAAGTCAACAATACAAACCACTAGAGAGAGAAAGACGTCTTTTACTACTGTCAACAAATCAGCAGTAACAGACCATGTAGTGGACTCCAACTATGTCATCGGATGGGACGAGGCAAAGATCATTGGTAAGGAGCAAGACAAGTACAATAGATGGATCAGAGAGGCTATTGAACTCAGAATGAAAGGGGCCTCAACGATGAACCGGGACGAGGGGCAATACAACCTCATTCACATTTCGACGATCTTTTATCATCTAGCAAAAAAACCACCAGATTATAAATCAGCTTGCAACTCCAAGACTACAAAAAGTGTCAGTAACTAATTAGAGCCTTTAAAAAATTAAAGCAATCTATGCAAATGGCTTGGATACGAATTAATAATAATAGAGATTAGACAAACATGGCTTATTCGTGTATCGAATTTCCCACTTTCTTGTTGGTCCACAGACGTGGACCGGATGACGCGGCGGAAAATGGAGATTTGTTATGGTATTCTTGACGACGACAACGACCTTGAAGTTCCACAACTCAAACTAGCGTAAAACATGAGTGGCACTCAGATGGACGTGTATAGAACTTCTGATGGCCCCTTGACCTTTAGCGGTTGGGAAAAAAGAACATCAAAGTGCTGTTCATATAGAACCAGATTGAGTTTGTGTACAATGGCGGAGAAGTACAATTCTGAAGGTTTGCCAAGGTACTCCAAACTGTAGTTTTAAAGAATGTTGTACTAGGATTATTTGGCTTTTGTTGCCGATTGTTTGTTTCCCTCAATCTAGTTACACTCGGCTACCTTTTTAAGCCTACTAGCTTTATTTATTCATTTTTTAGGAATGAGCTATGGTGGTTTACGGCATTTAAGTTATTTTGGGAATTAAAAAGGACCGACGGGTATATAGCGGGACAGTTGTTTCATAACAGAACGTGCTAACTGTTGTTAACTGAATTATTTACTGAAGGTACAGCGTTTTAAACCTCTCTCGCAGGATGTAAACTCACATTCCCCCCTGCCTGAAGGCTTGCCTCCAGATGCCCCCTCCAAATGAAATGACAAACTCTTGTATTCATATGTATACTACAAAAAAGGGTCAGATATGTCCCCCTGATGACATGCGTGTTTCATTGCCTATACGGTGGTAATTGAAAGCAAGCATCATTATTGCTGTTCCCTTAGCTTATTAATGGCTGGGTGTAATACATTTGCCTTTGAATTTGAGCTCTGGTTGGTTTCGGGTTGGGTCCGGCACCTTTAACCTAACAGTAATAGCCGTAAATATTGCACCCAATTGGCTGATCTCGAAACCAAAAGATCATATCATCTGTGGTATTATAAAAACAATTTTATTTGCTTTTTTTGTACAAACAAAATTGTACAAAATAAGACATTTGTGCATTTGGGACTTTGTAAACATAATTAAGAACTCAATATTTCAAAACCCTAGGTTATACTTAATAAAACCACCAAAGTTTTGTCGTATATACGTTACTATACCAGTGATATAATTAGAACCCATCTTCCTCCAGTACAAAATATAATGCTATAGTTGTTTTAAATATTAACGCTATATCAATTACGTATTTATATCTCGATCACTCAGTTACTATTAGAGACAATCCGAAAGTAATCAATTGATAAGTCGGTCTCTCATCGGTACTTATCACATTACTCCAGATTGCCTGCATTTACGAACGATGCAATTTGGTCGGTAAGGGATAAGGCGACGAAAAAACCCCGACCGACCTATTTTTTTTAGAATTTGCATTTCTTTTAAATACACTTTGTTTTAACACTTTTTTGTTGTTGAAAATGTTTGTAACAGTTTGATTTCTTCAAAATGTGTTAAAATTCACAACAGTTGTCACGAAAATTGTGAAAAAAACAATAAGCAAAATCAGAACAAAACAAAAAACGATCAACCAAACGGCCGACCCTAAACTGAGAGGTACGTTTGCCCGTAGAACAGGAGTTGTTTTTTCGTTGCCTGAGCGACAGATCTAGGATGTGAAAACATCCGAAACAGTGGGTGGTTTTGCTATTAAGATATGTGTCAGCATCAACATAGAAAGAGCCTGTAAGAATATCAGACCAATCTAATCAACCAAAACATGTTAGTCTTTAGATAATATTCTCTCACTCATAAAGTGTAATCATGCAAAGGTTTTGTATACGCCATCGAAATCATGAACCGGACAATATATCTTGTATATTCTGCCTACTGGACAGGATTATTAGAGAACATACTTCTCCTTGGTCCATATGAATGAACAGTTTCGAGAGAAAATCTTAAGTCTATAAATCTAGTGATGATTGAAGGGATGATTCACTTCCGAGCGATCAGGCGTGAGAAGAAACGTCCTGGTGATCCGAGTGCATTGTGGGACCTCTCCACCTATGACGATGGATGGGTGCTTACTCCCGCGTCTACAAAAATACATCGCATGGGCTTGCAATATAATATCCTTACCAGTAAAAATAAGCTGAACAATTGGTTTCAACTGTTTTATGGATTGCTGGAATTTCGATATACTCGTAACTTAATTGAAATGATAACATATACAAAAGTACAAATGATGATAGCCGTAAAACAAAGCCTGTCTACAATGGCTCCCATTTATAAGGTTGAATTAGCACAAGGGTGCCCCGTTAGCACCAGATAGTAACTTCTCATATCACACTAATATCGGAACTAAAATGTCATAATTGCAATAGCTGCTCTGAGTTACGTTTAGTTTGCACCAATTGCTCAACATTATAACAGGCAGCTATTGCAGATATGACCTAGCGTTCGTAAATCTTCGATAAAGCGTTAATTTAAAACCGTATCAATTTAATACGTTTGAGAAGGTATATTCACTATATCTGTCATAACTTCTTATCCTATCAAATTATAGCAGAAATGACACCATAGTCAACATGTGTGTGTGGATATATAATTCGCCAAGACAGCTAGACAAGTATAATTGAAAAGTAAATCAGGTTGTGCAATTATTTTGGTAACGTTCTACTATGGGCATAATTAATGTAGTACTTACTTAAATATCGAGATCATCGTAATACCATGATAACTGCTGCTAAAATGTAATGCACATTGTAATGACATTGGCGTATTGTATATATTATCTAATCAATAAGTCAAATATAGTTGTTTCCAGTCTCGTTTCCTCTCCCTTTTCTAAAGAAAGCCGTATTTCAACTGTATTTCTATTGAGGCAGCCAAGCTTGCTGTGCACATTTTAGTTACCTCCAGGTTGGACTACTGCACATTATGATTCCATCCCCTTGAAAGTTCGAGACTATCCTAATCCCCTCCTACCCCATTTCCCAGATTTATTTCACACCATCTGTTTATGCCAGGGCACTTGCTACCCTACCATCGCTCTCTCAAGCATGGCCCAAGGCTCTAGGATTGGTATTATTTCTTGTATAATTTGCTGAGTGGAACTAGAAGCCCAAAGCGTGACTTTTGAATGTGGTTTTGTTAAAAAATACTAACTTTGAACTTCAATTTGTTATAAAAACTAGTGATATTTCAGATTTTGTAAATCAAAAGTTGAAATTTGAAAAAAAAGTAATAATATAGTATCCCTAGAGCAGATTTTAGTTTTGAAAATTATCCAAATGGGGGCTGAAAGTCAACATATGTGGCATGGTCTTTCAATAAGTTCTACCTCTTCCATCATAGCATCGCTAAAATGAATGCCAGCCTTATGTAATTTGTCATAATTGCAGCTCTGAATCATAGCTCCACATTATTACTGTATATGATAATTGATGAATTAAATTGATTCACTGTTGTCCTGATGTGGTGTAAACCAGAGAGAGATTTTGGATAACATGTTCAAGGTCGTTGTCGTCGTCAAGCATGATGTTAATACTGAAAAGCAAACAATGGATAATAAATATTATGTATACGATTTAACATTCAAAGCACCATTGTGGCCCGACAGCTTATATATAACATCACTTTGACTACATGAGATGTACAATTAAGAAAATAAGCAATATTAACTATTGTAGACTTGCAAATAATATACTTTCAACTTGAAGGTATTACTATACCCTTAGCATACGGTAATACTGATAAATTCAAAGTGGATGTTATAAGTTGTCGTGCCACAATGGTGCTTTGAATGTTAAATCTTTTACATGATAGTCACTGTATGAGTTTGTTTAATGTGCAACCTTCAGAATAGTCGATCAGGTGGTAAATAGTAGAAATTAATCTCCTGGGGAGACCTTAGTCCTATTTGAAGATCTTCTAGTTCGTATGGAAAGCAAATATGACTTTCGCAATGTTCTGTTTTTCATCCGTTTCCGAAATATTAAAAGTACAACCAGTAGTTAGTTATTATGTAGCTGAGATTTAAAGCTACAACTGTGCAATATTTCATTTATTTTAGACCGGCTTATGTAATAGTCAAGTTATGAGGTACTAAGTAGAATGAACCTTTCGAGAAAGTAAAACTGTAAATCATCATTGAATACGATAAAAGAAGGAGAAAGAAAGAAAGAAAGAAAGAACGAAAGAAAAAAGAACGAAAGAACAAAAGAAAGAAGGAAAGAAAGAAAGAAAGAAAGAAAGAAAGAAAGAAAGAAAGAAAGAAAGAAAGAAAGAAAGAAAGAAAGAAAGAAAGAAAGAAGGGGAGAAATAAAGAAAGAAAGAAAGAAAGAAAGAAAGAATGAAAGAAAGAAAGAAAGAAAGAAAGAAAGAAAGAAAGAAAGAAAGAACGAAAGAAAGAAAGAACGAAAGAATAAAAGAAAGAAAGAAAGAAGGGGAGAAATAAAGAAAGAAAGAATGAAAGAAAGAAAGAAAGAAAGAAAGAAAGAAAGAAAGAAAGAAAGAAAGAAAGAACGAAAGAAAGAAAGAAAGAAAGAACGAAAGAAAAAAGAACGAAAGAACAAAAGAAAGAAAGAAAGAAGGGGAGAAAGAAAGAAAGAAAGAAAATAAGAAAGAAAATAAGAAAATAAGAAAGAAAGAAAGAAAGAAAGAAAGAAAGAAAGAAAGAAAGCAAGAAAGAAAAAAAGAAATAAAGAACGAAAGAACGAAAGAACAAAAGAACAAAAGAACGAAAAAAACGAAAGAACGAAAGAACGAAAGAACGAAAGAACGAAAGAACGAAAGAACGAAAGAACGAAAAAAATAAAAAAATAAAAAAATAAAGAACGAAACAACGAAACAACGAAAGAACTTTTTGACAATGGTAAGGTTTGGATGAAATACGATTCTTTCAAAAATGATTGTGTTTCTATCAGCCATTCAGATATGTCAATTTCCAGTCAACTTGACTAATTCTGTCCCGAATATGTAGCGGATTATCAGTGTTCCTTTTAAAATACCAAGGTCACGTATGTAAGAGCCCAATACGTAACAATAGCCCAATACGTAACAATTTAATACGTATTAAACACGTATAGCCACTTCATGCTAGGCCCGGCATCGTTACCTGTATCACTTTATTGGACATGCTCAGAGGTGTTATAAAAAACCCAGGATCCTCTTAACTCTCTGTCAAGCTTTCAAAACCCAGAAATTACCCCCCGACTTTGAACGTGTGCCAATCGATTCAAGAGTTGTCCAAGGGAATCTCTATCTCCAGCTGCTGCTATACAAGGCAGGGAATGTATGACGCTCTAAGATGTCTTTCATCCGAACATATCAGCTATGACTTCAAGATTTAATTACATAGAACCTTCTATATCCTTGACATAACAACCTCTTGGTTAGCTATTCTGTATATTTGAGGAGATCTATGTAACCATGGTATCTGTTGGTTTTCTTTTGGTTGTGTGAGCAGGAAGCGGGTTTTTCAGCTGGGAATGTCAGCTCGATTACAACACTGATTTATTCCTTATCAAGATAATCAAATATAATCAAAATTATACTATGGCTCCTAAATCCATTCAATATCCTTATTGCTCATTTTGACGGGCACCATTCTTTCAAAACGCCCTTGTTTTTTGTAACTATATAAGCATTGCTGAGTAATTGACAACATCATCGGCGCGAGGTTATTAACATAATTTGTTAATAACAGTTGGTGTTTTATGGCATAAACATAAGTATTAAACATGTTTTCCGTGAAATATAAAGGAACCATGTGTCAGCGTATGTGTATCGCCAATCTACAACGGCGTTTACGTCGTCTACGTGGTATATTTCACGAGGACAATGCCCGGGTGAAATAAACACGCAAACGCGCTGTACACGTTCAATTTAACTATTTCTAAAAACCTTAACAAAAATGACCAAATTAAAATAGCAATCATGTTCCGTAGCGCGTTAACACATTCAATCGGCATGTTGTGCTGGTTTCCAAAGCAGCGTGGTTTATCTCAAATTAACAAAGCTTTGTTACCAGTCTGTTCCACGGCTGTTTGACTGTCCGATTTACAATAAAAATTATGGAATAAAGAAAGATAACACAGTGGCCCAGTTATGGTTTGCGCTAATGAATACGAGTATACGGTGACAATTTCACGAAAATTGTTCGAGCCATTTTTAAATTATCGGCATTTTCTACTTTACACACATTTTACATGTAACTCTATGGGAAATGTGGCCGATGAGGGCGCTATTATAGTAAATAATAATATGCAAAGCTCTATTTCTCAGAAATGGACCAACAAAAATGTTCTGAATGTCTACAAAAGATGACCAGTATATTCAGGTACTTGAATAAGTTAAAACCAGAACCGGGCCAGAAAGTTACGGTGTTCTCAGAATAAAACGGACAAATTATGTGGGATCAAACAGCTGTGGTTCCGGAACGGAAGCGCGTTCGTCTCGAGGGCGTGCTATTTAGTGACGCACTTCCGTCAATTTTGTACATGACGATGCATCAAGTGACGGGAATCCGTCTTCAGCTGGAGAACGGGTTTGCGTTTCCATAGGAACGGCCTCCCGTCACTGATTAAAAGAAATCTTATTTTGCCGATTTTCAGCCATAAAATAAGTCTCTTATCTTTGAAATAATGTTAAAAAAATCATCACTTTATACTATTATAAGGCTTACATTTAGTGAAAAATATCACACTTACCATAAAAAGTCAAGTCGCCTAGAAAATGGTCGTCTCGTCGCAGTATATAGGCGCAAAAAATTGTAATTTTGACCTGTATTGCGAGATGTCGTGTTCAAAGGTGAGACAAAATTATCGGAAAGCTGCCGCGAGGAATTATGGTACATATATGCTGCCCTCAATCTGACTGGTAACTGTACTGGGGGAGTTATTAAAAATAGTGATAATTTAATACTAGCTGAGAACTTGCATGCTGCAACGTTTTCACCATAATTCATCTGTATTATATAAAGCTACATTAAGATGTTTTGAAAGGGCTCTAAAACGATTGTCACAGCGGTACATAGTACCTGTTAAGAGTAAATTTTGATTTCTTGTATTTGAATTTGTATTTCAAATTAACTTTTTGATATGTATATATCTTTACAGAAACATAATACTTTATACGGATAACATAATTAACTAAAAATACATGCCATTAAATAAAGGTTGCTGAATATACATCTCCTGTTTCGCACAACAAATTTATGAATTTCTTTGAGAGAAAGTGTCTATCAACTAAATACTTAGCCCACCAGACTATTAATAATTAGTCTCAGTTTCCATAGGCCATAAAAGGGTAATAGCTATAATATATAAGATTGTTTGACCATTGCTTTAAACTATGTAAAAGTGGGATTCGTAAAGAAGTCCATTGGGGAAATGTAAAACTGTTTGATCTCCAAGTTATAATCTAATTTAAATTATCATTTATTTAAAAAAAAACCACTACAAATAGCTGGTGTATCATGATCTTTATAATAAATGCTCCACTTTTTGTGTGTAAATGTCGTCAACCAAACGCATTACACAACAGTCTAGAGAGTGTAGACAGTAATAGATTGAGTCGCTGGGGTCACATAGTTCTCTCTCTTCGACTCATCGAATTAAAACTAAACTAAGTTACTGTTACGAAGAAGTGTATATAATTATTAAGCTAAGTAACTGATGCTCATTGTCCTTACTCAGTCTTCATCAAGCCATGGGCAAGCGATACTAACTGTTGAACATCCGCGATCGACTGTATCTGGATCTTGCCCTTTTAGCGAGTTATACATGCATAATCCTATGCTCTAGGGACAAAAAGTTGAAAATTATCAACTACAAGGATATTTCAAAACGATCACAAACAGTGGTTGATAATCAGTATCCAAATGTCCTGTTAAATATTCTTTTAAACATTCGAAATGCATTACTTTTATGTTTAATTTTAGTATAGTTAATCTAAGCATTTGGTTTCCAGTAACAGTGTTAACAAAGCCTATAATTATGGTTATGGAACTTTTTTTTCTTCTTCTTGATTTCCCTTGTAAGTAAATTGGATGATATTATACTGACTGGCAAACTTAACACAGCATTATTGCTCATAATTAGAATAAAGTGTATACCGTAGATGATATAGAATGCTCGCCTTTTTATTTACAAACGTTAAGTGCACTCTATGCACACATAATTATGACGGCTGGAAATCCTGTATCTCAGAAAGTTGCTGAGTCTGTTTTACACTAATTTCCCCTCTTTTTCGCCACCAGACAAAATTGTATGAATGTATAATCAAATGGCTTGAGGGGAAAATTATTTGACAAAACAGATAACTATGTTATAAATAAATGCATTGGCTGGCTGAGCATGATGAGGACTCTTTGATTACCATTTTTTTTTTAAAAAGCCCTTGAGTCAACAGTACCTTAGATTAATAAAAATTTCGCTTATGTAGTTCTAAGGTAAATAAATAGACCCAAAATATTTAGATTTTACGTCTTGATAAAATTCGAATAAAACTGTTCGTTACACATATGTGACCTGGCACCACAAAATAAGATTAAAGTAGCAAAAAATATTTTCGACCTCCCCTTGTTAAATCGACTATTTCAGGTCACAACTCAAAATCAGCCCCAGCGACTTTACGCTCATTTTGTGGTGCCAGGTCACATATGCTCAAGGAATAGCACTTTAACAGTTAGCTTAGAGGGTTATTTTCCCGACAACTGTTGCATTATTACCACATCTCAAAAGACAGTTCGAAAATGATTGATCACCTATTAGTAATGTCTTTAATTTAATGTTCTCGTTTTGCGCACCTTACCTCTTATACTGGAGAACAGTTCTATTCATGAAACTAAGCATTACATGGTAAGACAATAATTAGTTTACACACACACCCCCACACATATATATATATATATGTATAAATGAGAGAAATTGAACAGATCAAATGCGTAGCACATACACCTTCGACCTCAGGTTAATTACACCTCAGGATACTTAACCTCAGGATACCTAACCTCAGGTAACCCAACCTCAGGTAACCCAACCTCAGGTAACCCAACCTCAAGTTACCTAACCTCTGGTTACCTAACCTTAGGTTACCTAACCTCATGTTACTGTTAGTCAATATGACAATGATGACCCAATGGTTAATATACACAAAAAACAGTGGATAAAATACATAAATCATGATATTTCGTCATAGCAAATACCTTAACAGGCACTATTCAAAATACAATAAAGATGTAATTCATAATACCGAGGTTTTAACCATTCTAAAGCAATTTCATGTCATATTGTAATCCTTCAATTTCAAAAATAGTGGTATTAGACCCGAAATGCCCAAAAATGTCTAAGAACTAGAAAGAATGTGAATTATTTCATATTCTATTCACATTTCAATACCGAGTCATGTTTTATTGACACTAACAACTAATTTTCAAAATGAATTTTACAATTTTGATTAAGTTTTTGCAGGCTGACCAGTTGGCCCATACCCCTTCGGACCACTTGCCCCAACAAATGACGTAGCACTTTGTCGAGATGAAACATTATTCAAACACGCCTGTGACGTTATACATTTTACGCCAAAATGATTTAAAACATACCACCATTTGTCATAATAATCAATAACTCCAATACATTTCAGAAAAAAGGCAAAACTGCATTTTTGTTTTTAGCCATTACACAGATTTCTGTAGCCAGCGAGTATCTTTGAATTCGCAAATATTACGGCGTTCGGGTCCTACAAGTAGACGAGTGTCTTTAGATAAAATAAGAAATGGTGTACTTTGTCATTTGCAAATTCATAAACTAATAACTCTACCAAATGTATACCCGTGATAATAATTTAAGTTGAAGAATTCTTTAAATGATAATATTGATTGGAAATCCAAACAACCAATGTCCCAAGTTAGCAATATGCGCCATTTTACGGTCATTTCAACCACAACCTATGGTTTTAATCATATTTCGGAAAGTCACTAAGCACACTACAATATAGCACCCATCAAATGCAATATGCACCTAGCATCTTAAGACGACTGTACTGCATGTATATATTTACTGTTGCATATCTGTCTATCATATAAAGTACATTAAACATGATCTAAACCCATCTTCATATATCGCCCATACTATCTGTGAATTTTCAATCAGTCACACAAGGAGTTGGCTTCAAAGATCTGGGGAAAATCACATGTGTAAATACCCTAAAGTTCCAAATGTTTTGGATTGTAGAAGGTAAGGATATATGTCAAGTATCAACAAAAGTCGTACTGTTCAGAAGAAAGCAGTACGCAATTACAAAATCCTTCATTTCGGACCACTTGCCCCACGGTCCAGTTGCCCCATATTCCCCTAGTATATATTGACCATTTGAACTGAACACATGAATACACTTTTCAATATAACTGAATTAAACTGAACATCCGAAGCCTGTGATTATTAGAAATTCCCGCTCGGTGTTTTCGTCGAAAGTGCCAATAGGATAGCCATACCCGATATTGTGATGTCATCGTTCACGTCGTTACTAAAAGCGCCTCATCAGCAGCAGGTCTCTCCACTTAATTACGCATGAATCGAAAATAGCAGTACATGAAACGGAAATGTGGAAATGTAGTAACCGTTTCGTCATAACATCTGTATAATTATAAGGCTACATGTCTGAGCGCAAAAGTTCCACGGCATGAATTTCCTCTAAAGTAACATTGGAATGTCTGAGTATTCAAAGAAACGTGAAACTTTCAATCGCCGAATATTAATATTTACATCGCTTGTAAATGATCACCGTTGCTTGCGAATTGTCGGTGCTCCAGACATAGACATCATGACAGTTGCGTCTTTGTCCAGATGAAAAAGAATTTGTCGACAACCACATGCTTTAATTATATTACATAACGGGCCCTTTCTTCGACAGTCACTTATGTTTTCTACTGTACAATTTAGTTGAA
The DNA here is from genome assembly GCA_035610835.1 of Ophiura sarsii. Taxonomy (NCBI): domain Eukaryota; kingdom Metazoa; phylum Echinodermata; class Ophiuroidea; order Amphilepidida; family Ophiuridae; genus Ophiura; species Ophiura sarsii. The sequence continues at coordinate 10,724,710 of CM069442.1, read as the reverse complement.
CGAATGCCATCAAGAAAGAGTAACATTGAGTATGAGTATAAGGGTCACAAAGTAATATCATTTAGGCTATATACCGTTCTAAATAAGAATAATAGGGAAAAGTTTCATTTATACTCGATACAATTACCGAGACTGCATCGGGCCCCGATGAGTTTTTTATCGAGCCTGATTTGAAAAAATATCGAATCCCGTATCGAGCAGCTAGGGATTACTCATCGAACAGCATAATACCCCTTGTCTAAAAATAACAAGGACAAGTGATGCGGTATGTAAATAAAATATTATCGTGGCATGTTTGCCTAAATTACCTGGGGTATTAGTGACAGGTGTGCATGGCCCTCGTATCGAGCTCGATATCGAGCCTCAACTATCAAAATATCGAGCCTCAACTATCAAAATATCGAGCCTCAACTATCAAAATAACGAGCCTCAACTATTAAAATATCGAGCCTCAACTATCAAAATATCGAGCCTCAACTATCAACATATCGAGCCTCAACTATCAAAATATCGAGCCTCAACTATCAAAATATCGCGCCTCAACTGTCAAAATATCGAGCCTCAACTATCAAAATATCGAGCCTCAACTATCAAAATATCGAGCCTCAACTATCAAAATATCGAGCCTCACCTATCAAAATATCGAGCTTCAACTATTAAAATATCGAGCCTCAACTATCAAAATATCGAGCCTCACCTATCAAAATATCGAGCCTCAACTATCAAAATATCGAGCCTCAACTATCAAAATATCGAGCCTAAACTATCAAAATATCGAGCCTCACCTATCAAAATATCGAGCCTCAACTATCAAAATATCGAGCCTCAACTATCAAAATATCGAGCCTCACCTATCAAAATATCGAGCCTCAACTATCAAAATATCGAGCCTCAACTATCAAAATATCGAGCCTCACCTATCAAAATATCGAGCCTCAACTATCAAAATATCGAGCCTCACCTATCAAAATATCGAGCTTCAACTATCAAAATATCGAGCCTCACCTATCAAAATATCGAGCCTCACCTATCAAAATATCGAGCCTCAACTATCAAAATATCGAGCCTCAGCTATCAAATATCGAGCCTCACCTATCAAAATATCGAGCCTCAACTATCAAAATATCGAGCCTCAACTATCAAAATATCGAGCCTCAACTATCAAAATATCGAGCCTCAACTATCAAAATATCGAGCCTCAACTATCAAAATATCGAGCCTCAACTATCAAAATATCGAGCCTCACCTATTAAAATATCGAGCTCAGAACGTACCGAGCCCCGATACAATCTCGATAAATGCATCGACACAATGTATCGCTACACTAGTAAGCTCAGTCGACATGCATTTTGTTCACGAGTCTCATGAGTGTTCACCGCTACTCGTGATTATATATATAAGGTCATTTGCCTGAACTAATAACGTTTTGGTATAATTATTTACCTAACGCAACAAGTTCATGACCAGGTGCTTAAAGTGCTTGTATATTAGATATCCCTTTCACGGGCAAATAATGTTAATTTCCCTGCAATTTGAGACCCAATTCATACAAAATCGAGAGGACACCTTTCCCTTTATGATAACTTAACCCTAACCCACCCGGTGGATTTTCCCACGAATTTTTTTTCAAGCGAAAAAAGCACACACAACAAGAGGTGCCACGCCCCGGGGTTTGAACCTACGACCTCTCGGTTGGCGGGCGAACGCTCTACCAACTGCGCCACGAGGGAAGCTGTGCTGGGCGAGTGTATTCGCCCAGCTATATAGCCAGGGGCCATCATTTCACACAAAAACCTCAGCGCCGGGTGGAACCGACAGGCTGGGAAATGGGATTTCATGGGATCCGGGGCTTTAAGGGTTAATCAAGGTGAAATTAGAGAAAAAAAGTGAAAATTAAAAAGAAGAAAAAAAATCGTTCCTTAACCCTAACCCACCCGGTGGATTTTCCCACGAAATTTTTTTCAAGCGAAAAAAGCACACACAACAAGAGGTGCCACGCCCCGGGGTTTAAACCCACGACCTCTCGGTTGGCGGGCGAACGCTCTACCAACTGCGCCACGGGGGAAGCTGTGCTGGGCGAGTGTATTCGCCCAGCTATATAGCCCGGGGCCATTATTTCACACAAAAACCTCAGCGCCAGGTGGAACCGACAGGCTGGGAAATGGGATTTCATGGGATCCGGGGCTGTAAGGGTTAAGTAGAATAACCAGAACAACCAAAAACAACCGGGACACATTAGTGTATAGTGATATGTCATGTAGTGATTTCTTGTTTTGCTACATAGAACCAGTATGTTTAGCATCCTTAATTAGCATCCTTAAGCCTTAAGCTACAACAAGTAAGTTGGTGCTATTTTTGGGCCATAGTAAGGGGATCTCCCACTGAATTAAAAAGTCCTAAGGGTGCTTATGAGACATATGTACGTACTTGATTTGAAGAGCGGACTAAGTACTGTATAATTATCAGGATGGTATTCGTTTTAGGGTACGATATGTGAAAATGTACTAGTATTTTGTTGGCAAAGAACAACTCTGCCTGCGGCGTCGTTGTTCCACTTAAAACAATACTTCCGCCAGCATTCATGTCAGAAAATAAAAACAACACCTTTATTCTCTATGTAACGCATATGTGACCATGGTCTTAACACTTTCAACGCGGCAGGCGTCTGCAGACGACATTCCAAAATGTCTCAAAATGTTTCAAATATGTCAAAATTATTGAATTTCATTACCATATTTTGTAATTATTATGACAAATGCATTGAAATAAGAACAAACATGCCTAGTATTGGTTAAGTAATCCTTGAAATAGACTTTGACAATTGGGAAAGGTTTCTAAAAAATCTGTTCTGTATAATTATGGTAAAACTAATAGCCGCATGGAAAGTGTTAGAATTCCACACCTAACTAGCGTAAAACATAAGAGGTACTCAGACGGACGTCTTATGGCTTCTTGACCTTAAGCAGTTGTAAGAAATATCTAGTGCACTTCATACAGTGGCATTTTGTATTCTTTCTAAAGCGACATGTAATCCAGAATGAAGTCAATTCTATAGTTTCGAAATGTTCCACTTATACCATTACGTGACCTCAGTAGAAACACCTGCCCACTAAAACATCGACAAAACATCTTTGAAATGTTAGAAAATCTTTCAAAATCAAACAGGCTTAAACACGAAGTTATTGTTATTCCGTGTCGATTCTGTCTCCGATAGGGACAAAGTTGATAATTAGTATCACCAGTGTTGCTTTCGTACCATTGGTAGAAATAAACAAGCAAATTTAGTCAGCCAGTGAATGGTATAGGAGAGGGCCGGCGGTTGCCTCATTGTGTCTGTTGCTGCAGCTGAAGATGAAGGAATAATCAATTAGAAACGCCAAATGGTAAAACCTCGTCAAATATCATCCAACGTAATTAACTGGCCCAATAACAAAATGGTGAAATTCTTTTGCAAGGAGAAAAATCCACAATCACGACACATACGCGAAGCCATTAGGATTCGACGGAAGGCACCCGGCGCCATGCACAGAGACGACGTGGCCCATTTCCTAAGTCATGTCTACGACCCACTCCATTGATCACCAAAACATCACCCTCAAGTAGAAACAGCACGGGTCAGAAGAGATTATTCTGATGAAATGTGTAGACCAAAACCACGAAACTTTCAATCGTGAGTAAAATATATTTGGTTTTGAAATAAAAATCTTAACCATTTATGATCAAACAACATTTTTAGCCAAAGGTGCCTTAAGGGAGTAAGTGCACGCCCTCAAGGTCTCATAGATGTAATAAATCACAATATATTTACATCATCTGACTACCTTAGTTTTTTTATGCTACAGTACAATGTTATGTGGGTGACAGGTTTCAAGTTGTCTGGTTTTGAAGGTTGACATAGAAGCTTTCGGCCATTTTAACTGACTGAGATCTAACACCACTTCATTCTATAAAAAACTTTAATTGAAATCAACCTATTTGTAATGCATACGTCAGGTGTATTTGTTTCGTATTTGATAAGAACTTTGGATTTGTTTGTCTCGGTCGAGAACTTGGCTTACATAATCAGCTACAATCTTCTTGTCCTATGGTTCTATCAGTTACTAGTTTCAGCACCCGTGGTGGGAAACGAAAACACGAAACATCCTTGAAATTTCTCTCTGAATGGCAGGATTGCGTATTTTACAAATGCCTTCGGGTTTGGGAGGGTCGGGCGAGATACCATTTTATCTTTGATCGAATGAAGTCTTGGAAATAAAAAGATAATTATTTTTAAAAACCTGAGCCTTCTGGTATTTGATAGTTGTATTCACTGTGTCACAAAACATGTGTGCAAGTCATAGCATTTTGTTCGCTGAATCCAGGTAGCTGTACGTATACCACAACCATTAACCACACCAACCTTGATTTGTTTGTGTTTTATCCAATCATAACCCTGTGCTTTCATTACTTGAAATTATATAAAGTAGAGGCCACTCATACAGTGGTAGAGCCCAATTATAAATTGGGCATGTTGCTCTTTCATTACAGATTTTGGATGTCGGACGCAGGCAAGTCGGTTATTATCGTGTGTGAATAATGGGAATTTGCACACCCGTTGGTAGCGACAAAACACGCTATTTAAGTGGAACAACTATTCCGCAGTCGGAGTTGTTTCACGCAAAATATAATACTACTGAACGCATTTATGTCAGACAATATAACACGGGTACGGTCTGAAAACGGTTCCTTTATCATTATTCTTAAACAGTCATACTTCAGACATTTATTTAATCAAAAATGTAACTTTAATTGCCCACATTTGACAACTTTTACCCCTGTTAGTATCGAATAACCCCAAAACATTACATCCAATCCCGTGTGGTGAGTACACCATGCGTCGGCGTAATGCGTCGCATAAGCATGCATGAAAACCGCAGAAGACGCACTACAGAAGTGCGCGGAATGGAAGAAATGTTAGTTAACAACGCAATGCGCGAGGGTGGTGACGCTAATTAATGTACGCCGTGTTAAGTTGTCTGATATATATGTCGCCGTTTTCTCTGAGAACCAACGAGAATTGCCTTAACATTATTAGCTATTTAAGATTGTATTATAATGATCACTTACGTTACGTGTAATTTTGCATCCATCGTGTCAAATTAAGAAGAATTAACACTTTAAACTATTAAAAACACGCATCAATCCAAATTTCTGAAAAAACATCATTGGTTGTCGTTTAGATCAGATATCAAACATCCTATTTATAACATGTACAGTGGCCTAATATTGGCAGATTGGAATATGCAGTCATGCATACTATATGCAACCAGTAAACCGGAACTGACAGCGTTTACAAGAAATGAGAATTCTAGTTTGCCGCTCGGGAAGTGTTTGTTCGAAGAGTTTGTAGGCGGTGGGGAACTATCCCAAGCTTATTATGGCAACATTCAACATATTGTTCTCTCTCTACTACTCATCGACTTAACACTAAACTAAGTTACCATATAACTGTTACGAAAAAGTGTATATTAAGCTTAGTGACTGATGCTCATTGTTCTTACTCAGTCTTCATCAAGCCATAGGCAAGCGATACTGACTGTTGAAAATCCGCGATCAATAGTATGCTGGATGTATTATTTACGTAAGTTGTCATATTAGAGAGTTATACATATGCATAATCTTAAATGCTCAAGGGGAAAGTAGTTGACAATGATCAACTACAAGGAAAGTTAAGCACGATCACAATAATTGTTTGATAATCAGTATCCATATTTCCTGTCAAATAGTATGAAATGCATTACGTTTGTGTTTAATCTTAGATTAATAAAGTTAATCTAAGCATTTGGTTTCCAGTAAAGCCTATATGGTAAAGGAATCTTTTTTTCTTCTTCTTGATTTCTCTTGTTCGTACATTGGATGATCTTTATATACTGAACTATACCAAACTTAACGCAGCATAATTTCTTAGAATTAACATGAAGTTGATATAGAATGCCCCACTTGTTATTACACATGTTAAATGCACTCTATGCACACATATTTATGACGACGGGAAATCTGTGTCTGTTTTACAGTAATTTCCCCTCTTCTTCGCCCACCAGACAAAATTATATGAATGTATAATCAAATGGCTCGAGGGAAAAGTTACTTGGCAGAACAGATAACTATGTTATAAATATTTGCATTGGCTGGCTGAGCATGATGAGGACCTCTTTGATTACCATTTTTTTACCAAAGCCCAATAGTCAATAAATAGTACATTAGAATAACGAAAGTAAGTTTCGCGTTAGTTCCAAGCTAGATAAAGAGACCCACAATATTTATATTTAACATATTGATGAAATTCTAATATAAACTGTTAGTAAATCCTCATGCGTTTATTACACATATGCTCAGGGAATAGCACTTTAACAGTTAGCTTTATGGTTTTTTTTCACGACAACTGATGCATTAATACCACATCTCAACAGTTTCTTCAGCAAAATGAATGATCACCTAACTTTTAAGTAGTACTGTAATGTCTTTAATTTGATGTTTTCGTTTTGCGCACCTAACCTCTCACTGGAAAACATTACAATTCATGAAACTAAGCATTACATGGTCAGACAATAATTAGTTAATGTTAATATACTGAACTGAACACAGAACTATACACAGAGAAAAATGTTTACATAATTTTAGGCAAATATAGAACTCCATAATAATTATGTAAGAGTTACATAAAACATATGTAATAAATACCCAATCTGTGTAAATTCCTATGCAAAAAGCTTTACACAACTATTATGGAGTTCTATTTTTACACAGATTGTGTATTTTTTACATAATCGTTTTCTCTGTGTACTATCAATATAACTTTTAAACTGGGCATCCCCAACCTGTGGTTATTGTAAATTCAGGCTCGGTGTTTTTGTCGAAAGTGCTGATGGGATAGCCATACCCAATATTCTGATGTCATCGTTCTTGTCGTTACTAAAAGCGCCTCATCCGCAGCAGGTCTCTTCACTTAATCACGCATCAATTCAATGCAAAAAAACCGAAATATCAGTACATGAAACGGACATGTGAAATGTCGTAACTCTTTCATCATAACGTCTGTATAATAATAAGGCTGCATGCCTGAGCGCTAAAGTTCTATGGTATGGATGTCCTTTAAAGTAACACATGAATGGCCAGGTCTTCAAAGAAACGTGAAACTTTCAATCGCCGAATATATATATATTTACAACGCTTGTGAATTATCATCGTTGCTTGCGAATTGTCGGCGCTCCTGACATAGACATCATGACGGTTGCGCCTTTGTTCGGCAACCACATGCTTTAATTGTATCACATAACGGGCCATTTATTCGACAGTTACTTCTGTTTTCTATTGCAAATTTTAGTTTGCCATCAAGAGTATCATTGAGTTTGATTCAGGGTCACAAAGTAATATCGTTTAGGCTATACTAATAATAAGTTAAGTTAAGGTTGTACATCACTGAGCAACCCGTTAGTGTGATCACCACGCTTTAATAAATAAATTCATCACATTCCAGCAGACTCCTTGACGACAATATGTTTAGACACGAAGGCAAATCATTTGAAATTCAATGTTCTAAGGGTGATTGTCGCTGAGACATTTGATTAGCATAATAGTCAACAATTTTTGCAGCGATAGTCGCCATTTTAAGTGTTGAGCTACACTAGTATTATAGCTCAGTCGCCGTGCATTTTGTTCACGAGTCTCACGAGTTCTCACCGGTACTCGTGAATTAGGTCATTTACCTAGACCATGGAAGTTTCCATGCCTGGACTGATAACGTTTTGGTATAATTCTTGACCTAACCATAGTTCCTGACCAGATGCTTTAATCATGTTAATTTTAGCTGTTTTAAAATGAGTAATCATGTAATCGGTATATTAGATTTCTTAAACGAGCAAATTAATTTTATTTTCCCTGCAATTTGAGAATGCTATTACCATATGTGGGATCAACATGAAAAATTACAAACATGCTTTTTTGGGAGGTCAGTAATTCTTGATATAGACTTTAAAAAGTGGGAAACGTTTTTAAAAATCATGTTTTGAATATGGTTAAACCAATGGCCGCGTGGAGAATGTTAGAATTCCACAACCTAACTAGCATAAAACATTAGAGCTACTCAGACGGACGTGTGCACAACTTCGTATGGCTGCTTGACCTTTAGCAGTTGAAATAAATACCTAGTGCACTTCATACAGTGGCAGATGTGTAATCTTTCTAAAACGACCTGTAATCCTAAATGAAGTAAAATACATAGTTTCGAAATCTTCCACTTATACTATTACGTGACCTCAGTAGAAACACCTGACCATTGAAACACCGGCAAATTCAAGAAAATTTAAAGATCAAACAGGCTTAAACACCAAGTTATTGTTATTCCGTGTCGATATCGGGACAAAGTTTGTATCACCAGTTTGCCAGTGTTGCTTTCGTACCAACGTTTCCTATTGGAAGAAATACACAATCAATTTTAGTCAGCCAGTGAATGGTATAGGAAAGGGTCGGCGGTAGCCTCAGTTTGTCTCCTGAAGATGAAGAATTAATCAATTAGAAACACAGAATGGTAAATCTACGTCAAATATAATCCAACGTAATTAACTGGCCCAATATGGTTTACTCCTTTGCAATGAGAACAATCCACAATCTCGTCACGCGAAGCTTTTGGATTCGATTGAAGGCACCAGACGCCATGAACACCCATTCTCTAAGTCATGTCTGCGACTCACTCCACTGATCACCATAACAACACCGACAACCGGAAGCAGCACGTATCATATGAGATCATTCTGATGAAGTGTAAAGACCATAACTCACGAAACTGTCAATCGTGAGCAAAATACATTTATTGTTGAAATAAAATCGTAAATATTTATGATCCAACGACATTACTAGACAAAGGAGCCTTAAGGGGAATCCTATATTAAAAGATCACAATATGTTTACATCATGACTACATGACTACTGTGCACTTATCAGTTGTATGACGCACTATACGAACCCCGTGAGAGGTGCGTCATGGGTGCGTCATTTACCACCACATTCTTGACGCAGGGTACGTCATGGGCAGCCTTTGGTGCGTCAAAATATTTACGAATTGGTTTTGTCAATGTCAGTCACTTTACCTGGATGAGTCACAGAATACGTCATCATGCGTACAACAAAATAGGATCCGAACATTATATATTACTCATCACCGACCCGGCTTTATTTTCTAGATTCGAGGGAGCAGTGTTTGACAACACCAACCATATGGGAAGATCCTCCATGAATCATAAAGTAGTTTCATTTTCAGTATTCATTGGCCACTTGTATTATTATATATAGAGTAAAACACACCCAGTCAATGATAGCGGCATAAACAGGAGACGTAGATGTATGAAGTTAAATAAAGTCGGAAATGATAGAGCAATTGCAAACTAATTTTACGAGGGTACTGTCATTGTATGGCAAAGGTTCGTCACATAAGTGACACAGGGGTGCGTCATGGTACATGTGAAAGTGACGCACATCGGTAAAGTGATGGGGTTGTAAGTGCGTCATACAACTGACATGTGCATTAGTCTTGCTACGGTACATAGTTATGTGGGTGACAGGTTTCTAGTTGGGGCAATTATAAGAACGTGGTCTGGTGTTGAAGGTAGACAGAGGCTTTCGGCCATTTGAACTGACTGAGACCCAACACCACTTCATTCTAAAACCAACTTAATCGAAATCAACCTATTTGAAATGTAATACGTCGGGTTTATTTGTTTCGTATTTGATAAGAACTTTGGATTTGTTTGTCTCAGTCGAGAACTTGGCTTACATAATCATCTACAATATTCTAGTCCTATGGTTCTATCAGTTACTAGTTTCAGCACCCGCGGTGGGAAATGAAAACACGAAACATCCTTGCAATTCCTCTCTGAATGGTAGGATTGCGTATTTTACAAATGCCTTCGGGTTTGGGAGGGTCGGGCGAGATACCATTTTATGTTTGATCGACTGAAGTCTTGGCAATATATAGATAATTAATTTTAAAAACCTGAGCCTTCTGGTATTTGATAGTTGTATTCACTGTGTCACAAAAATGTGTGCAAGGCATAGCATTTTTTTCGCTGAATCCAGGTAACTGTACGTAGGCCTATACCACAACCATAGTAACCACACCAACCTTGATTTGTTTGTGTTTTATCCAATTATAACCCTGGGCTTTCATTACTTGAAATTAGATAAAGGAGATTATACAGTGGGCATGTTGCTCTTTACTTACCGATTTTGGATGTCGGACGCAGGCAACTGGGTTATTATTGTTTGTGAATAATGGGAATTAGCACACCTCGTAGCCCACCCGTTGGTAGCGACAGAACACGCTATTTAAGTGGAACAACTATGCCGTAATTACTAACCCTACCTGAGATATCCATCCGTCCATAGGATATGGTTTATTTTTGGTTGTCATATCTCAACTTTTCACATCACTTGCATAACTACAATATATTTATTATTTGCATACTTTTGTGGGTGAATTTGGAGATAAATTTTGATTTTTAATCCGCAAATAAACCGGGATTTGTTCTGCTTAAGTGGTTTTGACTTTCCTTTCTTTGGCGGGGATTTTGAATATTGCTTACGTCTTGTAGGCTACATTGTTTTTAAATGATGGGGGTAGTGGTAAAGAGGATTGATTGAAATTGAAACTACGTTTTTCATCGATTTTCGATTTCAATGAAATTAACATATTATAGGAAACATGTTCACCTTCATATTGCAGGTGTTGGAATTTAAAACAATAATCATTTTGTATTGTTTTATGTATTTAAGAAACACGGTACAGTTCATTCTGATACACCCTGTAATAGATATCCCTTAAACGGGCAAATAATGTTCATTTCCCTGCAATTTGAGACCTCATTCATAAAAATCGAGAGGATACTTTTCCCGTTATGATAACTTAAAAAGAATAACCAGAACAATCAAAAACAACCATTGCCTTTAGTGTGTGTTCAGTAGTGACAGTGAATCACAGCTCAACATTCATCCATACATTAGTGTATGATGATATGCCAAATGTATTTTTGTTTTGTTTTGCTACATGGACTCAACATTTTTAGCATCCTTGAACCTTAAGCCTAACCAGTAAAGCTATGTTTTTTGTGCGTATCGGGGGAAGGGGGGGGGGGGGGGAGGGGGAAAAGTACTATTTTCACCCAGTACCCCCCGGGATTCGATCGCGGGACCATCCGCACCCCAGTCTGTCCCTCTACCAACTGAGCTAAACTGCCAGCGCATAATGCGGTCTAAAAAATCCTGCCCCCATATGCCCGCGGTAGGTGACGTCATCAAGGCAATGCAGCAGCACGCGCGTGGAGATAGTTTCTGGCAGTGAGATTTAGTGAGATTCAGTTGGGTTAGGGTTAATTGACATGAACAATTGACATTCATTAACCCTAACCAGTAAAGCTATGTTTTAGGTGCGTATCGGGGGGAGGGGGAAAAGTACTATTTGTTTGACCCGAAAAATCACCCAGCACCCCCCGGGATTCGATCGCGGGACCATCCGCACCCAGTCTGTCCCTCTACCAACTGAGCTAAACTGCCAGCGCATATGCGGGCTAAAATTCCTGCCCCCATATGCCTGCGGTAGGTGACATCATCGAGGCAATGCAGCAGCACGCGCGTGGAGATCTGGCAGTGAGATTTTGTGAGATTCAGTTGGGTTAGGGTTAAGCTACAGCAATTAAGTTGGTGCCATTTTTTGGTTTATAGTTAGGAGATCTCTCACTGAATTCAAAATTCCTACCCTATACAGAAGTGTACTTATGAGACATACGTACTTGATTTGAAGAGCGGCCTAAGTACTGTATAATTATATGTCAGGATGGTATTCGTTTAAGGGTACGATATGTGAAAATGTAGTAGTATTTTTTTGGCGAAGAACAACTCTGCATGCGGCGTCGTTGTTCCACTTAAAATAAAACTTCCGCCAGCATTCATGTCAGAAAATAAAAGCAACACCTTTATTCTCTAAGTAACGCATATGTGACCATGGTCTTAACACATTCAACGCGGCAGGCGTCTGCAGACGACATTCCAAAATGTCTCAAAATGTTTCAAATATGTCAAAATTATTGAATTTCATTACCATATTTTGTAATTATTATGACAAATGCATTGAAATAAGAACAAACATGCCTAGTATTGGTTAAGTAATCCTTGAATTAGACTTTGAAAATTGGGAAAGGTTTCTAAAAAATCTGTTCTGTATAATTATGGTAAAACTAATAGCGCATGGAAAGTGTTAAAATTCCACAACCTAACTAGCGTAAAACATAAGAGGTACTCAGACGGACGTCTTATGGCTTCTTGACCTTAAGCAGGTGAAAGAAATATCTAGTGCACTTCATACAGTGGCATTTTGTATTCTTTATAAAGCGACATGTAATCCAGAATGAAGTAAATTCTATAGTTTCGAAATGTTCCACTTATACTATTACGTGACCTCAGTAGAGACACCTAACCACTAAAACATCGACAAAACATCTTTGAAATGTTAGAAAATCTTTCAAAATCAAACAGGCTTAAACACGAAGTTATTGTTATTCCGTGTCGATTCTGTCTCCGATAGGGACAAAGTTGATAATTAGTATCACCAGTGTTGCTTTCGTACCATTGGTAGAAATAAACAAGCAAATTTAGTCAGCCAGTGAATGGTATAGGAGAGGGCCGGCAGTGGCCTCAGTTTGACTGCAGCTGAAGATGAAGGATTAATCAATTAGAAACGCCAAATGGTAAAACCTCGTCAAATATCATCCAACGTAGTTAACTGGCCCAATTACAAAAGGTGAAATCCTTTTGCAAGGAGAAAAATCCACAATCACGACACATACGCGAAGCCATTTGGATTCGACGGAAGGCACCCGGCGCCATGCACAGAGACGACGGGGCCCATTTTCTGAGTCATGTCTACGACCCACTCCATTGATCACCAACACATCACCCTCAAGTGGAAACAGCACGGGTCAGAAGAGATTATTCTGATGAAATGTGTAGACCATAACCCACGAAACTATCAATCGTGAGTAAAATATATTTGGTTTTGAAATAAAAATCTTAACCATTTATGATCAAACAACATTTTTAGCCAAAGGTGCCTTAAGGGAGTAAGTACACGCCCTCAAGGTCTCATATATGTTGGAACAACTATGCCGCAGTCGGAGTTGTTTCACGCAAAAAATAATAATACTACCGAACGCATTTATGTCAGACAATATAACACGAGTACGGTCTAAAACAGTAACTTCATCATCATTCTTAAAGAGTCATACTTTACATATTTATTTAATCAAAATTGTAATTGTTAGTATTGAATAACCCCAAAACATTCCATCCAATCCCGTGTGGTGATTACACCATGCGTCGGCGTAATGCGTCGCATTAGCACGCAAGAAAACCGCAGAAGACGCACTGCAGAAGTGCGCGCAATGGAGGAAAACCTAAGTTAACCACGCAATGTGCGAGGGTGGTCACGCTAATTACCACCCTCTCTCTGCTAACTCATCAAATGTATTATTTAAGTAAGTTGTCTTTTTAAAGAGTTATAATACATGCATAATCTTAAATGCTCGAGGGGAAAGAAGTTGACAATAATCAACTACAAGGAAAGTTAAACACGATCACAATAATTGTTGATAATCAGTATCCATATTTCCTGTTAAATAGTATTCTAGACATTTGAAATGCATTACCTTTCTGTTTAATCTTTATTAATCTAAGCATTTGGTTTCCAGTATAGCCTATATGGTAAAGGAACTTTTTTACTTCTTCTTGAATTCTCTTGTTCGTAAATTGGATGATCTTATATACTGACTGACAAACTTAACGCAGTAAGTGTATACGGTAGTTGATATAGTATGCCCCACTTGTTATTACAAATGTTAAATGCACTCTATGCACACATATTTCTGACGACTGGAAATCATGTATCGCCGATAGTTATGTATGCTGAGTCTGTTTTACAGTAGTTTCCCCTTATTCGCCCACCAGACAAAATTGTATGAATGTATAATCAAATGGCTCAAGGGAAAAGTTACTTGGCAGAACAGATAACTATGTCATAAATAATTGCATTGGCTGGCTGAGCATGATGAGGACCTCTTTGATTATCATTTTTACTAAAGCCCAATAGTCAATAGTACATTCGAATAACGAAAGTAAGTTTCGGTTTAATTCCAAGCTAGATAAAGAGGCCCACAATATTTTATATTTAACATATTGATGAAATGCTAATAAAAATTGTTAGTAAATCCTCATACGTTTATTACACATATGCTCAGGGAATAGCACTTTAACAGTTAGCTTTATGGGTTTTTTCACGACAACTGATGCATTAATACCACATCTCAACAGTTTCTTCAGCAAAAATGATTGATCACCTAACTTTTAAGTAGTAATGTAATGTCTTTAATTTGATGTTTTCGTTTTGCGCACCTAACCTCACTGGAAAACATTACAATTCATGAAACTAAGCATTACATGGTTAGACAATAATTAGTTAATGTATATATACTGAACTGAACACAGAACTATACTATCAATATAAATTTTAAACTGGACACCCCCAACCTGTGGTTATTGTAAAATCAGGCTCGGTGTTTTTTAATCGAAAGTGCTGATGGGATAGCCATTCCCAATATTGTGATGTCATCGTTCATGTCGTTACGAAAAAAGCGCCTCACCAGCAGCAGGTCTTTTCACTTAATCACGCATCAATTCAATGCAAAAATCGAAAATATCAACGGACATGTGGAAATGTCGTAATTCTTTCATTATAACGTCTGTATAATAATAAGGCTGCATGTCTGAGCGCTAAAGTCTATGGTATGGATGTCCTCTAAAGTAACATATGAATAGCCAGGTCTTCAAAGAAACGTGAAACTTTCAATCGCCGAATATATATTTACAACGCTTGTGAAATATCATCGTTGCTTGCGAATTGTCGCGCTCCTGACATAGACATCATGACGGTTGCGTCTTTGTTCGGCAACCACATGCTTTAATTGTATTACATAACGGGCCATTTCTTCGGCAGTCACTTCTGTTTTCTATTGCAAATTTTAGTTTAACGAATGCCATCAAGAGTATCATTGGTTATGATTATAATGGTCACAAAGTAATATCGTTTAGGCTATACTAATAATAAGTTAAGTTAAGGTTGTATATACATCACCGAACAACCCGTTGGTGTGACCACCACGCTTCAATAAATAAATTCATCACATTCTAGCAGACTTCTTGACGATAATATGTTTAGACACGAAGGCAAATCATTTGAAATTCAATGTTCTAAGGGTGATTGTCACTAAGACATTTGATTAGCATAATCGTCAACAATTTTTGCAGCGATAATCGCCATTTTAGGTGTTGAGCTACGCTAGTTTTATATAGCTCAGTCGCCGTGCATTTCGTTCACGAGTCTCATGAGTTCTCACCGTTACTCGTGAATTAGGTCATTTGTCTGGACCATGGAAGTGTCCATGTCTGGACTGATAACGTTTTGGTATAATTCCTTACCTAACCATAGTTCCTCACCAGATGCTTTAACCATGTTAATTTTAGCTATTTTAAAATCAGTAATCATGTAATCGGTATATTAGATATCGTAAACGAGCAATTAATTTTAATTTCCCTGCAATTTGAGACCTCATTCATTCATTTAAACATTATTGAATGCTATTACCATATGTGGGATCAACATGATAAATTACAAACATGCTTTTTTTTTTTTGGGGGGGGGGGGGGGGCAGTAATTCTTGAGATAGACTTGAAAAATTGGGAAACGTTTTTAAAAATCCTGTTTTTAATATGGTTAAACCAATGGCCGCGTGGAAAATGTTAGAATTCCACAACCTAACTAGTATAAAACATAAGAGGTACTCAGACGGACGTGTGCACAACTTCGTATGGCTTCTTGACCTTTAGTAGTTGAAATAAATATCTAGTGCACTTCATACAGTGGCAGATGTGTATTCTTTCGAAAACGACCTGTAATCCTGAATGAAGTAACATACATAGTTTTGAAATCTTCCACTTATACTATTACGTGACCTCAGTAGAAACACATGACCATTGAAACACCGGCAAAACATTATTACAACAAAAATCAAAAAAATGTCAAGATCAAACAGGCTTAAATACCAAGTTATTGTTATTCCGTGTCGATTCTGTTTCTGATCGGGAAAAGTTGGTATCACCAGTGTTGCTTTCGTATCAACGTTACCTATTGGAAGAAATACACAAGCAATTTTACCTTTAGTCAGCCAGTGAATGGTATAGGAGAGGATCGGCGATGTCTCCTGAAAATGAAAAATTAATCAATTAGAAACACCAAAATGGTAAATCCTCGTCAAATATAATCCAACGAAATTGACTGGCCCAATATGGTGAACTCATTTGCAAGGAGAACAATCCACAATCACGACACGCGAAGCCATTTGGATTCGACGGAAGGCACCAGACGCCATGAACAGACACGACCTGGCCCATTCTCTAAGTCATGTCTGAGACCCACTCCACTGATCACCATAACAACACCGCCAACCGGAAGCAGCACGTATCATAAGAGATCATTCTGATGAAGTGTAAAGAGCATAACTCACGAAACTGTCAATCGTGAGTAAAATATAATTATTTGATGTTAAAAATGAAAGTCTTAAATATTTATGATACAACGACGTTTCTAGCCAAAGGAGCCTTAAGGGGAATCATATATTTAAAGATCACAATATCTTTACATCATCTGACTACTGTGCACTAATCGGTTGTATGACGCACTATACGACCCCCGTGAGAGGTGCGTCATGGGTGCGTCATTTACCACAACATTATTGACGCATGGTGCGTCATGGGTGCGTCATACCACATTATTGACGCAGGGTACGTCATTGGCAGCCTTTGGTGCGTCACAATATTGACGAATGGGTTTGTCAATGTCTGTCACACTACCTGGATGAGTCACAGAATACGTCATCATGCGTACAACAAAATACAATCCGAGCATTATATTTTACTCATCACCGACCCGGCTTTATTTTCTAGATATTCGAGGGAGCAGGGTTTGACATAACCAAACATAGGGGAAGATCTTCCATGAATCATAAAGTAGTTTCATTTTCAGTATTCATCGGCCACTTGTATTATCATATCTAGAGCAAAACACACCCAGTCAATGATAGCGGCACAAACAGGACACTTTTGATAGCTGTAAAAACTTATTTCTAGAGATGTATGAAGTTAGATAAAGTCGGAAATGATAGAGCAATTACAAAAAAAAAATTACGAGAGTACCGTCATTGTATGGCAAAGGTTCGTCACATTAGTGACACAGGGGTGCGTCATGGTACATGTGAAAGTGACGCACATCGGTGACGGGGTCGTATAGTGCGTCATACAACTGACATGTGCATTAGACTTGCTACGGCACATAGTTATGTGGGTGATAGGTTTCTAGTTGGGGCAATTATTAAGAACGTGGTCTGGTATTGAAGGTAGACAGAAGCTTTCGGCCATTTGAACTGACTGCGACCTAACACCACTTCATTCTAAAACAAACTTAATCGAAATCAACCTATTTGTAATGTAATACGTCGGGTTTATTTGTTTCGTATTTGATAAGAACTTTGGATTTGTTTGTCTCAGTCGAGAACTTGGCTTACATAATCAGCTACAATATTCTTGTCCTATTGTTCTATAAGTTACTAGTTTCAGCACCCGTGGTGGGAAACGAAAATACGAAACATCCTTGCAATTCCTCTCTGAATGACAGGATTGCGTATTTTACAAATGCCTTTGGGTTTGGGAGGGTCGGGCGAGATACCATTTTATCTTTGATCGACTTGGCAATAAATAGATAATTAATTTTAAAAACCTGAGCCTTCTGGTATTTGATAGTTGTATCCACTGTGTCACAAAACATGTGAGCAAGGCATAGCATTTCTTTCGCTGAATCCAGGTAGCTGTACGTATACCACAACCATATTAACCACACCAACCTTGATTTGTTTGTGTTTTATCCAATCATAACCCTGGGCTTTCATTACTTGACATTATATAAAGTAGAGGCCACTCATACAGTGGCAGAGCCCAATAATAAAGTGGGCATGTTGCTCTTTCATTACAGATTTTGGATGTCGGACGCAGGCAAGTCGGTTATTATCGTGTGTGAATAATGGGAATTTGCACACCCGTTGGTAGCGACAAAACACGCTATTTAAGTGGAACAACTATTCCGCAGTCGGAGTTGTTTCACGCAAAATATAATACTACCGAACGCATTTATGTCAGACAATATAACACGGGTACGGTCTGAAAACAGTACCTTTATCATCATTCTTAAACAGTCATACTTTAGACATTTATTTAATCAAAATTGTAACTTTAATTGCCCACATTTGTTAACTTTTACCCCTGTTAGTATCGAATAATCCTAAAACATTCCATCCAATCCCGTGTGGTGAGTACACCATGCGTCGGCGTAATGCGTCGCATAAGCACCAAGGAAAACCGCAGAAGACGCACTGCAGAAGTGGGCGTAATGGAAGAAAACTTTAGTTAACCACGCAATGCGCGAGGGTGGTCACGCTAATTAATGTACGCCGTGTTAAGTTGTTTGATACAAATGTCGCCCATTTCTCTGAGAACCAATGAGAATTGCCTAGGCTGTTTATAAGATTGTATTATAATGATCACTTACGTGTAATTTGCATCCATCGTCTCAAATCAAGAAAACAAATTACACGTTAAACTATTAAACAACGCGCATCAATCCGAGTTTCTGAAATGTAAAAAAACATCATTGGTTGTCGTTTAGATCACGCAACATCCTATTTTATAACATGTAACGTGGCATAATATTGGCAGACTGGAATATGCAAACATGCATTCTATATGCGACCAGTAAACCGGAACTGACAGCGTTTACAAGAAATGAGTATTCTAGTTTGCCGCTCGCGAAGTGTTGGTTTGAAAAGTTTGTAGGCGCTGGGGGAACTATCCCGAGCTTATTATGGCAACATTCAATATTGTTCTCTCTCTGCTACTCATCGACTTAACACTAAACTAAGTTACCATATAACTGTTACGAAAAAGTGTATTTATATTAAGCTTAGTGACTGATGCTCATTGTTCTTACCCAGTCTTCATCAAGCCATAGGCAAGCGATAATGACTGTTGAAAATCCGCGATCAATAGTACGCTGGATGTATTATTTAAGTAAGTTGTCTTTTTAGAGAGTTATAATACATGCATAATCTTAAATGCTCGAGGGAAAAGAAGTTGACAATAATCAACTACAAGGAAGTTAAACACGATCACAATAATTGTTGATAATCAGTATCCATATTTCCTGTCAAATAGTATGAAATGCATTACGTTTGTGTTTAATCTTAGATTAATAAAATTAATCTAAGCATTAGGTTCCCAGCAAAGCCTATATGGTAAAGGAACTTTTTTTTTCTTCTTCTTGATTTCTCTTGTTCGTACATTGGATGATCTTTATATACTGAACTATACCAAACTTAACGCAGCATAATTTCTTAGAATTAACATGAAGTTGATATAGAATGCCCCACTTGTTATTACAAATGTTAAATGCACTCTATGCACACATATTTATGACGACGGGAAATCTGTGTCTGTTTTACAGTAATTTCCCCTCTTCTTCGCCCACCAGACAAAATTGTATGAATGTATAATCAAATGGCTCGAGGGAAAAGTTACTTGACAGAACAGATAACTATGTTATAAATAATTGCATTGGCTGGCTGAGCATGATGAGGACCTCTTTGATTACCATTTTTTACCAAAGCCCAATAGTCAATAGTACATTAGAGTAACGAAAGTAAGTTTCGCTTTAGTACCAAGCTAGATAAAGAGACCCACAATATATATATTTAACATATTGATGTAATTCCAATATAAACTGTTAGTTAATCCTCATGCGTTTATTACACATATGCTCAGGGAACAGCATTTTAACAGTTAGCTTTGTGGGTTATTGTCCAGACAACTGATGCATTAATACGACATCTCAAGAGACAGTTACTTCAGCAAAATGATTGATCACCCAACTTTCAAGTAGTAATGTAATGTCTTTAATTTGATGTTTTGGTTTTGCGCACCTAACCTCACCGGAAAACATTACAATTCATGAAACTAAGCATTACATGGTCAGACAGTAATTAGTTAATGTGTATAACTGAACTGAACACAGAACTATACTATCAATATAACTTTTAAACTGGACATCTCCAACCTGTGGTTATTGTAAATTCAGGCTCGGTGTTTTTGTCGAAAGTGCTGATGGCATAGCCATACCCAATATTGTGATGTCATCTTTCTTGTCGTTACGAAAAGCGCCTCATCCACAGCAGGTCTCTTCACTTAATCACGCATCAATTCAATGCAAAAATCGAAAATATCAACGGACATGTGGAAGCTTTATGGGTTTTTTCCCCGACAACTGATGCATTAATACCACATCACAACAGTTACTTCAGCAAAAGGATTGATCACCTAACTTTTAAGTAGTAATGTAATGTCTTTAATTTGATGTTTTCGTTTTGCGCACCTAACCCTCTCACTGGAAAACAGTACTATTCATGAAACTAAGCAATACTAGTTCCGTAGTTAAACAATAATTAGTTAAAGGTAGATGACCCGATTTTCAACTTGATGTTTTCTATTTTACATGAAAGGTCATCCTTAAAATTGTTGCATTCCAAAGTTTGAGTTGCATAACTCCAATGGTTCTATTTTTAGAAGCGCAAGGTCAAAAGACATGTGCCCATTGAGTAGTACACAGACTGGCTGGTGGTTAACCACCTTTGGCAGTAAGTCACCACATTATAGCCTATAATTTCCAAATGAAACATTTCTGGGCCCTAATAGTTTACAGACATAATGAGAAAATATTGGGGATTCTTCTGATACCAAAATATCTTGATGTGAAAAAAAATCATAGCCCCAAAAAAGTCATCGGGTCATATAGCTTTAATGTATACCGTATATTACTAAACTGAACACATACTATCAATATAACTGATTTAAATTGGACATCCCCAAACCTGAGGTTATTGTAAATTCAAGCTCGGTGTTTTTTGTCGAAAGCGCTGATGGGATAGCCATACCCAATATTGTAATGTCATCGTTCATGTCGTTACGAAAAGCGCCTCATCCACAGCAGGTCTCTTCACTTAATCACGCATGAAGTCAATGCAAAAAAAGAAAATATCAGTACATGAAACGGACATGTGGAAATGTCGTAACTCTTTCATCATAACGTCTGTATAATAATAAGGCTGCATGTCTGAGCGCTAAAGTTCTATGGTATGAATGTCCTCTAAAGAAACGTGAAACTTTCAATCACCGAATATATATGTATATATGTATATATATATATTTTCAACGCTTGTGAATGATCATCGTTGCTTGCGAATTGTCGGTGCTCCAGACATAGACATCATGACGGTTGTGTCTTTGTTCGGCAACCACATGCTTTAATTGTATTACATAACGGGCCGTTTAATCGACAGTCACTTTTGTTTTCTATTGCAAATTTGAGTTGAACGAATGCCATCAAGAGTATCATTGAGTATGATTATAAGGGTCACAAAGTAATATCATTAGGCTACTAATAATAAGTTAAGTTAAGGTTGTACATCACTGAGCAACCCGTTGGTGTGATCAACACGCTTCAATAAATAAATTCATCACATTCCAGCAGACTTCTTGACGACAATATGTTTAGACACGAAGGCAAATCATTTGAAATTCAATGTTCTAAGGGTGATTGTCACTAAGACATTTGATTAGCATAATCGTCAACAATTTTTGCAGCGATAGTCGCCATTTTAAGTGTTGAGCTACGCTAGTATCATATAGCTCAGTCGCCGTGCATTTTGTTCACGAGTCTCATGAGTTCTCACCGTTACTCGTGAATTAGGTCATTTGTCTGGACCATGGAAGTGTCCATGCCTGGACTGATAACGTTTTGGTATAATTCCTTACCTAACCATAGTTCCTCACCAGATGCTTTAACCATGTTAATTTTAGCTATTTTAAAATCAGTAATCATGTAATCGGTATATTAGATATCGTAAACGAGCAATTAGTTTTAATTTCCCTGCAATTTGAGACCTCATTCATTTAAACATTATTGAATGCTATTACCATATGTGGTATCAACATGAAAATTTACAAACATGCTTTTTGGGGGGTCAGTAATTCTTGAGATAGACTTTAAAAAGTGGGAAAGGTTTTTAAAAATCTGTTTTGAATATGGTAAAACCAATGGCCGCGTGGAGAGTGTTAAAATTCTACAACCTAAATACCATAAAACATAAGAGGTACTCAGACGGACGTGTGCAAAACTTTGTATGGCTTCTTGACCTTTAGCAGTTAACATAAATAACTGGTGCACTTTATACAGTGGCAGATGTGTATTCTTCCAGTTTCGAAATCTTCCACTTATACTATTACGTGACCTAGTCAGAAACACCTGACCATTAAAACACCGACAAAACAATTTTACAACAAAATTCAAGAACATTTCAAGATCAAACAGGTTTATAAACACCAAGTTATTGTTATTCCGTGTCGATTCTGTCTCTGATCGGGACAAAGTTGGTATCATCAGTGTTGCTTTTGTACCAACGTTTCCTTTTGGAAGAAATACACAATCAATTTTAGTCAGCCAGTGAATGGTATAGGAGAGGGTCGGCGATGGCCTCAGTTTGTCTCCTGAAAATGAAGAATTAAACAATTAGAAACACCAAAATGGTAAATCCCCGTCAAGTCAAATATAATCCAACGTAAGGAGAACAATCCACAATCACGACACGCGAAGCTCTTTGGATTCGACGGAAGGCACCAGACGCCATGAACAGACACGGCCTGGCCCATTTTCTAAGTCATGTATGCGACCCACTCCACTGATCACCATAATAACACCGTCAACCGGAAGCAGCACGTATCATAAGAGATCATTCTGATGAAGTGTAAAGACCATAACTCACGAAACTGTCAATCGTGAATAAAAAACATTTGGTGTTCAAATGAAAATCTTAAATATTTATGATCCAACGACGTTTCTAGTCAAAGGAGCCTTAAGGGGAATCCTATATTAAAAGATCACAATATGTTTACATCATGACTACATGACTACTGTGCACTTATCAGTTGTATGACGCACTATACGAACCCCGTGAGAGGTGCGTCATGGGTGCGTCATTTACCACCACATTCTTGACGCAGGGTACGTCATGGGCAGCCTTTGGTGCGTCAAAATATTTACGAATTAGTTTTTTGTCAATGTCAGTCACTTTACCAGGATGAGTCACAGAATACGTCATCATGCGTACAACAAAATATGATCCGAACATTATATATTACTCATCACCGACCCGGCTTTATTTTCTAGATTCGTGGGAGCAGTGTTTTACAACACCAACCATAGGGGAAGATCCTCCGTGAATCATAAAGTAGTTTCATTTTCAGTATTCATTGGCCACTTGTATTATTATATATTTAGAGTAAAACACACCCAGTCAATGATAGCGGCATAAACAGGAGACGATTTGATAGCTGTGAAAACTTATTTCTAGAGATGTATGAAATTGAATAAAGTCAGAAATGATAGAGCAATTGCAAAATAATTTGATAGCGGCATAAACAGGAGACGATTTGATAGCTGTGAAAACTTATTTCTAGAGATGTATGAAATTGAATAAAGTCAGAAATGATAGAGCAATTGCAAAATAATTTGACGAGGGTTCCTTCATTGTATGGCAAAGGTTCGTCAGATTTGTGACACATGGGTGCGTCATGGTACATGTGAAAGTGACGCACATCGGTAAAGTGACGGTGTCGTATAGTGCGTCATCAACTGACATGTGCATTAGTCTGGCTGGCACATAGTTATGTGGGTGACAGGTTTCTAGTTGGGGCAATTATTAAGAACGTGGTCTGGTATTGAAGGTAGACAGAAGCTTTGGGCCATTTGAACTGACTGAGACCCAGCACCACTTCATTCTAAAACCCACTTAATCGAAATCAACCTATTTGTAATGTAATACGTCGGGTGTATTTGTTTCGTATTTGATAAGAACTTTGGATTTGTTTGTCTCAGTCGAGAACTTGGCTTACATAATCAGCTACAATCTTCTTGTCCTATGGTTCTATCACTTACTATAGTTTCAGCACCCGCGGTGGGAAATGAAAACACGTAACATCCTTGCAATTCCTCTCTGAATGACAGGATTACGTATTATACAATTGCCTCCGGGTTTGAGAGGGTCGGGCTAGGTACCATTTTATCTTTGATCGACTGCAGTCTTGGCAATATGCAGTGTCCGCCTGCGTTAATACTCTTTGGCTAATGCTAAAATGGCTACATATCGCAAACCAGAATGAACAGAATATATGTGTGTAGGTCAAAATTAAATCGAGGTTAGTAATTACAAAAACTCAATCCACACATTTTGATTCATCAGTCATTACGTTCCTAACTAATATACATAAACCGTGATCAATCAACAATCCTCTCTCTCACCCGATGATGATCACATAAGCTTCAATTACCTGGATTCACGAGAGCTAGCTGTAATGTGTCTGTTAAGCGACAGATCTAGGTTACGTAAAAGCATCTGAAAACAGTTTAAAACCCAGAGGGTGTCCACACTTGTTCAAGTGTCAACTATGATATACATCGACATTTTCATCTAAAAGTAGCTGTATACCACAACCATATTGACACCGACCTTAATTCGTTTGTCTTATTCTTCCATGGTTTTATCCACATAACCCTAACACTACGTAACAAAAAAAAAGGTTTACAAAACTCTCTCTTACTTCATGGGTTTTTATTATTTGAAATTAGATAAAGTAGAGGCCAATTACAGTGGACATGTTTCTCTTCAATTACAGATTTTGGATGTCGGACGCTGGCAAATGGGTTATTATTGTGTATGAATAATGGTGAGTTATCACTCTCATTTTTAGCGACAGTACACGCTAGAATTTTAATTTATTTTTTAAATTTTTATTATTCTATGTAATGTATTAAAATAATCACTTATGTGAAATCCGAGTTTCTGAAATGTTAAAAAACATCATTGGTTGTCGTTTAGATCAGACAACATCCTATTTTATAACTTGCAACGTGGCCTAATATGGACAGACTGGAATATGCAGACATGCATGCGACGAGTAAACCGACAGCGTTTACAAGAATGAGGATTCTAGTTTGCCGCTCGCGAAGTGTTACCAGGTTTAAACATCGCGTCCTTAATATTTAGTAAAGAAAATACATAGAACAATGTAATTCAATTTAAGAAAACAAACAGGTCCAACCTTTTAAAGAGATGTATTAATTATGTGGCATGCAATTAGCGTCAAAACAATTGTTACACCATGACCTAGTATCATCAGGAAAAACGACATTTAGTTGCAGATTCACTTCTTGAATTTCAATAGGAGTATCGGTAATCACTCTGTCGTTACAGAAACTACGTCAATTACATAGGTGTCTATTTTAGATTTGAAACCTGATCAACTTGACAAGTTGCACATCTAACCGTCTAAGCTTCCTACCCTACCCTGTATAATATGATACTTATACGCATCGTACCGTATTTGGGAATAAATAGTGCGGTAAGTCAGATTGAAAATATCAAATTGATAACATTCTACTTTTAAATGTAAATGCATGACACTTAAGTAGTACATAGACCGTCTATGGATATTGGCCCTGTAATGCTGCTGTACCTATATCACATTCATTGTTAAATTACAAATTCAAGCGACTTCGGCACTTCTATTTAATTATATTTATTCATTAATTGCGAAGCCCTCTGAACCGTGAAGTTGAACCACAGTTTAATTACGTAATCAATATGGACTAATATGAATCTTTTTATTTGCTCATAACTCAAATCTTTCAAAAAAGTGCTTAGTGTTTGATTGTCAGCTAATATAGGTCGTCGGCGATGTCAAGATTAGTCCATATTTTCATCGGACCAATCCGTACCCTCTTTATTGGTTCTTGTCTTTAAAGAAGAGCTAACCGCTGTATATAGCCACAGGCTTTCCAGTTGAAACTTTGAATTAAAAAAAGTTAACACTTTCCAAGCGGCAGGCGTATGCAGACGACAGTTTCAAAATGTCACAAAATGTTTCAAAAATTATTAAATTAAATCACTATATTTGGAAACACCATGAGATATGCATTTAAATAAATACAAACATGCCTAGTATTGGTTCAGTAATCTTGACATACTTTTTGACAATTGGGAACAGTTTCTGACAAATCGGTTCTGTATAATTGTTATGGTAAAACTAATAGTCGCGTGGAAAGTGTTAAACTTTGGATGTGTCATGTCATTGATAAACACATCTGACAAGCGATGTTTAATATGGTCACATCGTCTATTTAATGTCGGATTACTTCTTTGGTGTTATGAAAGATTAAACACCCCATTTAATTCCACCTGACTTTGGTATTTAGACAGCAAATAGAGCATGAATAACACCTGTTTTGACCTATAATCTGGCTAAACATTGGGATACCTTTAGTATTTCAACAGTTTTAGCTCAAATGTATTAGGTTCTGTACGAGAATGTTGACTTTCGAAAACCCTATTAACGAACAATTAATCAATTTCTTTGGCACCTCACCTGCATCGCTCAGCTTAGTGACATTCGTTGCCCCCGTCCTACATTGCTGTTTGATTAGGAGTATGTTAACACTTTCCACGCGGCTATTAGTTTATCATATTGTACAAAACAGATTTTTCAGAAACCTTTCCTAACTTTCAAGGTCTACCTCAAGAATTACCGAACTAACACTAGTCATGTTTGTACTTATTTCATTGCATTTCTCATAGTGATTCCAAATAATATGGTAATGTAATTCAATAATTATGACATTTTTGAAACATTTTTGAAACATTTGGAATGTTGTCTGCAGCCGCCTGCCGCATGGAAAGCGTTAACACTTTCCACGCGTCTATTACTAGTTTTACCATAAGTATAATACAGATTTCTCAGAAACCTTTCCCAACTTTCAAAGTCTATCTCAAGGATTACCGAAACCAATTCTAGGCATGTTTGTACTTATTTACATGCATTTCTCAATGTGATTCCAAGTATGGGGTTGACATGTTTGTGACATTTTGGAAATATCGTCTACAGACGACTGCCGCGGGGAAAGTGTTATAATGCTGAAAAAGTTTATGCCTAAAAGGACTTTGCTACAATAAATGTTGATGGTGCAATTAATTTCCATCGTTTTTTAAAAAAAATATTCACATTACGAACTGTTTTGCCATATAATGATAGGCCAAAGTGTCAACATTTTTGATAACCTCAAAAGCGCATGTTCCGCGCGGATATTTTTCCCCTTTTTACGGGTTTTCCGGCTATCTGCTGATCAAACATTTCTAATTTGAAAACAGTAAAGAAATAAGGTTTTTGTATCAGATTGACAGGTGTTTCACATCATTTGCAAAATTAGGGCATTATTAAACATTTTCAAGACGGACCCCTAATTGACCTTTGATCCGTACCTGCCTAACCATACAGAATGAATGGTCAATTTTTTTAATTCGATTGCTCTGAAGGTAGCCCAGCGGGCACTCCACCATATTTCAACGTTGAAATATGGTTCCGTTGTTGAACAACATGACTTCAACATCGTCTAAGAGCTAATTTGCATATTTTACTTGGCCCTATATAGCCGTGTAAATTATGAAAATGAGCTCATTGGCATAATAGCAATAGTACAAAAATGAGCCCATTGACACCTATTATTTTGTTTGAATTAGTCGATGCATTTATTAACACCATTGAATGTTTATTTGTTATATTTGATATAGGCATATTTTTCTCACTGAATGTTTAAGACGGCACTACCTTAGGGAAGTTATTGTTCACAAATTAAATTCACATACGGTGTATAAAAACACATTCGATCCCCTATCGTGACAACACGCCGGGTCTTACAGTTTGGCAATACTTACTTTTAAACCCTTCAGTAGCCACATTTTTAAAACTAAAACTTGTGACTTTTTTCAAACTTTGAACTTTTGATTTTTAAAATTTTGAAATAGCACTAGTTTTCATAACAAATTGTTCAAAGTTTGAATTTCTTAACACAACAACTTTAAAAAACACCTTTGGGATTCTAGTTCCACCAAGGAAATTATCTAATTTTAATTGAAGCTATTTATATACAACTGAAGGAGTGTATGGGTCAAATGTTAATATTTTCTTGCAGTGTATAATAGCTAAATTTGTAAATATCCAATGGATTTCACTCGTTCGACTAGCAATCAATATAAACATTGACACGTTATTTCCATTATTGCCACTTGTATCAAAAACAAAACAAAATAAAAAGTCCCATAGAAGTACACAGCCGAAACAGGCCTCCCCAAGAGCATATAGCTTTGGGCCATGCTTGCCTTATTGCTACATAATAATCGTTTCATGCTTGATTAAAAAAGCTGAATTTACCATTATCAACCCCCCTATCAATACATACCATGCAGAATCTAAATCAGCGACCGAGTAATTTGCCCCTCCTGGCAGTATTCATGAAAGCATACTCAAAACGCTCACGGGAATTGCTGTTAACATCGAATAAAGCAATTCTGAACTGCTAGGAGGGCTGAATAGAATGTTTGCATGTACATTTCCGTCACGACAGATAACGAAACTCTATACCCTAAGCATTCGATCCTTGTACCAGTTTTGTACCAGTTTTGTTTAATAATAATTCCAATATTGATAAATATTTCATTGCTGAATCGCTCTTTTATTAGGAAATTGTTTGATAACCATTACCAATTGTAGTTGTTATAAGTGGTGTTTTAGTATTTATAGTTATGGCAAGTTACTGTTCTATGCCTCCATTATTTTGCGTCACGCGGCAGGCGTCTGCAGACGACATTCCAAAAGTTCACAAAATGTTTCAAAAATGTCACAATTATCGAAATGTATCACTATATTTGGAATCACCATGAGAAATGCATTAAAATAAGTATACACATGCCTAGTGTTGGTTCAGTAATTCTTGAGATAGACTTTGAAAATAGGGAAAGGTTTCTAAACAAAATTTGTTTTGACTGGTAGAACTAATAGCCGCGTGGAAAGTGTTAATATACAGCTGATGCCAAATGTTTTGGTCTGCTTGTTATTTTCACAATTACATAAAACCAGACAAGAATATATGAATACATAATCAGACGGCTCCAGGGAATTGTTATTACATATAGGGTCACGCGTTATGAACTCGCCTCCCAATAGGGTGGTGCCGTTACATTTTTTAGTTTCATGCTGTAATTTTCCTCACATATTTTTAAAACCACAAAAGCTATCTCAACAAATTTGGTATCATTTTAAAGCCCTAATAACAAGCTATCTGCCTGCAAAATGGCATTGGTATAGCTAATACAGAATGGGAGATACATCTGTTTGATGTTTGGGGACCAGGGGTGGTGCTGGAAGGGGTGTTTCTGGAAGGGGTGCCGCCTGTACAAACTCAATGGGGATAATCCCATGTTTTGTTCTTTTTACAATAACTAGTCATCTCCTGATGTTACAAACACCATTCTGGTCCCATTTTAAAGGATAATTAGTAGTCTTTAAGTATGTGGTTCAACAGACTTGTCAACTATTTGTAACAACTAATTAATTATGGATAAAACAATGAACATCAGCTTTCTTCCTATTCGCTACACAGTAAACATGAATAATCAGCCTCAATTTACCGGATTTATAAAATTGACAATAACAGAAAAAGTTTTCAACCTATGATAGCAAAAGTATACATTTTTGGAAAGCTTGTAACTAGAGGAATTCGGAAATGCAGTTAATATCAGGGAAGGGTTCATCCTTAAACAAATATTGTTGAAAATTCTAAAAATATATAAAATAAAAATTGGAGATATTCACTAGCCGGTATAATTACCATACCGACGTAATAACTTTAACAATTATATATCATCTAATGGGTAATTTCATGAGGAATTCAAATATGTAAAGTAAATAATGATAGGGGTAGGTATAAAAAATATATGGATCTCAAATTAAAAATTAAAAACTCTGATATTTTTCCGAACATTTCTGATCATACCATTTTAGTTCTTAGTCGTACTATAATTTTAATGGCATATTTGGTTTCCTTATGAAATTTCCCTTCAGAAAATATATACTTTTACTACCTCAGGGAGGTATACAAGCAAATATAAATGTGTAAAGTTAAAATCATGTCGTGAAAGCCAAAATCCGTGTGCAACGCGAAAGGAGGCGAGCTTAAAACACATGACCCTAGAGACATTATATAAAGCTATATCATCGTTGCACTGATGAGGACTGTCTGGATTTTATTCCAAATAGCCCGGGTATTAACCCCTTCTACGCGTCAGGCGTCTGCAGACGACATTCCAACATTTCACAAAATGTTTCATTAATGTTTAAATTATTGAATGTAATAACCATATATGGAGTCACTATGTGGAATGCATTTCAATAAGTACAAACATGCCTTGTATTGGTTCAGTGTTTTATTATGGTAAAACTAGTAATAGTCGCGTGGAAAGTGTTAAATTGAGGCATTCGGTCGAACAATTTAGATAACATTCTATATAATAATGGTGTTAAAGATGCATAAACATAAAATGTAAACGCGTTCAAGCGGAATGAGTCGGACGTCAGGAATATTGATTTTGAGTGATAGGTATAAAGAAGTGACACATTTTTATGTTATACTTTGTTTTCTCAGTTGTTAAATTGTTTATAACTTATAAACACTAGAAAGCCAATGAAGCATGTGACTCATTTCGCTTGATCACGTCACATATGTTTTGATCATGTGCTCTTATATTCATGACATAAATTGCCCGCTTAGGTACGCTATTAATTCGGTCTGGTAAACCTATTGTTATCAATACTACGAGAGGATTGCCCAGTGCGCGTGTACAACCAGGCAATCATATTTAAATTCGGGGCGTGTACGAGCGGTACTACCTGCTAACTGCATGGGTGAGTTTCCATTATGTTGCAGCCGGTTTTGTTGCACATGAGAATTACGTCATGTAGCAACCAGCTTTGATGGAAGGCGAATATTTAAATTTGGTGCCGGTTTTAGGGCACCGATTTACATGAATTTAAAGCGCTGCTAAGCGGACCTTGTAGCGTAATTTCAACCGAATAATACTATCACGAAATAGTTCGCTTAGGATTTGTTTTCTGGACAACTGACACACGCCAGCGAGTTTCAGTGTATTTCCTGGACACTATAACTGACACATGCAAACTGGTTAATCAAACGATTTCCCTGTCTAATTTTCTCGACATTTTCGTTGTTGGTAATTAGCCTAGCGGGTAATTTAAAGGAAGCTTTGTGGGTGAACAGTAATAAAATGTTTGCAACTCATGCGAATTATCACCATTTCCCGCGAATTCTCATGTCTTTTCAGAATTCCTGGAAAACTAACGTTTCCTGCAATCGTGATGTCCGAATTACTGGTATGGGAGTTTCATAAACCGCTTGTGACACGACCTATACAGCATATAGTCAATATAAGAATTCCTTTTGTCTAAACAAATGCTGAACATAATTACAAATTCTCTTCCAACACAAGCATACTTTAGTCCTCCTACAATGGACAGGTTATGTTGATCGGAAGAATCTGCTCATCTGTTCATCGGCGTTACACTGTAGGCATGGTAGGTCACATGTAGACTCTTGTAAAAATTGCCGATACTCCTTAGAATTTATGTTCTTTTCATTCAAGCTCAAGAACATGCAGTTCTATAATTCAGTATCACACAATGACATTATCTGTATTTTAGATTGAAATTATCAGTCGTGCTGCTTGTATTATATCTTGATATCAATTCGTAGGTGTGATCAGCACGCAGTTATGAATAAATGTATCACGATCCGGCAGGCTTTTCGACAACAATGTGTCAAGTAACGAAATCCCCGCCATAAATCTATTGCTTCTATATAGGTGATTTTGTCGAGACATTTGAAAAAACATCCGTATTTTAATACTTTATAAAGTTCCAGTCACCATTTTAGGTGTTGAGGTATAATGATCAAACTAGCTCAGTCGTCAAATATTAATTTGGTATTGATATTTTTTCACAACTCTCATATTCAAGGTTGCTTTCTAATTCATTTTGCTTCCGGTGTCAAAGATCCTTGCGTCTTATGTATATGATTGAGCTGAAGCGGAGTACACTATTTGAACTTAACGTTAAAAATCAAATTCAGGAAATAGTTGGGACACGAAATGATGAGGAGACTATAGGAGAGTAGACAACTAGAGCTTTAACAAAGCTAAATCACGAAGTGCATTAACATATTTTGACCAATTAAATGTGATGAAATTGCATTAAATATTAAAACTCAATGTACCGGTTATATGCGAGTAATCAAAGTATTCACATATGATAGCTAAATAAAGATAAGTCACAACCCCATGTTCAATTTGAGTGCCCCAGACTGCCCCTTCTTCCTAAAGTACATCAACGACAATTACATTTTATAAGCAAATTAATCATACTCTGCCACAATTATCAATCGGACATTATACTTTAGTTTAACACGGTATGTCTTTTCATTGGACCTCAATATGAGCGACTACAAACTCATTATGATACTATTCCTATACCATTATCACGATTCCACAACGCGATTGATTCACCTATTCAAAAGTCCCGCGAACATACGCACCACTACAGGTGATGCATTTGTGGTCTAGGGGTGGGCAAAGTGATGCTTCCTTAATTGTTTCTTTATTCCAAGATGTAGGTGGTCATGTTGTGGCCTATTTTGCTTTGGGTTAAACGTTGACGGTATTTAGAACTATGTGAGATCTAACGCCACTGCATTCTAAAACAAGCTCGATCCAAATAAACCATTTGATGATATACGTTGGGTTTATTTGATCCGGCAGTAAACCCGATCCAAACAAATCAACAACAATGACACTATCTGGTTGTTCTAATCGTTACAAGTTGCATCGCCTACGGTGGGAAACGAAAAACAGTTTATTCTTGTATTTTGTTTCGTTCTGGATGACAGAGTTAATGTATCGTACGATTGCCTTCGGGTTTGAGAGGGACGAAGAGGTTCAGCATTATCATAAGCAACAATGACTGATAACCTCCTGCGCCATAACTCTTTGGTCACAACCCTTTGCAAGCCACTGGGTAATATATGATTTGAATCTAAGCATGCTTAGAACAAGATCGTCTTGATGGCATGACATGCATTTATTCATACAATAAAAATGTCACCATTTATGGTACTAGCTCAGTCGCCAAATATTGATTTGGTATTGATATGTTGTCATAACTCTAATGTATGTTCACGGTTTCTTGTGAATTCGCACTGCTTCCCGGTGTAAACAAAAAACCTTGTGACTTGTGTATTTTGATTGGGGAATGACATCTTTAAACATATTAAATGACGTTTATTGGAGAGGATATCTTAAACAACTGTACCTTCTCCACGCCCTATCAATTAATGTTGGGACACCTGACATTCCAGGGGTAGGTGGTGATATATAGTTTTCCATTGTGAAAGTAAATGTTTCAATACTTCCATGACTGCAATTCATTGTATCACATATGCTAGTATTCCACTTATCGGGAGGGGGAGGGGCACACGATACACGACACTGCGCTCTTTTAGTATCAGTGAAGGCGAGTGTGATCAAACTGTTTAAGTTTAACTAAAACAGAAAATTCAGCAAACAGTTGGGACACAAAATAATATTAGGAGAGTAGAAGAGTAGAAAACCAGAGCTAAAT
Organism: Ophiura sarsii; assembly: GCA_035610835.1. Classification (NCBI taxonomy): domain Eukaryota; kingdom Metazoa; phylum Echinodermata; class Ophiuroidea; order Amphilepidida; family Ophiuridae; genus Ophiura; species Ophiura sarsii. The sequence continues at coordinate 10,690,846 of CM069442.1, read as the reverse complement.
AGAACAACGCTAAATCGTGGAGTGAATGTCCACCCTCCTTGTGTAATAGCGACGGACGTGGTGTCGCCATGGACAATAGGAATATGTTAGGTAATAGCATTTGCTACCCTCTGTCTTGAAGTTCCACAACCCTATAAGAGGCACTCAAATGGACGTGTACAAACTGCTTATGGCCCCTTGACCTTTAGCTGTTGAAATAAGAAGAAAAAAAGAACATCGTGGGTAGTTTATAATAGTATCCATTCTTTGTGTACGATGGTAGTGAACTGTAATCCTGAATGCACTTTCAAAGACGTCAGTAGAGTAAAGGTTTTAGACTTATATTCCCAATTGTTTGGCCCGTTGTAGTCTAGAGTGCCTCTTATACTAGTAGCGTCGGCTACATGCTATACCAGCAGTAGTAGCCTCAGATACCTCTGAACAACTGGAAAACATGACAAAACCTCTAGTCTTAATTTGTATATCTGGTTTCTTTTTTCTTTCTTTTCTTGTTGCTACTTCATTGGGTGGTAACATAATTGTTTTGTATTATAGTGTATAAATAGGGGTGGAATGTGACGCTTCAGCGAAGGTTCACTGTTTTCTCCTTAATGTTGTCTGCAATTCTGATTAGTACTTTCATTAAACATCTTATGTTGAACTTCTGGAGTCAGGTTTCAATGGTAACCGAAATAAACAATCTAGCGGGAGACCTATTGTCATAAATGAAATAAAAATGGTATCTAAAGCCCGGAAGGAGGGTTCCCTATAGGCGAATTGGGAAGATTTCATACAGTGACGTACGATTTGATTGGTTGGTTGGATCAGCAAGAAAAACAAACAAAGTGAAGATATACTTGGAAGAAGATCGAGACAAACGGTAAAACGCAAAATGTGAGAGAATGGCATTTGGTAAAAGGCACCATCTTGGCAAAATCAACTATAAACTGCTCAAAAAAGTTTGGAATATTTTTTCAAGCGCAAGATTTTCAAATATCGCGGGATATGTTCATTAAGTGTAATATATCATTTAAAGCTGATGTGTTCAGCTTTACAATGATATCCAATTTGAAGCAATCCCTTGTTCCAGCTCAGCCACTTGCTCGAGAACACGGGGAGGTCGCAATCTGAAAGTGCCAAAATCAACACTATTTTGTGCTTAAAATGAATATATCATCACACTACACTGTAGTGGTCAATGTAACACTTCATTGAACAGACGACAAAGATGTTCTTTTGACTTTAAAAATTATTGTATGTGGTGTTCCACAGGGATCCATATTGGGCCCTTTGCTTTTCATATTGTATGTTAATGATATAACATATACTTCAAATGTACCTGATTTCATATTGTTTGCTGATGACACTATTATTCTTTACTCACACAAGGACATCAATAGCAAAATAAATGTAATAAATGAAGATTTGAATGAAGTAAGCAATTGGTTTAAAGCCAACAAATTATCAGTTAATGCTAGCAAAACGAATTATATGATTTTAGGTACACCTCATATGACATCATCAAAAATGCGAGAAGATTTTAATGTTACTTTAAATAATATTACACTAGAAAGAGTAAAATGTACTAAGTTTTTAGGCGTATTAATTGACGAATGTCTTACATGGAAAAACCACATTGATTGCATATCGAAAACAGTTTCAAGAAATATTGGTGTCATGAACAAACTTAAGCATTCTATTCCAGCACGTATATTACACTCGTTATATTGTACTTTAATTTTACCTTATCTCAGCTATGGAATACTTATATGGGGCAAAACTTGTAAATCATATCTAGACAAACTTGTTAAACTGCAAAAATGGGCAATTAGAACCATCTTTAATAGTCACTATAGGAGTCACACAGCACCTTTATTTGCTAAGTATAATTTTCTTACAATAACCGATATGTACACAATGGAACTTGGGGTATTCATGTTTAAATATTCTATAATGATCTACCCAGAGCTTTTAAAACCTTCTTTTCAAAGCGTTCAGATGTTCACAACTACCCAACAAGACATGGCAATGATGTTAACATGACAAATAACAAAAAGACTTTCCCCGACCGTGCTATTCGAACCAATGGTCCAATTCTCTGGAATTCACTTCCCAAAAACATGAAACAATCCAAATCGTTAAAGCATTTCCGAACCCAGTTAAAGCAAAACCTTATCCAAAATTACGAGTAATCTCTTGTATTTGAGCCCGTCCTTGTTCTTTCTTGTTGTGGGTTTCTTATTGTTTATTGTAGTATAAAATGTTTGTTTATGTACTGCTTGTTTTAAGGGGTAGACCATAAACGGGCCTCATTGGCTTTCCAGTCTACTCCTCCATATTGTGTTTTTTATATATGTGATTGTGATTTGATGTATTATTATTATTATTATTTTTTATATGGAAATAAAGATTGATTGATTGATTAGAACCAATTGATGATATACATGTACGTCGGGTTTTTTGGTTTCGTTTTCGTAAAGAGCTTTAGATTTGTTTGGACCGGCAGTGAACCAGATCCATGCACATCAACAACAATGACTCTGTCTCGTTGTTCTAATAGATACAAGTTTCATCGCCTACGGTGAGAAACGAAAAAAACACCATCATTCTTGTTTTTTGTTTCTTTCTGGATGACAGGGCTAACTTAATGTATCGTACGATTGCCGTCGGGTTTGAGAGGGACGAGGAGGTTCAGCATTTATTTTAGCAGACATGACAGATATAACCTCCTACGTCATAACTCTTTGGTCACAACCCCTTGCAAGGTACTGGGAAACTATATGATTGGAATGAAAGCATACCTCAGAACAACATCATCGTGATGGCATGACAATGTATTTATTCATACAGTAACAATGCATATATTCATCAATAAATAAATAAATCAATCAATCAATCAATCAATCAATCGATAAGTGTAATAATGGTCGACAATTTGTCCGCTTTATTCCATTTCAGTGACACGTAATATCTTCCAATTGAGGAAGAATTGTTTTGGGAAAAAAAATTCGAGTATAACAATTTTGAGTGGAGCGAAATTTGGGGCAAACATATTAAGCAAATTAAGGAACCACGACTCATGACATTAAACTGGAAAATAATTAGTAACATTTACCCGACGAAGATATTTCTCCACAAAATAGGTAAAGAGCATGATACTATATGTGACGTGTGTAATGAAATAGATTATATTGAACATTTCTTTTATTATTGTAAGAAAATAAAAAGTGTATGGACTGAAGTCAACAATATTTTATCGCAACAACACAATAGTTTAATTAAAGTATCAGTTACAGATGTATTATTTGGTTATAATAAAGAAGATGAAGACATAAACAATTCTATAAATAAAATAATAAGTGTTGGTAAATTAGTTATCAGCAAGTTCCGTTACGGGAACCACCCACATTTAATCAGCTTATTATTGTTTGAGCTGCAAATCAGAGATTTATAAAACGATGTCAAAAATGTAATTGTTTATTGTTTGTTTGTCTATGTATACCGGCATACCAAAGATATTTGTATGAATGGGGTTCAAATTAAATATTATAAACATGATTTGATGTAAAACTTATAATAAAATTAAATATGAGTTTATATACAAATAACTGGATACATGATGTATATAATGTAATGTTGAAAATTATGTAAACATGCCGTTACCTAATGATATCCAATGTAAACACGAAAAGCACATGAAAATGTGTTATTGAAATGAAAATGTGTAAAAGTGCTGAAAAGCATGAAAATGTGTAAACATGCTGAAAAGCATATGAAAATGTGTTAAACATGACATGCAATGTAACCATGCTGAAAAGCATACACAAATGTGTAAACATGCCGAAAAGCATATAAAAATATAAAAATGCTGAAAAGAAAATGTAATGATATTCAATGTTAACATGAAAAGCACATGAAAATGTGTTATGTGTTATGTAATTGTGTAAACATGCTGAATAGCATATGAAAATGTACTATGAAAATGTGCTATACATGATATGAAATGTAAACATGCTGAAAAGCATATGAAAATGTGCTATACATGATATGAAATGTAAACATGCTGAAAAGCATATGAAAATGTACTTGTATATGAAAATGTGCTATACAAAAAATGTGAAAATTATGAATGTAAACATGCCGAAAAGCATATAAAAATATTAAAATGCTGAAAAGTACATGAAAATGTGCTAAACATGTATATGATATGCAATGTAAACATGATGAAAATCATATGAAAATGTGTTATACATGTATCGATAATGCAATGTAAACATGATGAAACTATGTGAAATGTGAAAATTATGATAGAAATAAACAATAAAAGATTAAAAAAAAAAAAAAAAAAATCAATCAATCGATAAGTGTAATACTGGTCGACAATTTGTCCGCTTTATTCCATTTCAGTGACACGTAATATCTTCCAATTGAGGAAGAGGCATGAGGAAGAGGCAGTGATCTATTGTTACGTGGTAAGCTGCGTCTTTGATCTAATCGTAGGTGTTTCTTATATGCGGAATAGTGACACAGATTCCTCGTGCCACTGTCCAAATTGAATTTATTTTTCATATGATCTTCATGTGTAAATGAAGGATTAAACTCTTGAAGAAGAAACAATGACGAATATGTCACTTGATAGAATTAAACGTTTAAATGACGCGTAATGTATCCGGGGAATCTTAAGCATGGACGCATGATTTTTTTGCGGAAAAATATCGTAGCTAGACAAATAGCATTTAACGATGCAACAGTCGTTTAATGGTCCATTGGGTCTATTGGGGATTAAGTCTATAGGTCCTCATATTTTTAATCCAAATCAAGGACCGATCGGCCAATCTTACATGTAGCAGGGCCAATAATGAGTCGTTTGATGCTTATGACATGTGCCTCGGTTGCCTGCATTTGCAAGCGTTGCAACAATTATCGGTTAAGCAACATATCTGGGTTATATGAAAGCAATCAGAACCGTTTAAAACCCTAAGGCTTTCCGCAAGCTTTCCCATAGGCAACTGTTGCTTTACCATGTATACGTGCGAACACATTTCCATGTTGCTATATAAGTGCGCAACGCTATCTGACCATGTTTGACGATTTGATAGCTGTGAACACTTATTTCTAAAGATGTATGAAGTTAAATAAAGTCGGAAATGATAGAGCAATTGCAAACTAATTTTACGAGGGTACCGTCATTGTAAGGCAAAGGTTCGTCACATTAGTGACACAGGGGTGCGTCATGGTACATGTGAACGTGACGCACATTGGTAAAGTGACGGGGTCGTATAGTGCGTCATACAACTGACATGTGCATTAGTCTTGCTACGGTACATAGTTATGTGGGTGACAGGTTTCTAGTTGGGGCAATTATTAAGAATGTGGTCTGGTATTGAAGGTAGACAGAAGCTTTCGGCCATTTGAACTGACTGAAACCTAACACAACTTCATTCTAAAAACAAACTTAACCGAAATCAACCTATTTGTAATGTAATACGTCGGGTTTATTTGTTTCGTATTTGATAAGAACTTTGGATTTGTTTGTCTCAGTCGAGAATTTGGCTTACATAATCAGCTACAATCTTCTTGTCCTATGGTTCTATCAGTTACTATAGTTTCAGCACCCGCGGTGGGAAATGAAAACACGTAACATCCTTGCAATTCCTCTCTGAATGACAGGATTACGTATTATACAATTGCCTCCGGGTTTGAGAGGGTCGGGCTAGGTACCATTTTATCTTTGATCGACTGCAGTCTTGGCAATATACAGTGTCCGCTTGCGTTAAAACTCCTTCTAATGCTAAAATGGCTACATATCGCAAACCAGAATGAACAGAATATATGTGTGTAGGTCAAAATTAAATCGAGGTTAGTAATTACAAAAACTCAATCCACAAATTTTGATTCATCAGTCATTACGTTCCCAACTAATATACATAAACCATGATCAATCAACAATCCTCTCTCTCACCCGATGATGATCACATAAGCTTCAATTGCCTGGATTCACGAGAGCTAGCTGTAATGTGTCTGTTAAGCGACAGATCTAGGTTACGTAAAAGCATCTGAAAACAGTTTAAAACCCAGAGGGTAGCCACACTTGTTCAAGTGTCACCTATGATATACATCGACATTTTCATCTAAAAGTAGCTGTATACCACAACCATATTGACACTGACCTTAATTCGTTTGTCTTATTCTTCCATGGTTTTATCCACATAACCCTAACACTACGTAACAAAAAAAATAGTTTACTATCTCTAACTTCATGGGCTTTCATTATTTGAAATTAGATAAAGTAGAGGCCAATTACAGTGGACATGTTTCTCTTCAATTACAGATTTTGGATGTCGGACGCTGGCAACTGGATTATTATTGTTATGTGAATAATGGTGAGATATCACAATCATTTTTTAGCGACAGTACACACTAGAATTTTATTTTATTTTTTGAATTTGTATTATTTTATGCAATGTATTAAAATGATCACTTATGTGAAATTTACAACCATCTTCTCAAATGAAGAATACTTTACACTAACACGCATCAATCCGAGTTTCTGAAATGTTAAACAAAATCATGGGTTGTCGGTTAGATCAGACAACATCCTATTTTATAACTTGCAACGTGGCCTATTATGGGCAGACTGGAATATGCAGACATGCATGCGACGAGTAAACCGACAGCGTTTACAAGAAATGAGTATTCTCAATTTGCCGCTCGCGATGTTTTACCAGGTTTAAACATCGCGGCCTAAATATTAAATAAAGAAAATACATAGAACAATGTAATTTAAGAAAATAAACAGGTCCAACCTATTAAAGAGAAGTATTAATTATGTGGCATGAAATTAACGTCAAAACAATTGTTACACCATGACCTAGTATAATATAGTAAAAACGACATTTAGTTGCAGATTCACTTCTTGAATTTCAATAGGAGATTTGGTAATCACTCTGTCGTTACAGAAACGACGTCAATTACATATTAGGTGTCTATTATAGATTTGAAACTTGATCAACTTGACAAGTTTCACATATAACGGTCTAAGCTTCCTACCCTACCCTGTACAATATGACACTTATACGTATCGTACCGTATTTGGGAATAAATAGTGCAGTAAGACAGATTGAAAATATAAGATTGATAACGGTCTACTTTTATATGTAAATGCATGACACTTGGGTATTACATAGACCGTCTATTATAGACCGGCTCTGTTATGCTGCTGTACCTATATCAAATTCATTGTTCAATTACAAATTAAGTGACTTTGGCAATTCTGTTTCTCATCAACCAAAATGAAAAAAAAATGTAGGTTAAGTTACGAAAAATGAATCTCTTTGTGCCTAATTATAATGTATTCATTAATTGCGAAGCTCTCTGAACCGTGAAGTTGAACCACAGTTTAATTACGTAATCAATATGGACTAATATGAATCTTTTTATTTCCTCATAACTCAAATCTGTCAAAAAGTGCTTGTGGTCGATTGTCAGCTAATATAGGTCGTCGGCGATGTCAAGATTAGTCCATATTTTCATCGGACCAATCCGTACCCTCTTTATTGGTTCTTGTCTTTAAAGAAGAGCTAACCGCTGTATATAGCCACAGGCTTTCCAGTTGAAACTTTGAATTAAAAAAGTTAACACTTTCCAAGCGGCAGGCGTCTGCAGACGACAGTTTCAAAATGTCCCAAAATGTTTCAACAATTATTAAATTAAATCACCATATTTGGAAACACCATGAGATATGCATTTAAATAAATACAAACATGCCTAGTATTGGTTCAGTAATCTTGACATACTTTTTGACAATTGGGAACAGTTTCTGACAAATCGGTTCTGTATAATTGTTATGGTAAAACTAATAGCCGCGTGGAAAGTGTTACAGTTTGGATGTGTCATGTCATTGATAAACCCATCAGACAAGAAATGTTTAATATGGTCACATCGTCTATTTAACGTCGGATTACTTCTTTGGTGTTATGAAAGATTAAACATCCCATTTAATTCCCACTTGACATTGATATCTAACAGCAAATAGAGCATGAATAACACCTGTTTTGACCTATAATCTTGCTAAACATTGGGATACCTTTAGTATTTCAGTAGTTTTAGCTTAAATGTATTAGGTTCTGTACGAGAATGTTGACTTTCGAAAATCCTATTCACGAACAATTAATCAATTTCTTTGGCACCTCACCTGCATCGCTCAGCTTAGTGACATTCGTTGCCCCCGTCCTACATTGCTGTTTGATTAAGAGTTTGTTAACACTTTCCACGCGGCTATTAGTGTTACTATATATAATACGTATGTACAAAGTACAATAGAGATTTCTCAGAAACCTTTTTCAACTTTCAAAGTCTATCTCAAGGATTACCGAACCCAATACTAGGCATGTTTGTACTTATGTACATGCATTTCTCAATGTGATTCCAAGTATGGGGGTTGACATGTTTGTGACATTTTGGAAATGTCGTCTGCAGACGACTGCCGCGCGGGAAGTGTTAATAATGCTGAATAAGTTTATGCCAAAAAAGACTTTGCTACAATAAATGTTGATGGTGCGATTAATTTCCATCGTTTTTTTGATTAAATATTCACATTACGAACTATTTTTGCCATATAATGAAAAGCCAAATTGTCAAAAATGTTGATAACCTCCAAAGCGCATGCTCCGCGCGGATATAAGTTTTCCCTTTTACGGGTTTTCCGGCTGTCTGCTGATAAAACAGTTGTAAAAATTCATGTTTATAACAATCAGTCTTGAGTTAATTTGCATATTTTACTTGGCCCTATATAGCCGTGTAAATAATGCAAATGAGCTCATTGGCATAATTGCAATAGTACGAACATGAGCCCCGGCGCTCATTTGTACCATTGCAATTATGCTAATGAGCTAATTTGCATTATTTATTCATTGACACCTATTATTTTGTTTGAATTAGTCGATGCATTTATTAACACCATTAAATGTTTATTTGTTATATTTCATATAAGCATATTTTTGTTATCACTGAATGTTTAAGACGGCACTACCTTAGGGAAGTTATTGTTCACAAATTAAATGCACATACGTTGTATAAAACACATTCAATCCCTATTGTGACAACACGCCGGGAGACCTTGCGTTAGCAGACAGTCTTACAGTTTTGCCATACTAACTTTTAAACCCTTCAATAGCCACATTTTTAAAACTGAAGCTTGTGACTTTTTTCGAACTTTAACCTTTTGATTTTTGAAATTTTGAAATACCACTAGTTTTCATAACAAATTGAAGTTCAAAGTTTGAATTTCTTAACACAACAACTTGAAAAAACACTTTGGGATTCTAATTCCACCCAGGAAATTATCCAATATTTTAAGTGAAGCTATTTATAGACAACTAAAGGAGTGTATGGGTCAAATGTTAATATTTTCTTGCAGTGTATAATAGCTAACTTCGTTAATATCCAATGGATTTCACTTGTTCGACCAGCAAATAATATGAACATTGACACGTTATTTCCATTATTGCCACTTGTATCAAAAACAAAACAAAATAAAAAGTCCCATAGACAACGCTTGAAGTACACAGCCGAAACAGGCCTCCCCAAGAGCAAATAGCTTTGGGCCATGCTTGCCTTATTGCTACATGTACATAATAATCGTTTCATGCTTGATTAAAAATGCTGAATTTACCATTATCAACCCCCCCCCCCCCTATCAATACATACCATGCTGAATCTAAATCAGCGACCGAGTAATTTGCCCCTCCTGGCAGTATTCATGAATGCATACTCAAAACGCTCACGGGAATTGCTGTTAACATCGAATAAAGCAATTCTGAACTGCTAGGAGGGCTGAATAGAATGTTTGCATGTACATTTCCGTCACGACCGATAATGAAACTCTATACCCTAAGTGTACCAGTTTTGTTTAATAATAATTCCAATATTGATAAATATTTCATTGCTGAATCACTCTTTTATTAGGAAATTGTTTGATAACCATCACCAATTGTAGTTGTTATAAGTGGTGTTTTAGTATTTATAGTTATGGCAAGTTACTGTTCTATGCCTCAATTATTTTGCGTCACGCGGCATGCGTCTGCAGACGACATTCCAAGAGTTCACAAAATGTTTCAAAAATGTCATAATTATCGAAATGTATCATTATATTGGGAATCACCATGAGAAATTGTATTAAAATAAGTATAATAATATGCCTAGTGTTGGTTCAGTAATTCTTGAGATAGACTTTGAAAATTGGCAAAGGTTCCGAAAAAAGAATCTGTTTTGACTTGTAAAACTAATAGCCGCGTGGAAAGTGTTAATATACAGCTGATGCCAAATGTTTTGGTCTGCTTGTTATTTTCACAATTACATAACAACCAGACAAGAATATATGAATACATAATCAGACGGCTCCAGGGAATTGTTATTACATATAGACATATTATAAAGCTATATCATCGTTGCACTGATGAGGACTGTCTGGAATTTATTCCAAATAGCCCGGGTCTTAACCCTTACTACGCGTCAGGCGTCTGCTGACGACATTCCAACATTTCACAAAATGTTTCATTAATGTCTGACGTCATGTATTTACAAATGGGACACCCTCTGTTGATTCCCTCCAGGCAGAATATACAGTAAAGTTAATGAAGACAACATGAAATTTCTTTTTAATGAATTGTAAAACTCATTTTTTAATTTTTTTTTTGTGTGAAATGCGATAGCTTATAGCATTCCTAAGCAAGTTTAAAGACAGTTTTGATAACAATTTGCTGTGACACCACAATCTAGTTAGAAAACCTGATCTGGCCTATGTAAACTAAAGGAACTCTTGCCCGGTGTGTTTTGTCTCAAATCAACAGAGGGCGTCCTAAATGTAAACAATGGTCACCTCATCTATATAGTAATAGTGTTAAAGATGCATATATAAATAAAAAATGGAAAACGCGTTCAAGCGGAATGAGTCGGAGGTCAGGAATATTGATTTTGAGTGATAGGTATAAAGAAGTGACACATTTTGATGTGATACTTTGTTTTCTCAGTTGTTAAATTGTTTATGACTTATAAACACTAGAAAGCCAATGAAGCATGTGACTCATTTCGTTTGATCACGTCACATATGTTTTGATCATGTGCTCTTATTTGAACCGAATAATACACGAAATAGTTTGTTTTTTTGGACAACTGACACACGCCAGCGAGAGGGGGGGGGGGGGGGGGGGGAGTGAACGATCGTCCCCCCCCCCCCCCCCTCCAATATTGACGTCGTGTCGGTTGAGATTGGCACTCTCGGTTCATTTGACCACAGGAATCATGGAATTATGATGGTCAAAAGTACACAGATGGAAATTGTTCGCGCACTACGCGCGCATAATGTGTCCCCAAAATGCAACATTCTTTGCTACAAGCTTGTTTAGAGCCAAAATGTACCTCGATCGTACCAAAAATAGGTGTAGAGTCGAAGAATTTCGCGCGCTACGCGCGCATTTCTTCACTCACAAAAGTCTTGTCGGTTCATTTTCATTTCTCGCCCCCCCCCCAATATGAATAACCTAGCTACGCCATTGCCCGCTTGTGACACGACCTATATAGCATATAGTCAATATAAGAATTCCTATTGTCTAAGCAAATGCTGAACATAATTACAAATTCTCTTCCAACACATGCATGCTTTAGTCCTCCTACAATGGACAGGTTATTTTGATCGGCAGAATCTGTTCATCTGTTCATTGGCGTTACACTGTAGGCATGGTAGGTGTAGACTCTTGAAAAAAATGCCGATACTCCTTGGAATTTCTGTTATTTTCATTCAAGCTCTAGAACATGCAGTTCTATAATTCAGTATCGCACAATGACATTTTGCGTCTGCTATATTTTAGGTTGAAATTATCAGTTGTGCTGCTTGTATTATATCTTTATATCAATTCGTAGGTGTGATTAGCACGCAGTTATGAATAAATGTATCACGATCCGGCAGGCTTTTCGACAACAATGTGTCAAGTAACGAAATCAACGCCATAAATCTATTGCTTCTAGGTGATTTTGTCGAGACATTTGAAAAACATCCGTATTTTAATACTTTATAAAGTTCCAGTCACCATTTTAGGTGTTGAGGTATAATGATCAAACTAGGTTGCTTTCTAATTCATATTGCTTCCGGTGTTACAGATCATTGTGACTTATGTATATGATTGATGAATAACATCTTTAAATGACGTTTATTTTGTTAAGAGTGCGTGCCTGAGAAAACCAAATGGTGGGCGGAACATGAAGGTTGTCGGATTTTGCTCTTTTTTGGTTTAGTATATGTACTTGATGAAATATTCATGCTGACAAGGTTTGAAAATGTTGGCCCCTATAACTTGGATTTTGTGCCCCATCAAGTTTTAGCCCCTTTTAAGCCCCAAAATCTCCCAAAATTGCATATAATTGCCCATTTTTGCATAATGTTCATACTTGTAATCTTGATGTCCATTGTCAAATTATTTGTTAATCAAGTTAAAATATTGTAAGTACATGGGTTTAGTATTGTGAAGATCAAACCAAATTTCACTTAACTCCTTCTTCCTCACCAGGGGGGGTCCCACTTAGGACCCCCTCAAATATCTTGATGTTTTATGTAAAAATGGGGCTATCGCTTGCAGGAATTTATCCCAGCAGTGAATTAAAATAACCTGATTGTAGTCTCATAGCATGACACATTGGCTATCAAAAACTATTCAAACTTAGCTGGGGAAATGTGTCTGGATACTGAAAAACATAGTGTTTCTATATAGTAATTTTTAATATTTTCTAAAACAAGAACACATATTAGTCGGGTATATACAGGGGTTACCGTACACCCCCTTCTCCCCAGGACTCCCCCAAACCAACTTTTTTTTACTTACTTTCATGGTTCTAAAACATATTCAGAATGTTACCAAAAATAATTTTGCTATGCTAAGGGATTATTAAAGATGGCGTCCAAAATGGCCGCCATAACTGGTCAGATCTAATAAAATGACATATAGCAATCAAAATGTATGGTGAAAGTATAGTTTTAATAGTGGGATGTATGCATTAGACCACTACACTCTCATATCCAGAACGTTTGCTTTGTTGACACACCTAAATCCAAGATGGCCGCCAAAAATGGTAAAATTTCATAAATTGGCATAATATGAACCAACATGTATGATCAGAGTATAGTTTTAACGATGGGGTGTATGTGTTAGACCACTAGTAACTCATGTCTAGTATTTTGCTTTGTTATCATAGTTAAAAATCCAAAATGGCGCCCAAAATGGGTCCCAAAATGACTGAACCAATTTTGAATTCAGTAAAATGGGATAATATTAATGTATTCATGTATCATGAAAATATAGTTTTAATGATGGGATGTACAGTTAAGCCCACAATTATTCATACCCCTTGTAAAATATGTGTTTTTTGCGGTTTTCTCATATCTATACCAGCTGGAGTGGTGAAACTTTTGCTTTACACTAAAGACAATTAGTTTGCAAGTACAAATCAATATATTTGGGCTCAACAGTTTTTGCATAACAATAGAATTGAACAAGAATTGTGTTTTCATGCCTGTCCAAAATTATTCAAACCCCATACCAAGTTTCAGGATTGAGGCCACATTTTGTGATAATACACATGTTTTCGACATTCCAAACATTCTTTATATTGTGTGATAGGCTTTTATATTGTTATGCAATTATTCCATACAATGTGGATGCATTACAAATGTGTCCTATTGAATGTACAGTGAGGGATATTATAGGACAACACTCTAGCTCTTTGACTGCATGGCGAAGGGGATCAAATAACTCAGTGAGGACCTTTTTTGTGCATTGTGAATGCTCACAAAGAGGGGAAAGGCTACAAAGCTATTTCGAAGCAATTTCAAGTGCCAAATTCCACCATAAAAAGCATAATAAGGAAGAACAAGACAGTTAAAATCAGTTAAAATCAGTTAAAAACCCTGAAGAACACGGTCGGAAGCCAACAGTGTCCCCTTGTTTGACAAGAAAAGTATGGTGAAAGGCCAACAACAATCCACATATCACCGTCAATGCTCTCCTGAACAACCTTGGTGAGTCTTGGACCAAGATATTAAGGCAGACACTCCAGCAGACATAGTACACAAGAGTTCTCCACGGACTCCGACCAAGAAAGACTCTACTCCTGAAAAGAGACAATGAGAAACTCATCTAGCATTTGCAAGAGCACTTCTGGACAAATATCCAAGTGTTTGGTCTTCAGTGTTGGGGTTGCTTAAGATGCAAGACAAGTTTCTCTGTGTCTCTTTTAAGGAGTAGAGTCTTTCTTGGTCGGCCTCCATGGAGACCTTCCATGTGCCATATATGCTGGAGTGTCTGCCATGATATCTTGGTCCAATAATTGCCAGGGTTGTTCAGGAGAGCATTGATGGTGATCTGTGGATTGTTGTTGGCCTTTCGCAATACTTTTTTTGCCAAACAAGGGGACACCGCTGGCTTCCGACTGCATCCTTCAATGTTTTTTAGTGAGTTGAACGTCTTGTTCTTCCTAATTGTGCTTTGTGTGGTGGATTCTTGCACTTGGAATTGTTTCGAAATAGCTCTGTAGCCTTTCCCTTCTTTGTGAGCATTCACAATATGCACAAAAAAGTTATTTGATCTTCTTCGCCATGCTGTCAAAGAGCTAGAGTGTTGTTCTATAATATCCCTCACTGTACATTCAATAGGACACATTTGTAATGCATCCACATTGTATGCACACATCATGGGATAATTACATAACAATATAAAAGCCTATCACACAATATAAAGAATGTTTGGAATGTCAAAAACATGTGTATTACCACAAAAAGTGGCCTCAATCCTTAGACTTGGTATGGGGTATGAATAATTTTGGACAGGCATAAAACATAATTCTTGTTCAATTCTATTGTTATGCAAAAAATGTTGAGCCCAAAGATATTGATTTGTACTTGCAAACTAATTGTCTTTAGTGTAAAGCGAAAGTTCCACCACTCCAGCTGGTATAGATATGAGAAAAACGCAAAAAACTCATATTTTCCAAGGGGTATGAATAATTGTGGGCTTAACTGTATGTATTAGTAACTAGTATGTACTAGTAACTCATATCCAATATTTTTTGATTTGTTAACATACTTAATAATCCAAAATGGCCACCAAAATAGGTCCTATAATGACTGAACTAATTGTCAGAATTCCATAAAATGGGATAAATAACCAACATGTATGATGAAATTATAGTTTTAACATTGGGATGTATGTATTAGACCACTAGTAACTCCTATCCAGTATATTTGCATTGTAACAATGTACTTTAAATCCAAGATGGCCACCAAAATGGCTACTGTAAATGTAAATATAGTCTACATGAGTGTATGGTAATCCAAAATAGATTGTGAGTGTTTATTACATCAAATTCACCAACTAGTATGTTCTAAACTGATAAGGCCCACCTCTGTGACAATTCTGATTCTGTATCACTTTCCAAAATGGCTGCCAAAATGATTAATTTGATATTAAATGACCTAAAACAATTGTTTTGTAAAACTATGTAATACCAATACCCCCAAATCTAATGGGACAGCATTCACTATATGTCTACGATAAAGCCTAGTGGCTGTAGATCTGATCATACATGTTGGTTCATATGCCAATTTATAGAATGTTAACATTTTTGGCAGCCATTTTAGCGGCCATCTTGGATTTAGGTGTGTTAACAAAGCAAAAGTTCTGGATATGAGTGTCTAGTGGTCTAAATACATACATTCCACTTTTAAAACTATACTTTTACCATACATTTTGATTGCCATAATATGGCGGCCATTTTGGACGCCATCTTGAATAACCCCTTAACGTACCAAAATATATTTGGTAACATCCTGAATATATGTTTTAGGACCATGAGAGTATGTCAAAAAGTTGGTTTGGGGGAGTCCTGTGGGGTGGGTGGAGTGCACGGTAACCCCATACCCGACTAATTTTCTTATTCAAAATATCCAATAACTGGTGAACATGAGTCATGTAGATGATGATGCCTAACACACCATTCTTGGTCCCTCTGATATCAAGGCTGCTGTAGTTGTGCATGGTTTGCCAAAGATCAGTATACTATAAGTAGACCTAGTTGGTCCACACAAATTCTAAATATTGTTTCATTTCATCTCATTCACCATATTGTTATTAAAAAAATGTGGTAGACCAAATAGTAGGCTATTGCCCCATAGTTAAAACACCTGTTACTAGAAGAAAATTAGACAAGATAAAATCAAACTAGAAGTGATGCATTTCCCATCTATCTATCTATGGGACTAACTTTTGCCCTAGTTATTTTATTGGGATAATAATGGGAATTGTGCCTCTACTATATAGAAACACTTTGTCCTATTGCATCTATATACATTTATATCAAGGGTGATAATGTATATTCAATTGTCATAGTCCAATTGTTATAGTCCCTATAGTAGATTATATACGTCATTCATATATTCTTGTTCATTGATTGGTTAAAAGTGGGTCACATGATCAAAAATAAACACGCTATTTTGCCAAAAGTACTATTTACGGCTCCCAAAAGTACTATTTACGGCTCCCAAGAAGACTATTTACGCGCCGGTAGTTTCACGCGGCGTTCCACGCGGCGTTGTACTCCGCGTGACGCGAGAGGGGGCACGATTGCATCCTCGGGCGCAGCGTGACGATCGTTCGATGCACTGCCTTTGAATTGAACTTTTAAAGCTTTTTAACTGATGAAGATTGGAACTTACCGGATGATTTTTGAATTTGAACTTTATGGAACTAGAAATATATGAATGACGTATATAAAACAAATATATACTGCCTTTATTCGAGTCTCTGGATTAAAACTATGGTCCCTCGGTGACTGCAATAGGCTATTTAGCTTCGGGACTGCGCCCCTCAGCAAAACAGCACTATTGCAGTCACATCGGGCCCATAGTTTTAACCAGAGTCTCTCATGGCAGTATATATTTGTATAATATCTATTATAGCACACACCACCCATGGATCAGTCATCCTCCCGTTTGGAAAAAATACTATAAAATAGAAACCCTTTTTTTTTACCCTTAGGCAATTCCACATTTCCAGTATGATTGACACTAGGATCAATGTATAAAACTAATGATGTAAAAAACTGATTGACGTAGGCTATTTGTATTTGAACCTGACCTATTCTAAGCAAACTATTGTGTCTAATTTATATTACTATACAATCTAGAAACACTGATTGCTTCAAAAGACCATTACCTTTGATTACACAAACCTTTGCTTCAATTCTCTGATGTGAGAGACTTTGGAATAAAGCTATCGCTGCTCAGAGGCAGCAATGTATGGTTTAATTAACCTTTTAAAATCAAAACAACAATATCTTATTTCAAAACACTTCAAAAATATTTTCTGTCTAGAAACAATCCTTTAGATACAAATATAAATATATTCTTAAAGGCTGTGACCTATTTGATTGATTTACATTCCTGTATTACAACAATATCTCAAATAAATCATATATCTTCAATTGTTTTAAAATGTCTAAAATGCCTTATAGAAACACTGCATTGGGTGTTTCTAGAAACCATTTCCCCAGAACAGATTTACGTTTTCTGAAAAGACAAGTGATTTAGCTATTCGGCTATGAAATAAATTTTTCAATTC
Source organism: Ophiura sarsii (assembly GCA_035610835.1). Classification (NCBI taxonomy): domain Eukaryota; kingdom Metazoa; phylum Echinodermata; class Ophiuroidea; order Amphilepidida; family Ophiuridae; genus Ophiura; species Ophiura sarsii. Next base: position 10,673,204 of record CM069442.1, on the reverse strand, counting down.
ACTGCTGGGATAAAATCCTATTCACATTTAAAGATTGCCCCTTTTCCGTCACAAAAATCAATGCCTCGTAGGGGCACTTTTTTTCTGTGACCCCCCTCGTAATTCAGAATGAGGTGGGTGATTTTTGGTTGAATCTACACAATACCAATGCTGTATATCAATGATATATGGACTGGATTAAAAAATCAGTTGATGCAAAGAATCCCATTTTGTGCCTTTAGAAACAGAGACAATTTAAACGATTTTATATGATTTTATGGCTCAAAATGGGGCTAAAATGCCATGGGGCAGAAAATCCAAGTCAGGGGGGTCAGAATTTTCAAACTTTGTCAACCTGAATCTTTCATCAACTGTACCCAGCAAACTATATATGAGCAATATTGGACAACCGTCATGTTCCTAGATTTTGTCATATCATCCTATTCTCTCAGGCATAGACTCTTAAGAGCTGAAGAGGATTACACTATTTGAATTTAACTTTTAAAAAGCAAATTCAAGAAATAGTTGGGACACGAAATGATAAGGAGACTATAGGAGAGTAGACAACTAGAGCTTAATAAACAAAGCTAAATTACGGAGTGCATTTACATATTTTGACAAATTAAATGTGATGAAATTGCATTAAATATAAAAACTCAATGTTCCGGATATATGCGGGTAATCAAAGTATTCACATATGATAGCTAAATAAAGATAAGTCACAACCCCATGTTCAATTTGAGTGCCCCAGACTGCCTCTTCTTCCTAAAGTACATCAACGACAATTACATTTTATAAGCAAATTAATCATACTCTGCCACAATTATCAATCGGTCAATATACTTTAGTTTAACACGGTATGTCTTTTTATTGGATCTCAATATGAGCAACTACAAACTCATTATGATACTATTCCTATACCATTATCACGATTCCACAACGCGATTGATTCACCTATTCAAAAGTCCCGCGAACATACACACCACGACAGGTGATGCATTATGTTGTTGTGTTTGTGGTCTAGGGGTCGGCAAACTGATTGCTCAAAGGATTCGATACCGTGGTGCTTCCTTGTCTCTTTAGTCCAATATGTAGGTGACCGGTTCCAATGTTGTTGCTAATTTGCTTTGGGTTAAACGTTGACGGTCTGTAGAACTGTGTGAGATCTAACACCACTGCATTCTAAAACAAGCTCGATCCAAATAAACCATTTGATGATATACGTTGGGTTTATTTGTTCCGGCAGTAAACCCGATCCATACAAATCAACAACAATAACACTATCTGGTTGTTCTAATCGTTACAAGTTGCATCGCCTACGGTGGGAAACGAAAAACAGTTTATTCTTGTATTTTGTTTCGTTCTGGATGACAGAGTTAATGTATCGTACGATTGCCTTCGGGTTTGAGAGGGACGAAGAGGTTCAGCATTATCATAAGCAACAATGACTGATAAACTCCTGCGCCATAACTCTTTTGGTCACAACCCTTTGCAAGCCACTGGGTAATATATGATTTGAATCTAAGCATGCCTTAGAACAAGATCGTCTTGATGGCATGACATGCATTTATTCATACAATACAAATGTCACCATTTGAGGTACTTGCTCAGTCGCCAAATATTGATTTGGTATTGATATGTTGTCACAACTCTAATGTATGTTCACGGTTTCTTGTGAATTCGCACTGCTTCCCTGTGTCAACAAAAAAACCTTTTGACTTGTGTATTTTGATTGGGAAATGAAATTTTTAAACATGTTAAATGACGTTTATTGAAAAGTATTTCTTAAACAACTGTACCTTCCCCATGCCCTATCACTCAATGTAGGGACACCTGACTTTCCATAACATTGCAAAGGGTAGGTGGTCATGGTGGTGACATATAGTTTTCCATTGTTAAAGTAAATGTTCCAATACTCAAGTCCATAACTGGAATTCCTTGTATCACATATGGTTCCAATTTTCAGGAAGGAAGGGGATGGGATGGGGGGGGGGGGGGGGGGGGGGGCACACGATACACGACACTGTGCTCTTTTAATATCAGTGAAGGCGAGTGTGATCAAACTGTTTAAATGTAACTAAAACAGAAAATTCAGCAAACAGTTGGGACACGAAATCATATTAGGAGAGTAGAAGAGAAGGACACCAGAGCTAAAATAAACAACGCAGATTCGTGGAGTGAATGTCGAACCTCCTTGTGTAATAGCGACGGACGTGGTGCCGCCATGGAAAATAGGAATATGTTAGGTAATAGCATTTGCTACCCTCTGTCTTGAAGTTCCACAACCCTATAAGAGGCATTCAAATGGACGTGTACAAACTGCTTATGGCCCCTTGACCTTTAGCTGTTGAAATAAGAAAAAAGAACATCGAGGGTAGTTCATAATAGTATCCATTCTTTGTGTACGATGGTAGTGAACTGTAATCCTGAATGCACTTTCAAAGACGTCAGTAGAGTAAAGGTTTTAGACTTATATTCCCAATTGTTTGGCCCGTTGTAGTCTAGAGTGCCTCTTATACTAGTAGCGTCGGCTACATGCTATACCAGCAGTAGTAGCCTCAGATACCTCTGAGCAACTGGAAAACATGACAAAACCTCTAGTCTTAATTTGTATATCTGGTTTCTTTTTTCTTTCTTTTCTTGTTGCTACTTCATTGGGTGGTAACATATTTGTTTTGTATTTTAGTGTATGATTAGGGGTGGAATGTGACGTTTAAGCGAAGGTTCTTGTTTTCTCCTTAATGTTGTCTGCAATTGTGAATGATACCTTTATTAAACATCTTATGTTGAACTTCTGAAGTCAGGTTTCAATCACAACTGAAATAAACCATCATGCGGGAGACCTATTGTCATAAATGAAATACAAATGGTATATGAAGCCCGAAAGGGGGGTTCCCTATAAGCGAATCGGGAAGATTTCATACAGTGACGTACGATTAATTCGTTGGTTGGATCAGTAATTAAATTCTCTAATAAAAACATAACAAAATGAAGATATGCTTGGAAGAAGATCAAGACAAACGGTAAAAACGCAAAATATGCGAGAATGGCATTTAGTAAAAGGCACCATCTTGGCAAAATCAACTAAACTGTTCAAAAAAGTTTGGAATATTTTTTCAAGCACAAGATTTTCAAATATCGCGGGATATGATCATTAAGTGTAATATATCATTTAAAAGCTGATGTGTTCAGCTTTACAATGATATCCAATTTGAAACAATCCCTTGTTCCAGTGCTCAGCTATATGCTCGAGTACAAGGGGAGGTCGCAATCTGAAAGTGCCAAAATCAACACTATTTTGTGCTTAAAATGAATAGATCATCACACTACACTGTAGTGGTCATTCTTTTGAGCACGAAATTGTGTTGATTTTGGCACATTCGGATTGTGACCTCCCCTTGTTCTCAAGAAAGTAGCTGAGTATTGGAGCTAGGGATTGCTTCAATTTTTGTATCATTGTAAAGATGAACACATCAGCTTTATTTGGATATGTAACACTTAATGAGCATATCCCGCGATATTCGAAAATCTTGTGCTTGAAAAAATATTCCAAACTTTTTTTGAGCAGTTTAGAAAAACATGTTTTTTCATGTCATACGCGTATTGACCTCTAATGTCTGCCATCGTGTTCAATGTAGGTGACAAGTTCCATGTTGGCTACTTTGCTTTGGGTAGCGTTGTCGTTTTAAACGTTAACACAAGCTGTCGGTCATTCGAACTGTGTGAGATCTAACACCACTGCGTTCTAAACAAGTTAGATCTAAATAAACAAATTGATGATATACATGTACGTCGGTTTTTTTGTTTGTATCGTTTTCGTAAATAGCTTTAGATTTGTTTGGACCGGCAGTGAACCAGATTCATACACATCAACAACAATGACACTGTCTCGTTGTTCTAATAGATACAAGTTTCATCGCCTACGGTGAGAAACGAGAAAGAAAAAAAACACACCATTCATTCTTGTTTTTTGTTTCTTTCTGGATGACAGGGCTAACTTAAAGTATCGTACGATTGCCGTCGGGTTTGAGAGGGACGAGGAGGTTCAGCATTTATTTTAGCAGACATGACAGATATAACCTCCTACGTCATAACTCTTTGGTCACAACCCCTTGCAAGCTTGGAATTTGGAAACTACACTACATGCATACTGTTATTCTGTACACAGCGCCCTATATCGGGCATTAACGGTACAGTGCCCCTGAAACCTAGGGACATGAGTTTTTGTGTACACAGGCCGGGATGATCCCCTACTCTTTACGAAGGAGTCTGTGACCTTTTAACGTGCTCGGATTTTGCTCTTCCGATGCACGAGACCACCATTTCTACGTGACTTCCGAACCACGAGGCAATTGAGACTAAGTACCTTGCCTAAGGATACAAACATGTTGGCCGTAGCGGGGCTCGAACTCACAACCTTTGTATTGTGAGACCTGCGATCTATCCACTAGACCACACACGCTCTCATGATATATGATTGGAAGGAAAGCATACCTTAGGACAAGATCATCGTGATGGCATGACAATGTATTTATTCATACAGTAACAATGCATATATTCATCAATAAATAAATCAATCAATCAATCAATCAATCGATAAGTGTAATAATGGTCGACAATTTGTCCGCTTTATTCCATTTCAGTGACACGTAATATCTTCCAATTGAGGAAGAGGCAGTGAGGATGAGGCAGTGATCTATTGTTACGTGGTAAGCTGCGTCTTTGATCTAATCGTAGGTGTTTCTTATATGCGGAATAGTGACACAGATTCCTCGTGCCACTGTCCAAATTGAATTTATTTTTCATATGATCTTCATGTGTAAATGAAGGATTAAACTCTTGAAGAAGAAACAATGACGAATATGTCACTTGATAGAATTAAACGTTTAAATGACGCGTAATGTATCCGGGGAATCTTAAGCATGGACGCATGAATTTGTTTGCGTCTAAATTTGCTTTTAGCCCGGGCTTTTAGCTTTAAAGTCTATTATATTGTATATAGCTAGACAAATAGCATCTAACGATGCAGCAGTCGTTTAATGGTCCATTGGGTCTATTGGGGATTAAGTCTATAGGTCCTCATATTTTGAATCCGAATCGGGGACCGATCGGCCTATCTTAGTAGGGCCAATAATGAGTCGTTTGATGCTTATGACATAGGCCTCAGTTGCCTGCATCTGCGAGCGTTGCAACAATTATCGGTTAAGCAACATATCTGGGTTAAATGAAAGCAATCGAAACCGCTTAAAACCCCTAAGGCTTTCCGCAAGCTTACCCATAGGGATCCACTGGCAACTGTTGTTTTACCATGTATACGTGCGAACACATTTCCATGTTGCTATATAAGTGCGCAACGCTATCTGACCATGTGTTAGTGTTTCGTCTATTATGGCATCAACATAGTAATTTACCAACATAAAAGTACCTATTGGCTTCAAAAATTGATGGCAGCCGTAAGCAACCGTCGTATTATTATAACATCGTGATCTAGTACCATACAAGAAAGCGACATTTATAGGTTTTTCCATCTTGTATTTCAATAAAGTTATCTGGAATAAATCTCACACTGAAAAACTACGTCAATTAACTAGGTGTCTGCAATAGATTTGAAACTTGATCAATTTCACACTTTGCGGTAACTACAATAAAGTCGCTCTAGCTCCCAGAGCTTCATACCCTAGATAGTAAAGTGTACCAGAAGCAACACCTTTACGCAGCAATGACTATAACAAAGGACACCTCAACATGTTATGTTTGACAACGTGCAAGAAAAGTGAGTCAGGTTGTGATTCTTTTAATAACGTGAACTACTTTTAAAATCCCAAAATACACAGACGGGAGTAAAGTAAAGCACTACTATTATTTCGAGAGCATTCGAGAGCTTAGAGGTAGAACTGACTATGTCCATTTTGACTTTGTCCAGATTATTGTACAAGTAACATTGATATGAACTTTCTTTCTGTGGAAAAAAAGTGTCTATATCTATGTACCCCCTTTTGATTATGTCCGTGAAGGTGTTTTTAGTTTTGTTGCAAAACAGGCCATGTCCAGCAGGTGTATGTCCAAAAAGTCAAAATGGACATAGTCAGTTCTACCTCTAAGCCCTCGAATATAGTTCCGGTAATTTTGGTTACGTTGAATGTAGTTCCATTGAAATATAGCATTATTATACACATGACTAAAACTTAAGCTATTATATCCGTGAATATTAATATTGACCAATATGCATGATTCTAGCAGAATCTATGACTAGTGAAACTCAATTGAATACACGCGAGGATCGAGCAAATTAAACAAGCCGAGTATTAGTGAAATGAATAGATAATATATAGAATCGGACAAACTGGCGTGAATTAAAGTAACAAATACCTTAGAAATACACGGTCTCGAACCCGGTTGTCCTAATTCGCTTTCGCGGCGAAGGATTACCCACTAGACCACATAGCTGTTGATGGATTGGATATTGGCACGGCCCTGCAAGGGAAGTGCTATTGTGAGCATATCAATATTTGCGCAGGTGTGATTTTTCTAATTTTTCGAGAAACAAAACATACAAATTAAAATTCACAATTGTGAAGATACTTCTGATATATGTATTAACGAATAAAAACACGTTAACAAATGTGCTAACACCCGCAGTGAGAATCGGCGAACCTGTCTTGCCTGAACAATTGTACTACAATAAGACCTGTTTGATGCACTCCGCTAGTTTAGTTTCTTGCTTTCTGATTGGTTCGACACTACGAAGAGTACGGTATATGAATACATGGTACAGATAGGCATTACTTAAACAAATAAGTTTAATCCCAACTAAAATGTGCATAAATGAGTTATTCAAAAATAAATGGTCTTAAATAAAAACAAGAGAGGACTGAATATAAGTCACATCAATTGTACTACACTCAGCAGGAATTTCTTAAAGTCCCCTGTTTTAAACAACATTATATACTTTCATTGCAATGTAATGTCAATAGGAATCAGTAGACACTGGTAACAGACACAAGTGGTCAAGTTATGAAAGTGAAATAAGCTAGAATGCACAATATGTTTTCTTTGACATCAGTCTACAACAAACATGTTTCTTTATTCGGGAATACTTGTATTCCATTGATTAACACGGTAGGTGTCCAATTCCCATTAGTGAACAAATGTTGTATAGATTCCATGCATAATATAAAGTGGCATGGAGAGATATGTTGTCGGCTATGCCCTCAATTATGATAAAAACTGGGATTTGTATATGTTTACAATTGTATTACATGTATGAACTTACACCTATAAGGATTAAGAAAAAAACCAGCTCTCTTTGATTCTTTGTACAACAAAACGTCGATTCAAAATTCTGACCTTACAGCCGCGCAGCCGTAAGATCAGCATTTTACGTAGATAAAGTCCCGCTCAATTTCCTAGGCCTCATACATGATAAATAACGCGAACCATATTTACAAAACGGGCGTTTTTAAGAAAAGTTTCAATAAATAGCGATGGTATGCCAACATATTTAAATATTGTTTTAAACAAATGTTGCTCTGGTTTTGTAAGTAGAATCTTCCGCTGAATCTTCAATACTACTTTGTAATATTTTTTGCAATTTTGACTAAAATGTGGCAACAAAAACAAAATTCCATTTTGTTCACGTTTTCTGGCACTTTTTGGTCCCTAAGTTAGTGTCTTTTCATCATCATCAAGCGGTTTGTACTCACAACTTTTTTGTTACCTTTGTTTAAAAAATTGGTCAAAAATGGAATTTTGTGATTTTCATTAAAAAGAAATTTGGTCATAATTGACTGATCCATTTCCTTTCCAAAAATATATACTTAAATATGCATTTTTAAAATTGTTATTATTCTATGTAATGTATTAAAATAATCACTTATGTGAAATTCACAACCATGTTCTCAAATGAAGAATATGTTACACTAACACGCATCAATCCGAGTTTCTGAAATGTTAAAAAACATCATTGGTTGTCGTTTAGATCAGACAACATCCTATTTTATAACTTGCAACGTGGCCTAATATGGACAGACTGGAATATGCAGACATGCATGCGACGAGTAAACCGACAGCGTTTACAAGAATGAGGATTCTAGTTTGCCGCTCGCGAAGTGTTACCAGGTTTAAACATCGCGTCCTAAATATTTAGTAAAGAAAATACATAGAACAATGTAATTTAATTTAAGAAAACAAACAGGTCCAACCTTTTAAAGAGATGTATTAATTATGTGGCATGCAATTAGCGTCAAAACAATTGTTACACCATGACCTAGTATCATCAGGAAAAACGACATTTAGTTGCAGATTCACTTCTTGAATTTCAATAGGAGTATCGGTAATCACTCTGTCGTTACAGAAACTACGTCAATTACATATAGGTGTCTATTATAGATTTGAAACTTGATCAACTTGACAAGTTGCTCATCTAACCGTCTAAGCTTCCCACCCTACCCTGTATAATATGACACTTATACGCATCGTACCGTATTTGGGAATAAATAGTGCAGTAAATCAGATTGAAAATATAAAATTGATAACGTTCTACTTTTAAATGTAAATGCATTACACTTAGGCTCTGTTATGCTGCTGCACCTATATCACATTCATTGTTTAATTACAAATTCAAGTGACTTAGGCAATTCTCTTTCTCATCAACCAAAGTGAAAAAATTGTTACGAAAAATGAATCTCGTGGTGCCTAATTATAATGTATTCATTAATTGCGAAGCCCTCTGAACCGTGAAGTTGAACCACAGATTAATTACGTAATCAATATGGACTAATATGAATCTTTTTATTTGCTCATAACTCAAATCTTTCAAAAAGTGCTTGTGTTTGATTGTCAGCTAATATAGGTTGTCGGCGATGTCAAGATTAGTCCATATTTTCATCGGACCAATCCGTACCCTCTTTATTGGTTCTTGTCTTTAAAGAAGAGCTAAACGTTGTATAGATAGCCACAGGCTTTCCAGTTGAAACTTTGAATTAAAAAAGTTAACACTTTCCACGCGGCAGGCGTCTGCAGACGACAGACGAATGTTTCAAAAAAGTCAAAATTATTAAATTAAATCACCATATTTGGAAACACCATGAGATATGCATTTAAATAAATACAAACATGCCTAGTATTGGTTCAGTAATCTTGACATACTTTTTGACAATTGGGAACAGTTTCTGACAAATCGGTTCTGTATAATTTGTATGGTAAAACTAATAGCCGCGTGAAAAGTGTTACACTTTGGATGTGTCATGTCATTGATAAACCCATCAGACAAGAAATGTTTAATATGGTCACATCGTCTATTTAATGTCGGATTACTTCTTTGGTGTTATGAACGGTTAAGCATCCCATTTAATTCCCACTTGACTTTGATATTAAGACAGCAAATAGAGCATGAATAACACCTGTTTTGACCTATAATAATCTGGCTAAACATTGGGATACCTTTAGTATTTTAGTAGTTTTAGCTCAAATGTATTAGGATCTGTTCGAGAATGTTGACTTTCGTAAACCCTATTCACGAACAATTAATCAATTTCGTTGGCACCTCACCTGCATCGCTATATAGCTTAGTGACATTCGTTGCCCCCGTCCTACATTGCTGTTTGATTAGGAGTTTGTTAACACTTTCCACGCGTCTAATATTTGTTTTACCATAAGTACAATTTCTCAAAAACCTTTCCCAACTTTCAAAGTCTATCTCAAGGATTACCGAAACCAATACTAGGCATGTTTGTACTTATTAACATGTAGTTCTCAATGTGATTCCAAGTATGGGACTGACAAGTTTGTGACATTTTGGAAATGTCGTCTGCAGACGACTGCCGCGTGGAAAGTGTTAATAATGCTGAATTAGTGTTTTCCAAAAAAAGGACTTTGCTAGCAATAAATGTTGATGGTGCGATTAATTTCCTTCGTTTTTTTGTTTAAATATTCAAATTACGAACTATTTTTGCCATATATTGAAAAGCCAAAGTGTCAACATTTTTGATAACCTCCAAAGTGCATGCTCCGCGCGGATATGTTTTCCCTTTTTACGAGTTTTCCGGCTATCTGCTGATCAAACATTTCTAATTTGAAAACAGTAAAGAAATAATGTTTTTGTATCAGATTGACAAGTGTTTCACATCATTTGCAAAATTAGGGTATTATTAAACATTTTCTTGACTGACACTTAATTGACCTTTGATCCGTACCTGCTTAACCGTACAGAATGAATGGCAATGTATTCATCTTTGAAGGTAGAAGGTAGAAGGTAATTTTTTTGACATGCACATCGACACTTAGGTCAATTTTTAAAATTCGATTGATCTGAAGGTAGCCCAGCGGGCACTCCACCATATTTCAACGTTGAAATATGATTGCGTTGTTGAACAACATGACTTCAACATCTTCTAAGAGCTAATTTGCATATTTTACTTGGCCTTATATAGCCGTGTAAATTATGAAAATGAGCTCATTGGCATAATTGCAATAGTACAAAAATGAGCCCATTGACACCTATTATTTTGTTTGAATTAGTCGATGCATTTATTAACACCATTGAATGTTTATTTGTTATATTTGATATAGGCATATTTTTGTCACTGAATGTCTAAGACGGCACTACCTTAGGGAAGTTATTGTTCAAAAATTAAAAACACATACGGTGTATAAAAACACATTCAATCCCCTATTGTGACAACACGCCGGTAGACCTTGCGTTAGCAGACAGTCTTACAGTTTTGCCATACTAACTTTTAAACCCTTCAGTAGTCACATTTTTAAAACTAAAGCTTGTGACTTTTTCCGAACTTTAACCTTTTGATTTTTGAAATTTTGAAATACCACTAGTTTTCAAAACAAATTGAAGTTCAAAGTTTGAATTTCTTAACACAACAACTTAAACAAAATAAAATTGAGATTCTAGTTTCACCCAGGAAATTATCCAATTTTAATTGAAGCTATTTATAGACAACTTAAGGAGTGTATGGGTAAAATGTTAATATTTTCTTGCAGTGTATAATAGCTAACTTCGTTAATATCCAATGGATTTCACTCGTTCGACCAGCAAACAATATGAACATTGACACGTTATTTCCATTATTGCCACTTGTACAAAAAACAAAACAAAATAAAAAGTCCCATAGACAACGCTTGAAGTACACAGCCGAAACAGGCCTCCCCAAGAGCATATAGCTTTGGGCCATGCTTGCCTTATTGCTACATGTACATAATAATCGTTTCATGCTTGATTAAAAATGCTGAATTTACCATTATCAACCCCCCTATCAATACATACCATGCAGAATCTAAATCAGCGACCGAGTTTGCTCCTCCTGGCAGTATTCATGAATGCATACTCAAAACGCTCACGGGAATTGCTGTTAACATCGAATAAAGCAATTTTGAACTGCTAGGAGGGCTGAATAGAATGTTTGTCTGTACATTTCCGTCACGACAGATAATGAAACTCTATACCCTAAGCATTCGATCCTTGTACCAGTTTTGTACCAGTTTTGTTTAATAATAATTCCAATATTGATAAATATTTCATTGCTGAATCGCTCTTTTATTAGGAAATTGTTTGATAACCATTACCAATTGTAGTTGTTATAAGTGGTGTTTTAGTATTTATAGTTATGGCAAGTTACTGTTCTATGCCTCCATTATTTTGCGTCACGCGGCAGGCGTCTGCAGACGACATTCCAAAAGTTCACAAAATGTTTCAAAAATGTCACAATTATCGAAATGTATCACTATATTTGGAATCACCATGAGAAATGCATTAAAATAATTAAGTTTACCGACGTGCATACAAGGTGAACAGAGTTGCCGGCCGAAAGTTTCTGCCTTTCTGGGCTTGGCGCGCTCAAACTGTTTCGCGGTAATTTGAGCTCCCACTTCCGGGTTTTTCCCGCGGTTTGTTTTGGCTGATCTCGATCTGGATATCGTATCAGCCCCATTCGCATTTTGGCTGCCATCCTCAACGGAGGTCCGGTTAGAAAAAAAACCCACCCACCACCCTTTTAGTTTAAGGCGAGCAGGTGCCCTCAGTTCCCTTTCTTTAAGACGTGGGGTCGGGGTGTGCCCTCAGTTCGTAAACGACGTGGGGCCTGGACTATCAAAATTGATGATAAATATGTAAACGTTGGTTGAAATGGGAGGTCCGGTTAGTAAAAACCCATCCACCGCCCCATTAATTCAAGGCGGGAGGTACCCTCAGTTCTTTCTTTTTGAAGGCGTGGGGTCGGGTGTGTGCCCTCAGTTCATAAATGACGTGGGGCCAGGACTATCAAAATTGATGATAAATAATTCAAGGCGGTAGGTGCCCTCAGTTCTTTCTTTGTTAAGACGTGGGGTCGGGTGTGTGCCCTCAGTTCATAAATGACGTGGGGCCAGGACTATCAAAACGGATGAAAAATATGTAAACGTTGGTCGAAATGGGAGGTCCGGCTAGTAAAAACCCACCCACCGCCCCATTAATTCAAGGCGGGAGGTGCCCTCAGTTCTTTCTTTTTTAAGACGTGGGGTCGGGTGTGTGCCCTCAGTTCATAAATGACGTGGGGCCAGGACTATCAAAATGGATGAAAAATATGTAAACGTTGGTCGAAATGGGAGGTCCGGTTAGTAAAAACCCACCCACCGCCCCATTAATTCAAGGCGGGAGGTGCCCTCAGTTCTTTCTTTTTTAAGACGTGGGGTCGGGTGTGTGCCCTCAGTTCATAAATGACGTGGGGCCAGGACTATCAAAATGGATGAAAAATATGTAAACGTTGGTCGAAATGGGAGGTCCGGTTAGTAAAAACCCACCCACCGCCCCATTAATTCAAGGCGGGAGGTGCCCTCAGTTCTTTTTTTTTTAAGACGTGGGGTCGGGTGTGTGCCCTCAGTTCATAAATGACGTGGGGCCAGGACTATCAAAATTGATGAAAAATATGTAAATGATGGTTGAATTGGTGTGATTTCACACACAACACAGGTCGGGCGGGTTTCGTTTCCTGGCCAAATAATTGTCTAAAATTATCACTTTAGTCAAATTAAATTAGCATTTTCAAGAACAAATCCCATACAGGGGACAACATAAAGTTGCAGGAGAGAAAGTCCTAGGTGAAGTGTTATGAAAATGAAGACGAAATTCAAAGGTATTAAATGTATTACAATTGGTGTCGTCATAATATGTAGTCGCCGTCCTGCCTTTGTCTATGTTAGGCTGGCTCATTAACAAGAATTAATTCGGGCTTTAAATTAAAGTATTGCAATAATAAAGATATTAATGATACATGTTTTCAGGACCAATTCCAAAAATGTCAGTGACAAGGTGAAATCTAGTTATCCAAATTTCCGGTCAGTTTTATGCGGAAGTCCATCCTTACTTAATGGTAGGTTGGCTTTGCAATATTGTCATCAAATTGTGAATCTTTGTATGTACAAGGTGAAATCTAGTTATCAAAAATTCCTGTTATTTTTATACGGGAGTCCATCCTTACTTAATGGTAGGTTGGCTTTGCAATCGGGACAACCAATCACTGTTAGTGTTATTGTCATAAAATTGTGAATCTTTGTATGTTATTTCACGCATCACGCACAAGGCTCAGAGCCAATTTTGTAACTCGTTATATAAATAATCTTGTCAAATCGTTGTAAAGGTGGCCGTGGCCGATGCGCGTGCGAATTTAAATATGCTACTGTTTGATAGAAATAAATGATAAAAGAGTTGTGGTAGGCAGCCAAATTGCTACCAATACCAGATCGGTGTGTTGTCTCTCCTCGAACTTTTCTGCGGGCAAGTAACACATGCCTAGTGTTGGTTCAGTAATTCTTGAGATAGACTTTGAAAATAGGGAAAGGTTTCTAAACAAAATTTGTTTTGACTGGTAGAACTAATAGCCGCGTGGAAAGTGTTAATATACAGCTGATGCCAAATGTTTTGGTCTGCTTGTTATTTTCACAATTACATAAAACCAGACAAGAATATATGAATACATAATCAGACGGCTCCAGGGAATTGTTATTACATATAGAGACATTATATAAAGCTATATCATCGTTGCACTGATGAGGACTGTCTGGATTTTATTCCAAATAGCCCGGGTATTAACCCCGTCTACGCGTCAGGCGTCTGCAGACGACATTCCAACATTTCACAAAATGTTTCATTAATGTTTAAATTATTGAATGTAATAACCATATATGGAGTCACTATGTGGAATGCATTTCAATAAGTACAAACATGCCTTGTATTGGTTCAGTGTTTTATTATGGTAAAACTAGTAATAGTCGCGTGGAAAGTGTTAAATTGAGGCATTCGGTCGAACAATTTAGATAACATTCTATATAATAATGGTGTTAAAGATGCATAAACATAAAATGTAAACGCGTTCAAGCGGAATGAGTCGGACGTCAGGAATATTGATTTTGAGTGATAGGTATAAAGAAGTGACACATTTTTATGTTATACTTTGTTTTCTCAGTTGTTAAATTGTTTATAACTTATAAACACTAGAAAGCCAATGAAGCATGTGACTCATTTCGCTTGATCACGTCACATATGTTTTGATCATGTGCTCTTATATTCATGACATAAATTGCCCGCTTAGGTACGCTATTAATTCGGTCTGGTAAACCTATTGTTATCAATACTACGAGAGGATTGCCCAGTGCGCGTGTACAACCAGGCAATCATATTTAAATTCGGGGCGTGTACGAGCGGTACTACCTGCTAACTGCATAGGTGAGTTTCCATTATGTTGCAGCCGGTTGTGTTGCACATGAGAATTACGTCATGTAGCAACCAGCTTTGATGGAAGGCGAATATTTAAATTTGGTGCCGGTTTTAGGGCACCGATTTACATGAATTTAAAGCGCTGCTAAGCGGACCTTGTAGCGTAATTTCAACCGAATAATACTATCACGAAATAGTTCGCTTAGGATTTGTTTTCTGGACAACTGACACACGCCAGCGAGTTTCAGTGTATTTCCTGGACACTATAACTGACACATGCAAACTGGTTAATCAAACGATTTCCCTGTCTAATTTTCTCGACATTTTCGTTGTTGGTAATTAGCCTAGCGGGTAATTTAAAGGAAGCTTTGTGGGTGAACAGTAATAAAATGTTTGCAACTCATGCGAATTATCACCATTTCCCGCGAATTCTCATGTCTTTTCAGAATTCCTGGAAAACTAACGTTTCCTGCAATCGTGACGTCCGAATTACTGGTATGGGAGTTTCATAAACTGCTTGTGACACGACCTATACAGCATATAGTCAATATAAGAATTCTTTTTGTCTAAACAAATGCTGAACATAATTACAAATTCTCTTCCAACACAAGCATACTTTAGTCCTCCTACAATGGACAGGTTATGTTGATCGGAAGAATCTGCTCATCTGTTCATCGGCGTTACACTGTAGGCATGGTAGGTCACATGTAGACTCTTGTAAAAATTGCCGATACTCCTTAGAATTTATGTTCTTTTCATTCAAGCTCAAGAACATGCAGTTCTATAATTCAGTATCACACAATGACATTATCTGTATTTTAGATTGAAATTATCAGTCGTGCTGCTTGTATTATATCTTGATATCAATTCGTAGGTGTGATCAGCACGCAGTTATGAATAAATGTATCACGATCCGGCAGGCTTTTCGACAACAATGTGTCAAGTAACGAAATCAACGCCATAAATCTATTGCTTCTAGGTGATTTTGTCGAGACATTTGAAAAACAACCGTATTTTAATACTCTATAAAGTACCAGTCACCATTTTAGGTGTTGAGGTATAATGATCAAACTAGCTCAGTCGTCAAATATTAATTTGGTATTGATATTTTTTCACAATTCTCATATTCAACGTTGCTTTCTAATTCATATTGCTTCCGGTTAAAAAGATCATTGCGTCTTATGTATATGATTGATGAATAACATCTTTGAATGACGTTCATTTTGTTAAGAGCTGAAGCGAAGTACACTATTTGAACTTAACGTTAAAAATCAAATTCAGGAAATAGTTGGGACACGAAATGATGAGGAGACTATAGGAGAGTAGACAACTAGAGCTTTAACAAAGCTAAATCACGGAGTGCATTAACATATTTTGACCAATTAAATGTGATGAAATTGCATTAAATATCAAAACTCAAAGTTCCGGTTATATGCGAGTAATCAAAGTATTCACATATGATAGCTAAATAAAGATAAGTCACAACCCCGTGTTCAATTTGAGTGCCCCAGACTGCCCCTGCTTCCTAAAGTACATCAACGACAATTACATTTTATAAGCAAATTAATCATATACTCTGCCACAATTATCAATCGGACAATATACTTTAGTTTAACACGGTATGTCTTTTCATTGGATCTCAATATGAGCGACTACAAACTCATTATGATACTATTCCTATACCATTATCACGATTCCACAACGTGATTGATTCACCTATTCAAAAGTCCCGCGAACATACACACCACGACAGGTGATGCATTATGTTGTTGTGTTTGTGGTCTAGGGGTCGGCAAACTGATTGCTCAAAGGATTCGATACCGTGGTGCTTCCTTGTCTCTTTAGTCCAATATGTAGGTGACCGGTTCCAATGTTGTGGCTACTTTGCTTTGGGTTAAACGTTGACGGTCTGTAGAACTGTGTGAGATCTAACACCACTGCATTCTAAAACAAGCTCG
Organism: Ophiura sarsii; assembly: GCA_035610835.1. Lineage (NCBI taxonomy): Eukaryota > Metazoa > Echinodermata > Ophiuroidea > Amphilepidida > Ophiuridae > Ophiura > Ophiura sarsii. The sequence goes on along the minus strand of CM069442.1, from coordinate 10,656,566 downwards.
ATCCAAATAAACCATTTGATGATATACGTTGGGTTTATTTGTTCCGGCAGTAAACCCGATCCATACAAATCAACAACAATGACACTATCTGGTTGTTCTAATCGTTACAAGTTGCATCGCCTACGGTGGGAAACGAAAAACAGTTTATTCTTGTATTTTGTTTCGTTCTGGATGACAGAGTTAATGTATCGTACGATTGCTTTCGGGTTTGAGAGGGACGAAGAGGTTCAGCATTATCATAAGCAACAATGACTGATAAACTCCTGCGCCATAACTCTTTTGGTCACAACCCTTTGCAAGCCACTGGGTAATATATGATTTAAATCTACGCATGCCTTTGAACAAGATCGTCTTGATGGCATGACATGCATTTATTCATACAATAACAATGTCACCATTTGAGGTACTAGCTCAGTCGTCAAATATTGATTTGGTATTGATATGTTGTCACAACTCTAATGTATGTTCACGGTTTCTTGTGTATTCGTACTGCTTTCTGGTGTCAACAAAAAAAATCTTGTGACTTGTGTATTTTGATTGGGGAATGAAATCTTTAAACATGTTAAATGACGTTTATTGAAAAGTATTTCTTAAACAACTGTACCTTCCCCATGCCCTATCAATCAATGTAGGGACACCTGACATTCCATAACATTGCAAAGGGTAGGTGGTCATGGTGGTGATATATAGTTTTCCATTGTGAAAGTAAATGTTCCAATACTTCCATAACTGGAATTCCTTGTATCACATATATGCTAGTATTCCACTTTTCGGGAGGGGGAAGGGGGGCACACGATACACGACACTGTGCTCTTTTAATATCAGAGAAGGCGAGTATGATCAAATCGTTTAAATTTAACTAAAACATGAACATTCAGCAAACAGTTGGGACACGAAATCATATTAGGAGAGTAGAAGAGTAGAACACCAGAGCTTAATAAACAACGCTAAATCGTGAAGTGAATTTCCAACCTCCTTGTGTAATAGCGACGGACGTGGTGCCGCCATGGAAAATAGGAATATGTTAGGTAATAGCATTTGCTACCCTCTGTCTTGAACTTCCATATCCCTATAAGAGGCGCTCAAATGGACGTGTACAAACTGCTTACGGGACTGCTTATCGCCCCTTGACCTTTAGCTGTTGAAATAAGAAAAAAAGAACATCGAGGGTAGTTTATAATAGTATCCATTCTTTGTGTACGATGGTAGTGAACTGTAATCCTGAATGCACTTTCAAAGACGTCAGTAGAGTAAAGGTTTTAGACTTATATTCCCAATTGTTTGGCCCGTTGTAGTCTAGAGTGCCTCTTATACTAGTAGCGTCGGCTACATACCAGCAGTAGTAGCCTCAGATACCTCTGAACAACTGGAAAACATGACAAAACCTCTAGTCTTAATTTGTATATCTGGTTTCTTTTTTCTTTCTTTTCTTGTTGCTGCTTCATTGGGTGGTAACATATTTGTTTTGTATTTTAGTGTATAATTAGGGGTGGAATGTGACGCTTAAGCGAAGGTTCTTGTTTTCTCCTTAATGTTGTCTGCAATTGTGAATGATACCTTTATTAAACATCTTATGTTGAACTTCTGAAGTCAGGTTTCAATCACAACTGAAATAAACCATCATGCGGGAGACCTATTGTCATAAATGAAATACAAATGGTATATGAAGCCCGAAAGGGGAGTTCCCTATAGGCGAATCGGGAAGATTTCATACAGTGACGTACGATTAATTCGTTGGTTGGATCAGTAATTAAATTCTCTAATAAAAACATAACAAAATGAAGATATGCTTGGAAGAAGATCAAGACAAACGGTAAAAACGCAAAATATGCGAGAATGGCATTTAGTAAAAGGCATCATCTTGGCAAAATCAACTAAACTGTTCAAAAAAGTTTGGAATATTTTTTCAAGCACAAGATTTTCAAATATCGCGGGATATGTTCATTAAGTGTAATATATCATTTAAAAGCTGATGTGTTCAGCTTTACAATGATATCCAATTTGAAGCAATCCCTTGTTCCAGTGCTCAGCTACATGCTCGAGTACACGGGGAGGTCGCAATCTGAAAGTGCCAAAATCAACACTATTTTGTGCTTAAAATGAATAGATCATCACACTACACTGTAGTGGTCATTCTTTTGAGCACGAAATTGTGTTGATTTTGGCACATTCGGATTGTGACCTCCCCTTGTTCTCAAGAAAGTAGCTGAGTATTGGGATTGCTTCAAATTTTGTATCATTGTAAAGATGAACACATCAGCTTTATTTGGATATGTAACACTTAATGAGCATATCCCGCGATATTCGAAAATCTTGTGCTTGAAAAAATATTCCAAACTTTTTTTGAGCAGTTTAGAAAAACATGTTTTTTCATGTCATACGCGTATTGACCTCTAATGTCTGCCATCGTGTTCAATGTAGGTGACAAGTTCCATGTTGGCTACTTTGCTTTGGGAAGCGTTGTCGTTTTAAACGTTAACACAAGCTGTCGGTCATTCGAACTGTGTGAGATCTAACACCACTGCGTTCTAAACAAGTTAGATCTAAATAAACAAATTGATGATATACATGTACGTCGGTTTTTTTGTTTGTTTCGTTTTCGTAAATAGCTTTAGATTTGTTTGGACCGGCAGTGAACCAGATCCATACACATCAACAACAATGACACTGTCTCGTTGTTCTAATAGATACAAGTTTCATCGCCTACGGTGAGAAACGATAAAAAAAAACCACACCATTCATTCTTGTTTTTTGTTTCTTTCTGGATGACAGGGCTAACTTAAAGTATCGTACGATTGCCGTCGGGTTTGAGAGGGACGAGGAGGTTCAGCATTTATTTTAGCAGACATGACAGATATAACCTCCTACGTCATAACTCTTTGGTCACAACCCCTTGCAAGCTTGGAATTTGGAAACTACACTACATGCATACTGTTATTCTGTACACAGCGCCCTATATCGGGCATTAACGGTACAGTGCCCCTGAAATCTAGGGACATGAGTTTTTGTGTACACAGGCCGGGATGATCCCCTACTCTTTACGAAGGAGTCTGTGACCTTTTAACGTGCTCGGATTTTGCTCTTCCGATGCACGAGACCACCATTTCTACGTGACTTCCGAACCACGAGGCAATTGAGACTAAGTACCTTGCCTAAGGATACAAACATGTTGGCCGTAGCGGGGCTCGAACTCACAACCTTTGTATTGTGAGACCTGCGATCTATCCACTAGACCACACACGCTCTCATGATATATGATTGGAAGGAAAGCATACCTTAGGACAAGATCATCGTGATGGCGTGCCAATGTATGTATTCATACAGTTACAATGCATATATTCATCAATAAATAAATCAATCAATCAATCAATCGATCTGTAATAATGGTCGACAATTTGTCCGCTTTATTCCATTTCAGTGACACGTAATATCTTCCAATTGAGGAAGAGGCATGAGGAAGAGGCAGTGATCTATCGTTTACGTGGTAAGCTGCGTCTTTAACCACATCGTAGGTGTTTCTTATGCGGAATAGTGACACAGATTCCTCGTGCCACTGTCCAAATTGAATTTATTTTTCATATGATCTTCATGTGTAAATGAAGGATTAAACTCTTGAAGAAGAAACAATGACGAATATGTCACTTGATAGAATTAAACGTTTAAATGACGCGTAATGTATCCGGGAATCTTAAGCATGGACGCATGGTTTTTTTGTGCGGATAAATTGCTTTTAGCCCGGGCTTTTAGCTTTAAAGTCTATTATATTGTATATAGCTAGACAAATAGCATCTAACGATGCTGCAGTCGTTTAATGGTCCATTGGGTCTATTGGGGATTAAGTCTATTATAGGTCCTCATATTTTGAATCCGAATCGGGGACCGATCGGCCTATCTTAGTAGGGCCAATAATGAGTCGTTTGATGCTTATGACATAGGCCTCAGTTGCCTGCATCTGCGAGCGTTGCAACAATTATCGGTTAAGCAACATATCTGGGTTAAATGAAAGCAATCGAAACCGCTTAAAACCCCTAAGGCTTTCCGCAAGCTTACCCATAGGGATCCACTGGCAACTGTTGTTTTACCATGTATACGTGCGAACACATTTCCATGTTGCTATATAAGTGCGCAACGCTATCTGACCATGTGTTAGTGTTTCGTCTATTATGGCATCAACATAGTAATTTACCAACATAAAAGTACCTATTGGCTTCAAAAATTGATGGCAGCCGTAAGCAACCGTCGTATTATTATAACATCGTGATCTAGTACCATACAAGAAAGCGACATTTATAGGTTTTTCCATCTTGTATTTCAATAAAGTTATCTGGAATCAATCTCACACTGAAAAACTACGTCAATTAACTAGGTGTCTGCAATAGATTTGAAACTTGATCAATTTCACACTTTGCGGTAACTACAATAAAGTCGCTCTAGCTCCCAGAGCTTCATACCCTAGATAGTAAAGTGTACCAGAAGCAACACCTTTACGCAGCAATGACTATAACAAAGGACACCTCAACATGTTATGTTTGACAACGTGCAAGAAAAGTGAGTCAGGTTGTGATTCTTTTAATAACGTGAACTACTTTTAAAATCCCAAAATACACAGACGGGATTAAAGTAAAGCACTACTATTATTTCGAGAGCATTCGAGAGCTTAGAGGTAGAACTGACTATGTCCATTTTGACTTTGTCCAGATTATTGTACAAGTAACATGGATATGAACTTTCTTTCTGTGGAAAAAAAAGTGTCTATATCTATGTACCCCCGTTTGATTATGTCCGTGAAGGTGTTTTTAGTATTGTTGCAAAACAGGCCATGTCCAGCAGGTGTATGTCCAAAAGTCAAAATGGACATAGTCAGTTCTACCTCTAAGCCCTCGAATATAGTTCCGGTAATGTTGGTTACGTTGAATGTAGTTCCATTGTAATATAGCATTATTATACACATGACTAAAACTTAAGCTATTATATCCGTGAATATTAATATTGACCAATATGCATGATTCTAGCAGAATCTATGACTAGTGAAACTCAATTGAATACACGCAAGGATCGAGCAAATTAAACAAGCCGAGTATTAGTGAAATGAATAGATAATATATAGAATCGGACAAACTGGCGTGAATTAAAGTAACAAATACCTTAGAAATACACGGTCTCGAACCCGGTTGTCCTAATTCGCTTTCGCGGCGAAGGATTACCCACTAGACCACATAGCTGTTGATGGATTGGATAATGGCACGGCCCTGCAAGGGAAGTGCTATTGTGAGCATATCAATATTTGCGCAGGTGTGATTTTTCTAATTTCTCGAGAAACAAAACATACAAATTAAAATTCACAATTGTGAAGATACTTCTGATATATGTATTAACGAATAAAAACACGTTAACAAATGTGCTAACACCCGCAGTGAGAATCGGCGAACCTGTCTTGCCTGAACAACGAATCAAAACAAAGCGTGTGGTGCACGCATTGTACGGCGCGCACACAGAGTGCAATAAGACCTGTTTGATGCACTCCGCTAGTTTAGTTTCTTGCTTTCTGATTGGTTCGACACTACGAAGAGTACGGTATATGAATACATGGTACAGATAGGCATTACTTAAACAAATAAGTTTAATCCCAACTAAAATGTGCATAAATGAGTTATTCAAATATAAATGGTCTTAAATAAAAACAAGAGAGGACTGAATATAAGTCACATAAATTGTACTACACTCAGCAGGAATTTCTTAAAGTCCCCTGTTTTAAACAACATTATATACCTTTCATTGCAATGTAATGTCAATAGGAATCAGTAGACACTGGTAACAGACACAAGTGGTCAAGTTATGAAAGTGAAATAAGCTAGAATGCACAATATGTTTTCTTTGACATCAGTCTACAACAAACATGTTTCTTTATTCGGGAATACTTGTATTCCATTGATTAACACGGTAGATGTCCAATTCCCATTAGTGAACAAATGTTGTATAGATTCCATGCATAATATAAAGTGGCATGGAGAGATATGTTGTCGGCTACGCCCTCAATTATGATAAAAACTGGGATTTGTATATGTTTACAATTGTATTACATGTATGAACTTACACCTATAAGGATTAAGAAAAAAACCAGCCCTCTTTGATTCTTTGTACAACAAAACGTCGATTCAAAATTCTGACCTTACAGCCGCGCAGCCGTAAGATCAGCATTTTACGTAGACAAAGTCCCGCTCAATTTCCTAGGCCTCATACATGATAAATAACGCGAACCATATTTACAAAACGGGCGTTTTTAAGAAAAGTTTCAATAAATAGCGATGGTATGCCAACATATTTAAATATTGTTTTAAACAAATGTTGCTCTGGTTTTGTAAGTAGAATCTTCCGCTGAATCTTCAATACTACTTTGTAATATTTTTTGCAATTTTGACTAAAATGTGGCAACAAAAACAAAATTCCATTTTGTTCACGTTTTCTGGCACTTTTTGGTCCCTAAGTTAGTGTCTTTTCATCATCATCAAGCGGTTTGTACTCACAACTCTTTTGTTACCTTTGTTTAAAAAATTGGTCAAAAATGGAATTTTGTGATTTTCATTAAAAAGAAATTTGGTCATAATTGACTGATCCATTTCCTTTCCAAAAATATATACTTAAATATGCATTTGATTAATAGTTCAATAATAACAGCAAACAAAAATCAAATCAACAACTTTCTTGAGTCCCCCCTTAAGACACATTTGTCGAAGTTCGAAAGCCTTTAAAGGGATATCAAACAAAATGAAGAGAAGATTACTTGCTTTATTTTGAACCGATATCTAGATTATATGAGTCCTAAAACGAGCAGACGTACATCGTCTGTATGGAATCATGTTTATTGACTCCTAAAGTTCGCGATCGTCAAAATGTAAATAACCAGTGAAATGAAACCCTGCAGAGAAATTCCGGACTTAAGAATCTGATCTCAAAAGGTCATGTCTTTGAGTCAAATGATGTTGCTAAAGAGGCCATCAATAGTTTATTTTGTATTGAATGTGTAGTATCTATGACATTAATTTCTGATACAATGAATAAAGTTTGAGTTGTGCCACTCGAAACATATCAGGACGACGCAGTAAGATGTTTAAAGGGTGTAAGAATTTAGCCGTTACGGTCCAAGTGTCTTTCTGTACTGTATTATTCACACGAAAAGCGAAATACCCCATATAATATTTAAATGCCACATGTTTACATCCACTGTGGATTTCGGATCTCTAACTTTTTCTGAATACCAATCATTCCATACCATTGATTTGGAATGATAAAAGATCTACTTTAATTACAACTGCTATTAAAAATAATTTCTGACCAAGAGTGCTGCGATTAATTGCTATTGTGTGAGATAAATGTTACATGTTCGAAAATCAGCGAAGTTAAGGTCTGTACTAACTCTTCTATATTTTACTTCTCATCATGTCCATAGCGATAGCCCTTCTGATGAAATTACGAAGAGCTATGGTGCCATTATATTGCCCCTCAAGCTGAGATGTCGAATTCGCTGGCGTCCGAAGTATAATTCCATAAAATCACCTGTTAGTTATATTAGATGACTTAACTAATTTGTTCAACATACTTGTCCCTTTGTGGATGGTAGTAAACTCTTTTTTACATTAGGCCAAAACAAAAAAAATTGTTATGTTGTCCTCGACCGCCCGCTCGTCATTTTAGGGCCGCTCCGATTTTTAATTTTTTTTTTAATTTTTTTTTATTTAAAAATCGTATTTTTTTAAAGAAAAAAATCAGATTTTTTTTTTTTTTTTTCAGATTTTTTTTTTTTTTTTCAGATTTTTTTTTTTTCTTCTTCAGATTTTTTTTTTTTTTTCCAGTTTTTTTTTCCAGATTTTTTTCAGATTTTTTTAAAAACAGTTTAAATGGCATTGAATATTAAATTAAGTGTTTATAACATATATGTGCGGCTCTTAGAGTGATTTTAACTTCGTGTTGGCTGAACTTTGAGATTCTGCTGGTAAAATTAAATTTAAAAAAAAAAAAAAAAAAAAAAAAAAATCCGCCCGCCCGCCCCTCCTCTCTGAAAGCTGTCGAGAACAACATAACATTTTTTTTTTTGGCCTTATACATCCAAAGATTGGTATTGCGAATCGTTTCTGATATTGGATCCCTCTAAATATCATCCACCTGATTGTTGCCATATTCTTCTTTTCCTTCTTCATGTATGGCACATCACTTTTATAGTTCAGTCAGTTCCAAATTGGCGAAACCTGTTTACAGCAGTGAATGAATTCAGAAGAGCGTCGCGCGTAAAACGCGCGCAATGTCGCATTCTCGTTGTATGCGTGACGCTTGCGTATGCCAAAATCGCCGCTTATACGCTTGGATTACTTTTGCGCGCGGATAGATAAAAAACTGAATATTTCTTGCCAATTTGAAAATGATTGAACTATAAGATCTAATTTGATAAATGCAGCCAGAATGATTTATTTTGAATAATAAAATAGGCAATAACCTGACTTGAATTCCCATTTGACAAATTATGCTATTTGATAAAAGATGAATCATTAGTCAGCCAACAGAGCATGATGAGTATTCACTTTTTTCAAGGCGCCCTGTGTTTTGATTCTTAGGACCCTAAATAAATTCAACAAATGAAAAAAACCCAGATATTTCATCCCGCGCATTTTGACACCTCATGTGTCACAATAGCACCAATATTGATGAAGCAGTGGTTATTTGAATAACAAATGATGCAGTTTCCATTTTTGCATTTAACCCTATACCCATGAAAAAAGAACGTTAACAACAGTTAATCTAAAGTGTACCTCTTCTTTCTCTTTCTCCATGAAAAGACAATTATAATCCGAACATATCACATCATCAATTGAGGACCCTAGTGCTAAAAGAGGGTCAAGTCACATTGAGAAAAATGGCAAAAACTGGGTTTCATTGTGTCCATGTGTGGACTTGACCCACTCGGGTTTTACCTTCTATGGATTCTTACACAGCTTTAACGCATGGCTTAACTTTAACATTTGAACAGAGGGTGCAGAGATCCTCCTTGTAGCAGAAAACTGATACCAACTACAATTTCACAAGATTGTGACTTAACCCTCTTTTAGATCTAGGGTCCTCAATTGTTTCCAACACCTGTATCTACTGGTGTGAGACTCATGCTTTACAAGTTTACATCCTTTACAATGTCCAGTATCATCCATGACGTTTGAAAGACAACACACCTGTTTCTCCATTTCCGGGCAACCTTCCTTGTAACTCCAACGATTGCCATATTCATCAAAAACACACGGTTCCTGTGTTGTTTTTATTTTACGCGGACTTCGTTGGCGGCGCATCGCATTTTAAATCGCGCGAATTGTTTAGGGATCTTCGATACCCCGTTTTACAGTGATGTTTGCGAAAAACAATGAGGAGCTTTGGTAAAACCGGGGAAAAGATTTTCTTTCTTAGTTTTATATTGTGAACTATTTATTTCAATAATGAGGCTCGCAAGTTTTAACCTGTGCCCCATGCCCCGAGATTAAACACCGTAGTCACGTGTAGTAGCTTCCTGTCCCGTTCTATATACGACGCCTCTGAGGACGTGCACTGAAAATGTGCTACCCCAAACTCAAGATGTTACCTCTTAAGTTGCTATTCAGTTGACAAGCATCTGTAGAGATAAACGACTTTGGATGTTCTTTGATGGGTTAAGCGTGATTCCTACTGTGGACTCTCCTTCGCCATATGCGATGCCAACCAGAGAGTATGTCACTCTATGGACTGTTCAACACATCGTGTGTGATTTCCTTGTGACTAGAGGGTTTGGTTGGCCACCTTTCTATTACCAACTTCCGTTGGTAAAAAAAACGTCTTCTGTCACTATGTCTAGAACACTTCGAGATATGGGTTGATGTACTTATTGTTCTTTTGTATGCATGCGCATTTTTAAGGCAAGGAATATATGTTAATACCACTCATCTTGTCACTCAAGTAGAGTGTCTGAAAACCAATTAAACATCTTTTCATATCAAACATTGACACCCTTAATCTTGAAATTCCCGATTAATAATTCGGAATACAATATGTTTCCATCTGGTAACTGCGATGCGAGTACATTTTCATGATCATGAATATCATAGAATCGTGGAATTCTGTGTTAAGCTATTACGTCATACTTGTAACATACTTCGATTAGTCGTCAATTATTCAGCAGTGAAACAAAACCAGGCTTGCAATGGCGTACGCGTAATTGCATTCCTGCGTGACAAGTTGAGTGTTCGAGTCGAACTACGGTGAGGTGTATTAAGATATGTATAATGCACGTGCTAATCCAGCTTTCTGTGCTTTAGGGAATCCACACGTGTTCATGTTTCTAATTTCGATCAATCTTAACGAGGTTACACTTCCGATGGAATGAAATGTTGTAGACAGGAGTCCTCCGAATAGGTAATTATTTTACATGACGTCATACACAGGGGTTAGTGGGAGGCGATGTAGGGATGTTTTGCAGATGTTAAAGCCGCCGATGTAAAGCGTAAAGAAGCGCAGCTTTTGGGCTGTAAACTTTCGCTGGTGCACCTTTAAAGGCCGCTCAATGTTTGGAGAGCTTGTAATACCGTATATATTTAATCAGTTACCTGAGCATCAATGTTGATGATGAATAATGGCCATGACAGAAATCGATTTGATGTCTGATTAATATATTATGGGTAATAACACTGTAATAGGTTAGACTTGAAAATGGCCCCTATCCAACCTGTTGTGAGGCACTTAATTAGGCACTGCCCCCCCCCCCCCCCCCCCCCGGCGCTTTCAATGTTTATTTACTTATTTGTTCCCTCCAAGCAAAGAGACGTTACTTAATTCCTCACATTTCAAAAAAGAATTATACATCTACATATACACCCCTAGCATACTTACGTAATATTAGTGTTACCGGTTACAGATTCATGAAATATCAATTAAACAAAAACAATAAATGAGTAGAAAATACATTTTATTGTTGTAGGCCTATACTTCATAATTTTGGATTACACAAAGAGGAGATCAAAATCAACGTGCTTATATTAGCGACGGGGTGCGAAACGAAATTGTTTTCAAGCGAAAAAAGCACACACAACAAGAGGTGCCACGCCCCGGGGTTTGAACCCACGACTTCTCGGTTGACGGGCGAACGCTCTACCAACTGCGCCACGGGGGAAGCTGTGCTGGGCAAGTGTATTCGCCCAGCTATATAGCCCGGGGCCATTATTTCACCCAAAAACCTCAGCGCCAGGTGGAACCGACAGGCTGGGAAATGGGATTTCATGGGATACGGGGCTGTAAGGGTTAATCAAGGTACAATTAGAGAAAAAAAAGTGAAAATTTAAAAATAAAAAAGTCGTTCCTTAACCCTAACACTCCCGGTGGATTTTCCAACGAAATTTTTTTCAAGCGAAAAAAGCACACACAACAAGAGGTGCCACGCCCCGGGGTTTGAACCCACGACCTCTCGGTTGATGGGCGAACGCTCTACCAACTACGCCACGGGGGAAGCTGTGCTGGGCGAGTATATTCGCCCAGCTATATAGCCCGGGGCCATTATTTCACCCAAAAACCTCAGCGCCAGGTGGAACCGACAGGCTGGGAAATGGGATTTCATGGGATACGGGGCTGTAAGGGTTAATCAAGGTACAAAATTAGAGAAAAAAAAGTGAAAATTAAAAAGAAGAAAAAAAAGTCGTTCCTTAACCCTAACACTCCCGGTGGATTTTCCAACGAAATTTTTTTCAAGCGAAAAAAGCACACACAACAAGAGGTGCCACGCCCCGGGGTTTGAACCCACGATCTCTCGGTTGACGGGCGAACGCTCTACCAACTGCGCCACGGGGGAAGCTGTGCTGGGCGAGTGTATTCGCCCAGCTATATAGCCCGGGGCCATTATTTCACCCAAAAACCTCAGCGCCAGGTGGAACCGACAGGCTGGGAAATGGGATTTCATGGGATACGGGGCTGTAAGGGTTAATAAGAACGCTGTGGGACTTCAATCAGTTAGCTACGACGCCCTCAGGCGGCGATGCATAACTGATTTTTCCCCTCATACAAATTAGTTGAAGGCACGTGTTTTAATTCATTTATTTATTTTTCCTACGCAGATTTGTCGGATTGTTGCTTTTTTGTGTTAGCAACACATTAATGTCTGTACATTTATTAGTAAATTACTTTAAGTTCATATTTTGTATGAAATGACATATATTCCGCTGAATTTGAGTAGAAAGCATCGTCGTTGAAGTAATGCATGACGCAAATTCGGCAAACTCGTCGTGTGTATGCATAACCTTATCAAAACAAATCTCAGTTGAGATGTTTGTTTTTAAAATACTTGAAATACTTATGAATAGTCCAAACACTTCTAAAAGCGATTTGCAGTGATATTTCTAAATCGGTTCTGCTTAAACACTCTTTCTTTACTGTAAAACAATGTACATATCCACTTCAAATTGTATATACTTGACCGAAATATGTGTCTTTGTTGTTTTTATACGTCAGAATATCTACCAACGTGAATATTCGAATCTAAATACCAATGGGTTCCTAATCTGACCTAATTTAGTTCAGAAGAAGTAAATGTCGCTTTCACGACGATTTATTGTAAAAATTGCGTACTTTTATACTGCGACTGATTTCATATATTTGTTGCGGATTTAAAGCTTTAACCTTTATGGTATTAATGTAACAATTTGTTATAGAATATCAACTGTTTCTTTGATTTGATTGAGAAAGTAAACGATGGGAACAAGCGACAAGGAAGCTTCGGCTTTACAAGATATTCAGTCTCCTAAATGTTTAACTATATATTCTTCCCTACCACCATACCAGCATATCCTAAGACCTTTTGAACCCTTCTCTGAAGCATGAGCTAAGGGTTTCAATATTTGAGTCCGTATGAAAGTTTATTAACCAAATTGCCCTTATGGACTAATAATGAAAGCAGTTATGTCTATAGTGCTTTATAAACATACTTTTATTTGTTGGTCGAAATTCGGACAACGCTCTTCAACTATGAATAAAACCGCGGCGCCTTGATAAATCAAGGAAAGAGTGCGGGACACACGCCATGCATGATCAGTTCCCAATGTCTACTGGTTCACAATGGCATACATTTCAATAGAAGACTTTGCTTACAAGATTGTTACATTGAGTTTACTGAAAAAACTGCGTAACCAGCATCAACGTCTTACTGTTTTACTTGACCAATATCTTCTGTCCCAAATAAATGTCTTATTGGGTATACTTGTAGTTCCCTATGATGTATTAGCACAATGGACAGTTGATATATTTGTTAATTGAGAATATTTAACAAACTCCAGCGTAGTATAAATTAAATGTTAGTATTAGGAAACGAATACAGAGCCATCACATATTGCATTAACTATGAGAACGGTGTATGTCGCATGCTCTATAATTGATTTATAAGCTGTAGACGCTGTATCAGTTCAATAAGTGAATATCTTCTAAATAGGTGGGGGTAGTGGACATTGACACGTGTAATGTTATGCATACATTACGTTCCAGTTACCTGTATTATTATTTTTGATTGTCGTACTTGCTCCATGAGTACATGTCGGGACCTTGCCTAGCCAAAAGGCAGTCTACAGTCTTGCCATTTTTAACCCCTTCATGTAGCCATATTGGACTAATTTTTATACTAAAATCTGCTCTAGATATACTCTATCATGACTTTTCTCGAAATTTTGATTTTATAAAATCTGAAATAGCACTCATTTTTATCACAAATTCAAATTCAAAGTTTGAATTTCTTAACACAACAACTTTCAAAAATTGCACTTTGGGCTCGTAGTTCCACCTAAGAATTGGCAGACCCAACATCCATTGACCACATGCCGGGGGACCTTGTGTTTAGCCAAAAGGCAGTTTACAGTACACTCTACAGTTTTGCCACATGTTACCTTCAGCCTCTTTAAGTAGTCACATTGGGCTAGATTTTAAAACTAAAATCTGCTCTAGGGACTAGAGCAGATTATATATATTGTGACTTTCTTTTCGAAATTTGAACTTTTGATTTTACAAAATCTGAAATAGTACTAGTGTTTTTTATAACAAATTGAAGTTCAAAGTTTGAATTCCTAACACAACAACTTTCAAAAGTCACACGTTGGGCTTCTAGTTCCATCCAGCAAATTATCCAATGAATGATATCCGACCAACCATTTAAATTTTAATTGACGCTATTCATAGACAACTATGCATGGGTGGAATTTCAACATTTTCTTTCAATTAATTTAGCTAACTTCGTTAATATCCAATGAATTTCACTCGTTCGACATGCAAACAATATGAACATTGACACATTAAAAAATCCCGTAGACTTGAAGTACACAGGCCGAAATAGGGGTCTCCTCAAGAGCCTTGGGACGTGCTTGGGAGCGCGATTGAAGTAGTAGCAAGTGCGCTGGCAATAAACAGATAAACTAAATCAGAGAAACGGTGTAAGAGGGGAAGATTTATTACCCTGGAAAAGCTTGGAAAGCGTGGTTAGGATAGTCTCAAACTTTTAAGGGGATGGAATCGTGCAGTAGCGTATTCAAACACAGCAAAAATAGCTTATATCAAGAATAATGATCATGATGATGGAGTCTCTTATATGCCATCATCCAAATTGATTTTCATTCTAATTTGATCCTTACTTGAGGAAAACAGTACTATTCATGAAGCCAAGCATTATATGGTAAGAAAATAATCATCTTATGTATATTGACCAGTTTGATTGAACACAGAGCTATACACTTCAATACAAAGTATTTAAACTGCGTATCCCAACCTGTGATTATTTGAAATTCGCGCCCGGTTGTCTATGTCGAAAGTGCTGATGGGATAACCATCCCAATATTGTCACGTCATCGTTACTAAAACTGCATCATCAGCAACAGATCCGCTGCACGTAATCACGCAGGAATCCAGTGCATAAATCGAAAATATCAATATATAAAACAGAGATGTGGAAATGTTTCTTCATAGCTTCGATCAATATTGTGACGTCCATCAGGTGAAATGTTTATTTTCTAAATCCGATTTTGCCTTAACGCGGCACTTTTAAAATCTTCAACCTACGGATGTGGTCTATATGATAATACTGCTACATTAAACTGAGCGCTAGAGTTCCATGGCAGGGATTTCCTTTAAAAGTTGAAACAATAAGGATTAAAATGCTAAGAAGAACTGATGACTAATGTGTCACTTATGCAGATATTAAATAATATATTGACTCTGTCAAAGAGTGATTTCATTTAGTTTCACTAGTTAGATGTTCTGCAAGGACCATGCTTATAATTTCAAGGTTTGATGTCCATTATGTCAATTGCATCTAACGAAGTCAAAATTAATGGTCCATCACGCTGGTGTTAAATGGAAAAGTTTTAAAATATTTAACCAATCGACCAATATTTTATGAATCCCCTATAGTTATAGTGTCATTTGAACCTATTATAAGCACCTGTTGACAGCGAATATTCTTTGTCAGGAACGTAATCGGGAACTTTACCGGGAATCTATTTTACGTACATATTGAGATTCTCCCTGGCTAGCTATATAGCTACAAAATGTTGGTCAGCAGCTGTCCACAAGTACCGCAGGCAAAATGACAAGTGGCACTCAGTGGCCGTGTACAATGTTGTACGTTGGCTCTTGACCTTTCTTCTTATTCTGTAGCCAAAAAGAGTGCAAGGTCTTCCCACAATGCACTGCGCAAACGCCAGACAACTAAAGCTTTTTTTTTCACACGATGCATTTGTCGAGCTATTAAGTTTTAGAAATAAGATAAAGGAACACTGATAATTAATGTGTTCATTGATGTTAACTAGAACCTAAGAGATCCAAAGATGAGCGGCTTATGAAGTAATGTCTGTGTGCATGTCTATGGGAACCGAGACAAATTGGAGACGAGGATTAGGGCATTTTGCAAAAACGCAATGCATTGTGGTGGTGTCTTTAAAATCCTCTTTGTTCCGTAGAATAACATACAAGCGGTGCCTCATTTATTAACTTTATAGGATACAATAGTAACAGGTTGTCGATGACATTTAGCCACCTGCATTGCTGAAGGCTGGTTTATGTTTCTACGGTATGTTTGGGTATTTATACAGCATTTAATGAACCAAGGTCAGCTTCATAATGTTGCGCATGCCTGTTCACAATAAATAATAAACATGATACAGATTCCGTTATAAGGGCGCACAGCACTAAATCACTCCTCGTTTTGTGTAATGGTAGTAAGTTCCGGCAAAAACAAAAAACGATTTTGTGATTAATGGGGTCCTTTGGGAATCAGTTTGGCGTGAGGGTAGCATTTCATAATTAAAATGAAAGATAATCTCTTGTACTTTGATCAGGATATTGCAAAATATTGATTTTCGATTGTATTGACAATTTATCACGTGGATGAACACACGTGATCGAAGGCGGTTAGAAGGCGAGCGTCCGGGCTGAAAATAGGGGTGGCGCTGTTTAAATGATCGTATCGTTAAATCTAATTGGAAGGTGTAACACTTCTTGACGATTTTATGAAATTTGAATGTTTGTTTATTAGAATAAAGCATTCGAGACATTCCAAAAATGGTTACTAAGGGCCCAAAATAGCGACTCTTTTAGCCCTAATTTACATGTAATCCAATGGGCGGTTTATTTAGTGCTGTGCCCCCTTAACGCTTTTCACGCGGCAGTCGTCCGCAGTCCACAATGTCACAAAATGTTTCCAAAATTAATGTCAAAGGTATTGATTTTAATCACCGAATTATTTGGAATGACCATGAAAATGCAATGCAATAAGTACAAACATCTGTTTTGCAGGGTAAAACTGATATTTAGCCGCGTGGATAGTGTTAAAAAACTGTCAACCAGTTGAGAAGAGAATATCAACACTAAACTGGAATCCTTTATGGCCGAGAGCATATTTGGCTATTTTCTTCTTCTCCTCTTAAATCATATACTCACATTTGAAAGTCAATTTGTCGTTTTACTTTTGTTCACTATATTGACACATACATTTAGCTTGTTTTAAATATCGTTCTCTTTAATGGGTCAGTTAAGGGTACTGTCAACCCTTTTTTAATGCAATTTATCAAGCACTGCAACTTTTAAACTAATAAATGTAATGTACATAAATGTATACAATTTTCGAAATGAAATGAGTCTGAGAATCCATTGTTGGTATTAAATTTCACAACAAATAGTGATTTTTACATTTTTGCCAAAAAATCACTTTTTTGGCGCCAACATTTTTCAAAACTTTTTTTTAAAAGCCAACCCCCCCCCCCCCCCATCCTAGATAATTGACTTTAGATGATTTTGGTGAAATTTTTAATCAACAACTGATTTTGTTAGGTTGTCTATAAACGCAATAAAAATGGGGTTTATATAAAAGGTGGAAGACAATAATTAAAGGTAGATGACCCGATCACATTTTCGTAACACAGAATTATTTCAAACATACGGAGATTTTCATATCATATGAAAGCTCGTATTTTTCTCATCATCATACTGACATTTGACGGCCTAAATCGGTATAATTACGGAGAAATCGATGAAATAACGTCGAATTACCGCGAATGGTGGTAACCACCGATATAGTTTGTGTACTACTCAATGGGTACAGTTCACAGCATCTTGTGCGTCTAAAATAAGAACCATTAGAGCTATGCAACTCAAACTTTGGAACACGACTTTTTTAAGGATGACCTTTCATGTAAAATAGAAAACTTCAAGTTGAAAATCGGAACATCTACCTTTAAATACTGTACTTTATTATATAGAGAATATTAAAACTAAATGTTCATATATATTATTGTTTCCTGTATGACAAATGCAAATTGATAGTTGGTGCGCTGGCATCAACAAAAAGAAGAAAAAAATCACTATTTTTAGTGAAATTGTATACCAAAAATGGATTCTCTAACTCATTTCATTAAAAAAAAAATGTATACTTGTATGTACATCACATTTTAAAGTTACAGTGCTTGATAAATTTGGCGCCAAACAGGGTTGACACTTCCCTTAATAGTACTTATTGAACCTCTACTGTAACATTAGGCACATGTAATGGACATTACTTACATCCCATTCCACTTTGTTATTAGAGAAGACATCCATACTATTGCTTGTTTCTTTAGTGTGTGATAACATTTATGTGCAGAGGACAAGGTGACTGATCTTATGGATTTGGTAAGATGGCCTCAAATAGAAAGAAGATGCCATATAGAAACACCTTAATTCATATGTTGCGGACAGGATGTGTAAGGTTTTAAAGGTAAATTCAAACGCCTTATTTTAAAATGGAATGTTTGCGTAGTAAGTAAGAGTTATAACTCGAATTATTACGGTGCGAATAACCCAGTTTCAATACGAAACCTGTATGCAGCTTTCTTGATATTGTTATTTATTTGTTATCTTCTCCTCTTTAAATCATATACTCATATTTGAAAGTCAATTTGTCGTTTTATTATTGTTCAATATTTTTGACATACACATTTTAGCTTGTTTGAAATATTTTTTAGGGTTAAACCATGGACAGATAATGTTTTAACTCTCTCCCTGTTATTAGAAAAAATAGTTGTTTTCCATAATATCTTTCCACAATGACCAGTACCATAATATGCGAACGAAAATAGTAAATGTCTCAACGTTATATTTGTGAAAAATACTTTACATTTATTAATAATCGCCAACCCATAAAACGTCATAATCGCTAAGGATGGACAAGTTCTTCCCAATTAAAGTGATATAACGTATACAATAACGCACAGTGGAAGTCAATCGTACGTATGTAATCGTGTATAAATCAAATGTTAAATCAATGGTGCTGATTACTGAAACAGATGGAAGAGGAAATCTCAAAAGTAATATCTCTTAAAGGTATATTATGTGATCTTTTCCAGTGGACGCCCTCAATCCTCGAAAAAAAATTGGAAGCAGATTTTCATTCAGATTTACTTTTCTGATCATAAATTATAAATAAAGTTACAAGTTACAACGCGATAAGATTCCTAATAACCTCAAAATCATAGTTTTATAGTTAATTTAGAGGAAAATATGAAAAAATAGATGTACCGCTCGGTACAATTAATTAATTAATTAATTAGGAATTGATTAATCAGTAATTAGGAATCGTATCGATCTGTAACTTAGAAGGTCTTTATGATTTATGATCAAAAATGCAAATCTGCAAGACAATCTGCTTACATAGTACAAATCAATACTTGGAAAAGATCGCATAATATGCCATTAAACAATATGCATATAGAAATGTGGTTATAAGAGAGATAACAAGGAGCTCTAAATGAATATAAACCAAAGGACGAGTGTACGTCTCCCGGGTAGCGCGCTGCATAGTTGTACAAAATGTTGTAATTGGGAAGAAATAGTGTTGAGTTAACTCCCTAATTAACGGGTCAGTTAGTACTAATTGAACCTCTTCTGAAGCATTAGGCCCATTTAATGGACATTACTTACACCCCATTCCACTTTGTTATTGGAGAAGACATGCATATTTTGTTTCTATAGTGTGTGATAACAGTTACGTGCAGAGAACAATATGACTGAGCTTATAGATTTGATGAAATGGCTTGAAATATAATGGAGATACCATATAGAAACACCTCAATTAGATATAGAGATATACGTTACGGAATATATACAGGATGTGTGTGGTTTTAAAGGTAAATCAAACGACTGTTTTTAAAATGAAATGTTTGCGTAGTAAGTAAGAGTTAGAACTCTAGTTATTACGGTGCGATAACCCAGTTTCAATAAGAAGCCTGGATGAAGATTTCTTGATATTGCTATTGGTTATCATGTAACTCTTTGTAAGTGCAAGTAAAAACGTAACCCATTTATTGCAGCGACCTATATTTCATGAATGTTATATATCCCATTACATGTATTTGCAATTTGAATGATGCACTGCAATTAAACTACCAAAGTTTAGGTTGTTTCAGTAGGAATTCAGAAGTTTTATCTAACCAAATACACGTCTTAAGGCAATATAGTGCATATATCGTCAGCATTTTCCCTTTTTAAACTTAAACAGTAATGCAGAGCCAGTGTTAAGCTCTAATCGGCAATGATTTGAATTGTATGGTACTTATGTAAAATATTTTTTGTAACGCGCTTCGAGCGCCACTTTGGTTAATCCCTGTTGCATAACACAGAATCGACATTCATGACAGTAGCATCTTACGCTCCTCCAAAAATAAATAAATGAAAACGAATTAATAAAAATGGCGACATGTTACCAATGAATGTAAAAAGACTATTGATATCCAGCGAGGTTATGTCGTAATGTACAGTCTGTCAATCTCTAATTAGACTATTCACATTACACCTCGGGTACAACGAAGTTATATTTCATATGTATCATATCACGGCTACTATTACTGTATGCCCTTGGAGCAGTATTGAAGATGAAGGCGTACCCGCAAGCTATGCAAGACCTAACACGTTATTGCATAACGTGTTTTTTGATCGAGAAATGTGCAATACAGAACACACGACGGATTTGTTTTATTCCGGAAATGTCTAAAGGGCTCAGCAGACTCCACAACGCTCGAACTCTTTGCGCTCTCACACATGCGTAGTAACTCCACGACAACCGAAAGACTCAGCCTGATTGGTCAATGATGCTCAACGCTTGCGCTCAGCGTTGGAGCGTTGTGGAGTCTGTTAAGCCCTTAAAGGCGATCTATCGATCAACGCCAGCATCAACACCACATAACCGTTTTGCAGTGAGTGAAAGGCGTACACTACCGAACGCAATTTATATCAGATAATATAACACGGATACGATCTAAAACAATTCCTTTATTTATTGAAATTAATATATACATTTAATTGCCAACATCTGTCAACTGTGTTACCCTGTCTGTATCGAATAACCCACAAACATTCCGTGCGATGCGGTGAGTATGCCATGAGGAGGCGTATTGGGCCGCGTAAGCACGCAGGAAAAGCACTGTAGATTGGGCCGCGTAAGCACGCAGGAAAAGCACTGTAGATGCTCGTTATGGAAAAACAATAGTTTGGGTGGTCACGATCATTATTGTACATGTTATATTGTCTTATATTAATGTTGCCGGTTTCTACCAATGAGAAAGGGGCAGTGCCTGCGAGATACGTACGTGAGTGCGACCTCAATTATTTTTTAAAGTTTTGCACCTACGTAAGATGTGATCGTATGGCAGCCAATCGTCATATCTGACAGAGGCCGAAGAAGAAGAAGAAGAAGAAGAACCATCTAAAACCGTTTAACTGAATTTGCCGTTCATCAAGCACAATTTTACGATTTGGTGATGAAGATCACATCGAAATTATCAGCATCACTCACCACATAACAGTGCCATTATTCAACGGTTGTCCCATAACTCATTACACTTCAGGGTTCCTACGTACCTTATCCATTGAACCAATTCCATTTTCCCGAAAATTAATTTTTCTCGACAATCTCTCAATGCCCCTTTAAACTTTCTTAGCTGATTAAGAATTATAACCTTAAATGCCTGAGAAGGATACATCGTGATAGTATAGGAATGATGTTTAATTTGTTTCGTTATTTTGTGACATCATCAGTGAACAGACGACAAAGTGGCTGGTATTTGATTACACGCCATTTTATATAATGACTTTACCCCAAGCATCAAAACACTCGCTATGACAGGGTTGTTCGTTACTGCCGTTAGTTTATGGTCACTGACCGGGTTTTATATAGGTTTTATGATGGATAGGCTGCTGTTTTTAACACAAACTATCTATGGCAGATTTGATTGATTTTTTTTAATTTTACTTATATTTTTTTGGTAAATATCATATTTAGTTTTTATTATACAAATATATGCAAACAACTTACATCGAAATAAATGTTTTTACTAATACTTGTGATTATTTACAAGAGTATTCTACAAGAAAAATAATGCCTTGACTGACAGCAGATATCTGATCATTTTGTCAAGAAAATTAATCTAACTTTTTCTGAACAAGAAGGTAATTTGTGAAATTGCAGAACGTGACCTCAACTATACATTAGTATGCACCGGGCGGCATTTAGCCTCGAATCACTCCACATCTCAAAAGATGGACTTGACGGAATGTCTTATTTTTAAGAGGACACTAATATTTCATAAACAAACTGTATCATTATACGGACGGTTAGGAACCCCCTTATATTTTATGTATGTGGCTTTAACAGTGCTACTGACGGTTATTGGGACAATTCTGTACATTCTGAATGATGTGGAAATGCAACACCAAACTTTCTTTCAGTATAGTCAAGTCTTATCTTGTCCTGTCTTCTACCACAAGGCGGTCATTGGCACTATTTTCTATGTCTAGATATTTTCCAAGGGCGGCTCCGTATATTCGTATATAATTAATGGTGTCTGGTCATAAAGTTTGTGTTGCCGACACGTCAAGGGTTCTAGCTTTCTTATACTCACGTGTTGCAGTTGGAAATTGAAATCACGCGTTACCGTCTACCCTCGCATTGTCATTTAGATCATCCCGTGCTTACATCCAAGCACTCTTTACTACTCTATTATACTATTGTACTAAGAGATGTGTAAGTGTTTTGTTTACAAGACTTACTTAATATTAAAGATAACCATTAACATTGGCCATTATGGCTGTTTCTACTCTGGATTAAAACATTGTTTAAATATGCTGAAATATCATCGCTATTTATTGAAACTTTTAAAAATAATATCGTATGTAATTTGAATCGAAAACAAAAATGGCGTGACGCTGTTTACCATAAAATGCTGTCCGAGCCGGTGATAGAATATTTTGAAACAACGTTTTATTGCACAGACGGCTGCATTTTTAAAATCTATACAACTGTAAGTTTGTGTATGTAAAAAACTGTAAAACAAATGTAGAAATCCCGGTTTTTATCGTAATTGAGGGCGCAGCACTTAGTACCCCTTTAACGAATACTATAGACCAGGCCACCTCTTGTAGATCAACAATGTTAAGTGCCCGGTTCCATTCTATGCATGGAGGCCCGTTGCATTGACTGCTGTTGTCACAGATAACTGGTTTGGTCTAGTATATGGTTCAATTGTGGACACCCCTCTAAAGAAACGGTCGACAAACCATGCATTGTATGATCTTGTAATTACATGGAACGATGCACTCAACACTTACATCTAACAACGCGATTGACAGTGCACATAGCAATAATTGCAACCATTTTTTCATATTCTTGTATCACACCCAGAGCCATTCAATATTATATAACTATACTTTTTTCAAATCTTGATGTCATGAATACCTTTTTGCAGCTGCCAGTAGTAGTACATCACGGTTTTAGTTTCTGATTCCGTTTTAACCGACGTTAGTGACATCAAGAGTTCAAGAGAATGCTTTCCTAAAGCTGTATGAACATCACCAATATTGAGCGATTATGCGACTCTTAATCCAAAGTATAATCACTATTATAGCGTCTAAGAGAAGACCGTCGCATATAAATCATTGGATGAAATCGGGTCAATAGATTCTTAAGAATTAAAAGCGATTACTGTTATTACCTGAGATTGATTAATTTCTTCATGGAAATTTCCCCTGAAACAAGCCATATATACACGAGTGCATTTGTTACTTTATTTGCATTAGTACACGTGAAACATCTATGAAGAGAAGGCTTTAAGGGAAATTCATTAGCACTGATTGCTGTACGGTATATATATAGTTCTTTACTTAACATGGATCTCCCACATGTTAGGCAAACAAAAATTGTTTGATTGTCCATAGATCACTTTTAAAAGTTGGGTAGGTAGGTCGGGAAAAGGGTTTTTGTCTTTCTTTTTTTCCCTTGCCCTTTTTTAAGATACCAAAAGTTAAATGAGGTGTATTTGTTGTGGGAGCCAAAACAGGGAACAAGATCTGTAATATTTTTCTAAACACTTCAAAAAATAAATAAGATTTTTGATTTTCGACTTAAATTTGTAAAATAAACGAAATTTTCAACAAGATTTTGGGTCGGGAGGATTAAGAGGGTCCATCGGACGTGGACAATCAAAAAAAAATTGGCCTTAGGTATAAACTACCATTGACTTTTATTTTTTATTAGAAGCACATGTAATTCAAATTTTATTGGGGATGATAAATTTCCAAAGGTAAGTATCACACGGTTATGGGATTGTTTGTATGCGAGTTTAACATTCTGATTCGTAAGGATCAAGGCTGTGATTAAGTGAACTACCCTGCATTATTTCGTTAATAAAGCACGCTTCCTGTTCCCTGCATTAGTTCTTTAACAAGGTTCACTTCACGTTACCTGTATTGCTCCCAAATAGTTACGCTTCCCGTCCCTTTAATC
Organism: Ophiura sarsii; assembly: GCA_035610835.1. Lineage (NCBI taxonomy): Eukaryota > Metazoa > Echinodermata > Ophiuroidea > Amphilepidida > Ophiuridae > Ophiura > Ophiura sarsii. The sequence continues at coordinate 10,632,232 of CM069442.1, read as the reverse complement.
TCTCAACAATTAGGGCATATCATAGCAATCAACGTAGATTTCCCGTTACCTGCATCACTTCGCAAAACCAGGAATACAACCTATTATCTGCATCACTGTATTGCATAAAAGGTACGCCCGTTTAAAAACCTGGGAATGACAGGTGAGCAAAACAATTTTGTCATCAAGCCAGGCTGGGTGAGCAGCAGAGCAACATTTATTTTGGAAGACCCCACAACGCGAATGTGTATTGTCGTTGTTTTGGTTTTTGTTTTGGGATTTTCGAGGGGGTATTATCGGGGGTCTTCAATTATTACTGGTTGGATAGCATTATTTGCGGTGAATTGTTAATGATAAAATATACGACATACACATTTGTTATTCGTTCTCTCTTTTTTAATTTCTGAAAGGCTGCTCATACCATCTTTAAAGCTTCAATCGAAACATTAATGTAAACTTCGAAACACTCATTCTGGGTTTCGAGATAAAGAGAGTACGAGATAACGATAATATACATGTCGTTAATACTCTACTTACTTTGGGAAAATACACAATTTTCAAAACGTGGTGTAAATTCAGAAACGACAAGAGCACATTTCTAAAAGTCAGAAAGAACCTCTACATCATATTCAAAAAAGATGTGAGACTCTATACTGAAATAGCAAAACATATCAAAGACCAAAAGTCTGTGTTACTACAGCGTATTTGTGAAAAGCTGTGAAGCCAATACTGTACGTATGCAATGAATATTTGATATTGATTATTATGCTACCACTATATACATGTATATGATTTTCAAAACAATAAGTAATATGTAACTAAAAATCTTTAAGATAGTAAGAATATATTGTTTTAATTATATGAACTACATAATATGATTATTATTAATATGTTACTATGTATCAATGACAAGAGTTAATTAAAATAAAAGCACGAGTGCTATATGCACTGTGGAAAAGAAAGAAAAAAAGGAAAAAAAGAAAAAAAGAAAAAAAGAAAAAAAAGAAAAAAAAGCTAAAATAAGTATACATGTGATAATATCTCTTTTACGTAAACAAATGGGCTGCAGCTGTATAAACCACCGTCTAACATTCAAAAGTCAGTTTAACGATACATGTACCGTCAGAAAAGATGATAACGCCTGTTTTAGTGGCAGTATGCATTTCGCTCCATTCCATATTATTGATACCCATTAATATGGTTTATACAGTAATATAATAGTCATTGTGGCGTATGTTATAATGTTCAGATATGGATGCAATGAATATGTTACCTTCATTAATATAGCGCTACGTTGCACTAATCATCTTCTGCTACCTAGATACAAATGAGACTTGTATATATGATAGTTGTAAACCCTCACTTATGCCATGATATTCGAGTCTCTTTTTCTCCCTTGATGAATGGTATTTTAAATAGTCGACCTTATAACAGTCGACCTAATCGGGAATACATGTTCTCGATGCAGATAAATGCATACATGTACGTGTTTTGTTCATTTTTAACACTAGATACAAATCGTTTACCCAGTCTTTGTGGTGATGCTGTGGGGCACAATATGAGTAACATGTCCTAGTTGTGTCATTAATGCATGGGAATCCGTGTATTCATTAGGCTTATATTCAACTTTTTATGATTGAACGAAATCCAGGTTTCAATATTTGTCTACCTAAGCTATTATACATCCAAGCATTTTGTCGAACTCATTGTTTCGAATGAGAAAGAAAACACATGGAGGCCAGACTGCAAAACCCGTACCGATGGATTATTATGAACATTTCTGCATTGGCCTCAGATAAATGTCATTTTGCTAATCAGTATGAGGATGCACAATATGGTCGAATTATACGTAAGACCCACACGTACTGGCCCTGAGTCGAGTATCGTCATTGAGTTAATACGTCACGAAAGTTTGGTAAAAAACTGTGTGCATGAGTAATAGGTTACCAAAACAAGTCGTATGCAAAATACCGATGTGAAAAACACTTATGAGTGATAGAACCACTTCTATAAGCGATTTGAAGTGATATTTCAAAATTTTGTTTTAAGAGCTCATCCTTGTAAAATACATTTTTATCTTCTTAAAACTGTTTATCACTTGACCGATATATATTTGTATTGTTGCCTACCAGGTCAATGCACGAGCTCTAATTTATTCCGATATGACCGGGTTTCCAAATGCATTACACGTAAAACTGAATACCAAGAAATTAAAGATTGTTTTAAGATGCTTACAAAATTACCATTCTTTCAAATGCGATTAATTTTAAAAGGTAATTTGCCAGATAAAAATGCAAATAATTATAGCTTCAAACAAAGCTATGGATGTAATTGTTTCATATTACAGGGCCCTTCGATTTTATATTATAAAATAATGGAGTATTGGAAAGAGGAAGTACGAAAAAGAGTACGATTTCATTTGTTCATTTAGGTTTAAAAACGGTGTGAGAGTTATAAGGGACACCCGACACCCCCCCTCGCCCTAGAGTATACACTAATAATTTATCCGTGAGTAAAGCCGTGCGATGAAGTGCCAAATACGAAAATAAAATCATACTTTGTGTAGGTTTAAATCCGTACCACTCGTACTGTAATCACAAATTCTGACCATAAGTAGTGTTCAGGAAATCCCAGGTTCGATGTCCGCGCTGTTGAAAGTCTTTGCTTTTCGGATGAACTTTTGACGGTATAAGATCATTTATATTAAATTGTTGCATGATACTTTGAGATGAGACCATTACACACTGGCTTTCTCTGAGAAGATTTGGAATTGTAATATCTCAAATTCAAGAAGAGAAATTTCTCAACATGTTGATAATGTAATATGTGTATGTAGGAGTTATACTTTCAGAGATATCATCACATTTATTACCTGGTCAGTTGCCTATTGTGATGACTGTTTATATATAAACAAAGATTCTAATGTGATAGTGAGTCGTCATATTCATTGATTTCTTTAGACACTGTTCTAACAAGGTTCAGTGAGACTATAGGGTTAAGTAGAAAATATGTTCCTCAATATCATGAACAAATATATTACGACCACACACAAATCCAAAAAGTTTGGATTTTGGACCACGTGTAAGATGTGGTCATCCGATATGGATGCATATCCTAATCATTTTAAATTCTGTCGATCCTGTGTTGTGTGTACAGTCCTTAAAATAAGTAACTGACCAGGTAATAAATATGCTCTCAACTCCAACACTATTATAGCTCCTACGTTAAAATGTTAAATTAAAAGTTGAACATTTCTTTCCTTAAGTCTGATATATTACACGTGAAAAACCAAAACAAAGTCCGTTTTTCATTTTAACATTTTGTTAACCTACACGCAGCCTCGGACTAGCAATAGGCACATTTTTGATTAACTCGTAGCGACAACTCACGGGTCGATAAAATGATGAGTGAGGGGCTTCAATGGATCAGTGCAGCCCATACACATACCTGTCACACTGTCCTGCGTGTTAAAATCAAAGTGTGAAAATGTAAATTGCACTTTGTTCAATCCTTTTCAATGTAGCGCTCTTAATTATTAACCGATCTTCGTGAACAATATCTCAAATTTAAGACAAGTTATTTCTTTACAACTTCATTATTTAATATTTATATATGTATATAGGAGTTATAGTGTAGGAGTTAAGAGTATATTTATTACTTGGTCGGTTACTTATTTTGAGGACTGATTTAGGAGGTCGTATGCGGGGTCGTATGTTAGATGCTTCTGTCATTACATCCGTATCTCAACACATAATATAACTCGTCGCTGTTCTGACATACCGGCACATGTGCCATTTTGGGTAAAATGAGTTAAGTTGCATTTTATGATCTACAAGTGAAACTCTTTATTCTCCAAAAAAATTGAGACAAAAAGGTAATCAATTAATGAGATACCGCACTAATTAGTGTCATATGCCAGGGTTTTAACATAATACCGGCATGAAAACCTCATGTGTGTTCTGACATACCGGCCCATCACGATATTCTGCCATAGACCACCGTGTAACTACATACCGGCATATCACTGGCATATCGCTGTAGGACTGTCTGACATACCGGCACATGACTTTATGACATAATTACTCCTAATTAATAATTGCAATTTGTTGTTGTAACATGCTCATAACAAACATAAGTATATATCTATTAGTGTTCTTTGACAATGATAGTGACATTTGATGTAAATGCTCTTTAACAAGTTTTTAACAATTGGAAAATTTTCAAACACGATTTTCTCAAAACGCTGTTTTTCGTGATGTGCCGGTATGTCAGAACAGCGACGAACTATTTTACTGTGTTTACGGCGTTAAAGAAACCTTGAACTGTCCATGATGACATCTTCGGCATACAAATTGGAACGTATTCTATATCGGAAACCCTAATAAGATTTATTGCGAATATGGCTACAAATGATGATGGACAACTTGTTAATGTACCACAAGTCAAAATCACATGGTTGTGTATTGTTGGCTCTTGACAGTTCTCCTTAGGGAACAGTTCCATTTGTATGCGATATAAATTGCGAGAATGTTCCGGGCCCCGATGAGTTTTTTATCAGGCCCCGATGAGATTTTTAGCGCGTACAGTTGCGAGTAGCAAAGGATTATTTATCGAGTAGCGTATTACCGCTTGTTTAAATATAACGAAAGATAAGTGGTCGGTATGTAAATAGAGCTTCGGGTTATTTATTCTAGTTGTAAGGTACAAATTCAGCATTTCATGTTTTTAGAGATAATGTTATTGATTATGGATGTTTAACGTAAATTGTATTATCCTCGTGTATTTGCTAAACAATGTCCCGCTCTATTTGCTAAACATACCCCAGGGTATGGCAGAGGCCTCGTATCGGGCCCCGATGTCTATTTTATCGGGGCCTGATGACTTGAAAAACATCGGGTTCAAAACATATCAGGCCCCGATACAGTCGCGATAAATTTATCGCGTATAAATGGAACTGTTCTTTTATGCCGTAGCTAAAGAAGAGAACAACTAGTACTATATTGCCCGAGTCATGGTATACAGGTTGTCGCTGTTATATAAACAGTTTTGTCTTATTTTGTCTAATTGTTTTCACCTATAGGATCAAAATCGGTATCATGACTGTCTCCTGTACTGCATTAAATCATTATGTAATAATGAAGATGAACTAAACCCGTTAGTAAACTCCTAAACAAGGTAAGAAGAAACTCAAGTATTGAATTTATTTTAAACAGCGAAGTAAGGCGGAAACAATCCCTAACCCTAACGCTAACCCTAACCAGATATCTTTAAAAAAAAGATATCTAACATACTTCCAAATACAAATACAATCCGAATCAGGGCAGGCAACTACCACATTATCGAACGATCGACCCATATTTCAAGATTATAGCTCTACTTACAAGCATCTGTTTGGATCGCTGCAATTAAAGACTACGCCTTAGGAAATGCCAGCACGATTTGTAAATGTCATATAGGCACACATATGTCCTAAGGCAAGTTTTCTGCTATCCTCCTTCTTCCCCAATGTAAAGTGTAGATACAATTTAGGTGTTATCGTTGAATCTTTTTTTACTTAAATTAGTAACTGTTTTCCTATAACGAGGGTCTTTACGCAATGAACTAATAACATGCATTGGATAAGGAATTATACTAGAAATACATAATACGAACTTTACATCTAATTGTACTTACACAATTAACAATGAAAGACCATCATTACGAGATCTATATGCAACAATGGAAATGCCCACATGACTGTCGACTCGGGGTCGACCAAGGCAGCTCGCTGTGAAAAAAGATTTCAAGCATATCGAAATGGGATGGTCACGTGACTCGTCATAATCAAAGTGACAGTGACGGACGTGTCGACCGCTGCTCTCGACCCTGTTGATCTATATACATTGCACACCCGACTGCACATTCTTTGTATTTCCCGGGTCCTACCCATACGGAAATACGTCTTCTCCTATTGAGTATACCCATTCCAAATACTGCCCTCCTATATCCACCATGGTTCATGTATCAACTATGCATGAGTGTACTATAGTCGCCCGATATTAATGCCAAACTCAAAACCACGCAGCAATTATAGATGGTGTTGGTCATTTAGGCTATTTATACCAATCCCCATTATCTTTTAGTGGAACTATATTTTTGGCCAATATTTTCTAAAATACAGGAATGCTTTTAAACATCTGGATACCTCAAGGGTACTCAGGTTGATGTGAGGGAGTATTCTAGGCCTGTAGATACCTAAGCGCTCCACGATTTTACTCGATCCTGGCCAAAAACTGGATCTAACCATCTACGGTGGTTCTCGGTTGGAACCAGCTCTCAAATACGTGCACAGCAGGATCCTGAGAGCTGCTGTGGGTTGGACTATCATGTGTGTCGCAGCTCAAGTCTTACTATTGTGTTTACTGATCATATATTGTAGTATTTCTTTAGTCCGTAATGTTTAAAAGGGATTAAAATCATGTCCTGGCCAGTTCATCCCTCGCTAGTCTAGTGGTTGAGATACATGCTTTGCAATGCAGAGAGCCATGGTAAGATTCCCACAAGGACCACTTTTTCAATTGATTTTTGTATAAACAAAATAGGGTTAGAAACATATTCTAAGTCCGCAAAGTGTGTAGTTCCTACCTAGACATTCCATTGCTGCGTATATATTTATTACAAGTCCGCAAGAGTGTGTTACATAAGGTGTCAATTTCTTTCTGGGCTATTCCGACTAAACCTCGAATTAATAGAATATGGTGATACTTTTAATGTTTTTTATACCCTGGCGATTTTTAAGATCATGCTCTTGCTGTCGTATAATAGAAACACATCTAGCCTTTCGGCAATCCCAATAGTACGAGGCAAAACACAATATATTGCATGACACGTTCTATGATCAAGAAATAATACGCAATACATAATACACGAGGGGTTTGTTTCATTTCTGCAAGGGGTAAAGACGACGTCGTGAGCAACACCAGCATGCATTTCATTGATCACATGACAACTGTGGGATATAGCCGTCGTCTGCTTTTCTTTAATTATATTTCTTGACTAATACACGGTCCGATTTACAACTATTGTAACCTAGCTATTGCCCTTTTACATGTTGGTGCATCAGTGCCGCAAAGCTTTCTGGGATTGCTCGAAACAAGAAATCTATGGGCAAGGTCTTAATGTGTCTGAGCGAGTACATGGCTCACACTGATTCAAATCCAATTTCGTAGTACCCTATTTACTCAGTCACTGTTTCATGGCTTAAGGTTTCAGATAATAACTCGTATCAAGCTCGTCATCCCCAAATGAATGACATTGTTTCTATATATGTGGCATGTGATTGCCTATGGCATATGAGAGGAGCGAGTTGGGTTTGGTCTTATCTTAGTACCAGTGTGGTGTGGAGAACCGGTACTAACGTATATGATAACCAACGAAAACATATGCAAGTATGTAATGGTCATTTGGGGAGTTGTAATCTACTCTGCAGCATTAGCCTGATTCGATATTCTCTTAAATAAATCTCGCACCACATGCTATAAAACATCCTGCTACCTAAGTAGAAATAGATAATATACTGTAACTCAACTATTTGTCATGTTATCACCATTGACAGTCGAAGCTGTATAACACGCATTTGCTGTCACTTATAGCCTTTCCAGATCTATTAGATATATAAAGCAATCTCTGTTGAATTACTCTTGCAGTACTTACAGTATATGTTTGAAAACATCAATGTAGAAAGGGAAATCTAACCCTGGTCTTGTTAACATCTTTGACAGTTGATGCCGTATAGCATGTATTTACTGTCACTTCACTGATTTCAATATAGCGTAATGGAGATCTATTAGAAATAATATCCGATGATGTATAGGCTTGTATTGGTTTGCCAGACTTTGCCACTGTCTCGACAATGTACAGTCCTCAAAATAAGGAACTGACCAGGTAATACATATATTTTAAACTCCCAACAGTATATCTCCTAGGTTAAAAATATTAAATAATAAAGTTGTAAGGACATTTCTTTTCTTCAGTTTGAGACATTGTTCATGGTTAATAATTGAGAACACTACATTGATAATAGGAATAATTTAGATACCTTTTTCGAACCATTGTGTTGAGCTCCGTAGCTTTCGAGGTCATCACGACCCCTTCATTCAGCGTAGTGTTTACTTCCCTCCGTTTGTCACATGACCACCTTTTGGGCGATCACATGACAGCAGGTCATCGTAGATGGCGGGTAGGTCGTAGCCGGTGTCTCGGTTGAGGGTCGGTTTCTGTGTCCTGATTTCAATCGACTCTCTGATTTTACGTTTCCAAAACTGATCTTCTCTTCAAATGTGGTGTGATTTACCAAATTGACTGTCCTGAGTGCCCAAAATATTACGTGGGCGAAACCAACAGAGCTCTTGCCACCAGGTTCAAAGAACACTCGAACCAAAAAACAACTCCTCTCACAGCCGTGGCAGAACACTCGAAAGATTTTAAGCACACAATCAAGCTCGGCGACGTCCAAGTGATCGCAAGAGAAGATCAGTTTTGGAAACGTAAAATCAGAGAGTCGATTGAAATCAGGACAGTCCAAAAGGTGGTCATGTGACAAACGGAGGGAAGTAAACACTACGCTGAATGAAGGGGTCGTGATGACCTCGAAAGCTACGGAGCTCAACACAATGGTTCGGTATCTAAATTATTCCTAAAATCATGATCGAACCCAATATCAGTCTACATGCTTCAAAGAACACTCGAACCAAAAAACAACTCCTCTCACAGCCGTGGCAGAACACTCGAAAGATTTTAAGCACACAATCAAGCTCGGCGACGTCCAAGTGATCGCAAGAGAAGATCAGTTTTGGAAACGTAAAATCAGAGAGTCGATTGAAATCAGGATCGCCCAAAAGGTGGTCATGTGACAAACGGAGGGAAGTAAACACTACGCTGAATGAAGGGGTCGTGATGACCTCGAAAGCTACGGAGCTCAACACAATCGTTCGAAAAAGGTATCTAAATTATTCCTAAAATCATGATCGAACCCAATATCAGTCTACATGCTTCTACATTGATAATGATAGAACAAAGTGCAGTTTACGTTTTCACACTTTGGTTTTGTACACGCAGGACCGTGTGACAGGTATGTGTATGGGCTGCATTATTCAATTGAAACATCCCCAATCATCATGTTAGTACCAACCCGTGAGTTATTGCTACGTCCAGTTAATCAATAATCTGCCTGTTGCTATTCCGAAGCTGCGTGTCGACGAACAAAATGTTAAAATGAAAAACTGACTTTGTTTTGGTTTTGTGCACATAACTGAGTTATTATTCATTCAATCTTCACGTGTAATATCTTAATATAATAGAAGATATTTCCTTACACTCATCATTGACAGTCGAAGCTGTATAACACGCATTTGCTGTCACTTATAGCCTTTCCAGATCTATTTGATATATATAGCAATCTCTGTTGAATAACTCTTGCAGTACTTACAGTATATGTTTGAAAACATCAATGTAGAAAGGGAATTCTAACCCTGGTCTTGTTAACATCTTTGACAGTTGATGCCGTATAGCATGCATTTACTGTCACTTCACTTATTTCAATATAGCGTAATGGAGATCTATTAGAAATAATATCCGATGATGTATAGGCTTGTATTGGTTTGCCAGACTTTGCCACTGTCTCGACAATGTACAGTCCTCAAAATAAGTAACTGACCAGTTAATACATATATTTTAAACTCCAACAGTATAGCTCCTAGGTAAAAATATTAAATTATAAAGTTGTAAGGAAACTTCTTTTCTTCAATTTGAGACATTGTTCATGAATATCGGTTAATAATTGAGAACACTACATTGATAATGATAGAACAAAGTGCATTTACGTGTTCACACTTTAGTTTGGAACACGCAGGACCGTGTGACAGGTATGTGTATGGGCTGCATTAATCAATTGAAACATCCCCAATCATCATGTTAGTACCAACTCGTGAGTTATCGCTACCAGTTAATCAATAATCTGCCTGTTGCTATTCCGAAGCTGTGTGTCGACGAACAAAATGTTAAAAATAAAAATATTGACTTTGTTTTGGTTTTGTGCACATAACTGAGTTATTATTCATTCAATCTTCACGTGTAATATCTCAATCTAAGAGAAGAGATTTCCTTACAACTCCTCATTGACAGTCGAAGCTGTATAACACGCATTCGCTGTCACCTATATAGCCTTTCCAGATCTATTAGATATATATAGCAATCTCTCTTGAATTACTCTTGCAGTACTTACAGTATATGTTTGAAAACATCAATGTAGAAGGGGAATTCTAACCCTTGTCTTGTTAACATCTTTGACAGTTGATGCCGTATAGCATGCATATACTGTCACTTCACTTATTTCAATATAGCGTAATGGAGATCTATTAGAAATAATATCCGATGATGTATATAGGCTTGTATTGGTTTACCAGACTTGGCCACTGTCTCGACAATGTACTAAAGTGCTCACTAAAAGAAAGCCATACACTTTGTTCAGGTCCTTTAAAGTAACTTTCGATTATTTGTTTACCAAACAAGCTAGATAGACATTTGGATGAACCTTTTTGGCACATTTTGATACCAAACATAACACCTAACAACAAAGATAAACCATGATTAGTACCATTGACAGAATATTAGTCACTTTTCAAAAGTCACATTTTCAATACACTACGCGGGAAGAAATCACAAATTGTTCACAAGCTCATAAGCCGTATCAGTCCCGTTTTGATTGCTGCGCATTTTCCCTCAATGCGCGGGCTAATTCAAATTCAAGTGTCCATTGGGAATCAACTGTGCACGGCTTTTGCACTGTGTGATCGATTGCCCGGTCAATCCTGGTCATAACGGTGTCACACACAGGGTGAACCTCATACACACACCCCTTCCTCCCTCGTAGTGTATTGAAAATGTGACTTTTGAAAAGTGACAAATTGTCTTTAAATGGCGCTAATCATGGTTTATCTTTGTTGTTAGGTGTTATGTTTTGTATCAAAATGTGCCACAAAGATTCATGCAAATGTCTGAACAAATAATCGAAAGTTACTTTAAAGGACCTAAACAAAGTGTATTACTTTCTTTTGTTGAGCACTTTACTTGTATGTCCCATAATGCTAACTGACATATTTTACTGAGTGATATTATTTTCTTTTCAATATAACTCATGCTAATGGGTTTTTTAAACTAATTATATGTTTTTGTAAAAATTGGACCCCCACACACAATAAAATGACATTTGCGCAATGATAATTTATGGGTTTTTTTGTGTTTGTTCTGACAAATGATATATTTTAATTAAATGAATTCTCCAAACATATCATTCCTTGAGTTTTATTAAGTATAACACAGCTCATTATAGTAAGGAATGCCATAAAAAAGCTCTCGAGAAAAATAGTTGATACCATGTTTAGACAATAACACTGACGTTTGAATATATCCATGGTTTTATTTATCAGGGATATATTATGAGTAAAATAGAGTAGAATATTCGCAATTAACTCAACTAGGGATTTATACCTGGTATTCAATTGCTTTCTCAGTTGAACACGAACATAGTTAGCTTGTCAACGTTGCGAAAAAAGAGAATAACGTCACTCTCGTTTAAAGTAAAACCAAGACACGACATTTCACTACGGACGGATGAATTCCTGTCCATTTAAAGTGAGTTAACATAGCTTGTATTAAATATTGCCTTGAAGGATTCATTCGGTAAGCTATGCAAATATGAATCAATTTCAAATAAATGATAAGAAATCGAATATCAATAAAATTGAATTACCGAACCATCCTATATTAACCATTGTTTTGTGAATAGAAATGAAAAACACTTTTAGGAGGACTATAATTTAAGCCGGGACGATTTTAAGTCTGCAGAACTGATCCTTCTGTTTTAATTGTAATACAATAACACCGAGTTAATTTCTGCTTGCCTATTGCCTAACAAGTCGATATAACGATGCTTTGTACATCTATAGGCTGAGTGCACCAATGGCGGGTAGCTCAAGAATAGCGCTACCTCGCTGGTAACTGAGGCATAACCCAACATTTTGAACCAAACCGGGGTAGGCTACTAGGGTAGTAACTGGCGGGTAATTTACGCTAAATGTTATACCTCACCGGACCCAAGAGTAAGTTGGAGCATAACAGTTTATGCTGTAACTAAACGACAATTTCTTTTTTTGCCCGATGGACAATAACATAGATATGATGATCAGTGAGAGAATTTTATCATGCAATCTATTATCAACTTGTGTATAATAATTATACTCAATGATACATTTAAGACCAATTTATTATAAAATATTTTTTTACAATCATGCAAACACAGTTGTAAAAATTAGTTCAAACAATCAAGCATCCAATCAACCAATCAATTAATCAATCAATCAATACTTATTTAATTACTTAAAACATTAATTAATCAAATAACATGAAATCAAATCAATAAACAAATTCATAAATAAATATGCCTATTGAATGAATATTATAAATAAAGTAAATAAAAAGATGAATACAAAATAAAAATACCTAGGCCAATACATTTAATAAATCGATTGATTATTGTCAATTCCATACTGTAGTCACTTTTAAGTGACTTAAAAGTCATTAAAATCATTTTTTGAAGAAGAAAAAAATAGAGAAAAAAAGGAAATTACGGGAATCGAACCCGTGATTTACATTTACTAAAGCCAGGATCACAGTAGCACGCCACAGAGATTTTACGCTAGAATCGTGATATTTTTATTATTGAACCATTGATCCATTTATTTAAAACGAACGGATTTTGATCGTACATTTTTGCCATTTTATAACATTGTGTATGCTACTCTCGCACAAAATGTGTTTATGTAAATATGGTCCTTATTTTTGAAAGAATGGTAATAAACTTTGAAATCTTCGAACACAAAAAATGGTGTCATATTCACAGGTTTCATTGCCCTACTGGACGTGGTGTGACGTGCCATAGACGTGTTGCATTATTCATGTTATTTAAATCAACGCTTGACGTAGCGGCTGACGACACAGTTTTATAATTCTACGGAACACAATTCGTGTCAATATGATTGCTGTTTGATACATGTACACACATTTGACGCATGCGACAAATAATTTTGTAAGGGGACAATGCGTTGAAACCCTCTCTCTCTCTCTCTCTCAATTTAATTTGCAACGACTTTTACAGTATAACTGACATCCTGATAAAAGTATTTATATGATGAACACGTGAGATCAACTGAATTGAACAATTTTCTTTTGAAATTGCTCAAAGAAAAATGAAGACGAAACAAATAGTGTGTATTGAAATGTAAATCAACGCGTATTATGTTGACGCGATCGGAATGACGTAAATAAGGCCCGTATGAGCGATCCGATATGAATAATGGGTTTGGATCAAACACATTTTAATCTTCATCAGTCAACCTAAGCGACCCACTGAAAGCTATTAAAATAATCAACGTGCCATGTAACCCATAGTACATACAAATGTGTATTTGAAATTGAAAAGCCGAGACGGCTTGTTTATGTGATCTAAGTGAGCGTTCTGGTAAGAATAACACCGCTACTAAATGTCACGGCATGTTTGTCGTAGTTTCCTAAAAGTAGTCAGGGATAAAGATTTTGTTCTTGAAGGTCTGGCTGTCAAGTACTAATCAACAGCTTTTAATCCACCGTTATTCTGAGTAATAAACGGTGACCTTTTGAACTACATCTTTCAGCATGATGACATGATGATGTTCACTGCAAACAAAACGCACGTCCTACTTTCACCATCCGCCTGATTGAAACTAGTGACGTAGCCAGCTTTTTGAAACATGAGGTCACAATATGCAGTTGTACCGACGATCAAAATCAAAAGGCATGATGTACCAACGAAACTTGCTTTCAGTGAGAGACCATAAATGAACCGACGGTGCCAATTTCAACCTACACGACTATCGGCTATTGCTACGCCACTGCCTGATGTACCGACGACCGTCAGCGTACCGACAGCATAATGTAAGGTGCAGGAGGGGGATGGGGGCCTTCGGTTACGGAATACGTCACTTCTGTTCAAGTGGTGCTTCTTCGTGCAATTTGGTAATTTGTAACACAATAATATTGTGTTCAGATCTACTTGCCTATTACCTCACAAGTCACAAGTCATAACTATGCTTGGTACCTCAATACGGGCCACAGTAAGTAAGCAAACTGTGGACCTCTGGAGTATTATAAATTGCATTTTCTAAAACGTGCACTTTATGTAATTTGAGAAGGCATTCATGGATTGTTCTTTAGTGCGTGATAATATTGATACAGACGGCAGGGTGACTGATCGTATGAAATGGCCTTCAATGATGATACCGTTATAGAAATACCTTAGCACTTCCATTTGTCCATGATAGTTTTAAAATATTCAAAACAGATTTTCTGAAACCTTACACAACTATTAAGTTTATCTCAAGAATTACTGAACTAATACCATATGTGTTTGTACTTAATGTAATGCAATTCTTATGGTGATTCCAAATATGGTGATGAAATTCAATCATTTTGAAATTTTGAAACATTTAGTGAAATGTTGAATATGTCAGAAGCTTATAAATTACATTATTATTAACACTTTACACGCGGCTATACGTTTCACAACATTCAAAACAGAAAAACCTGCCCTACTTTCATGGTCTATTTCAAGGATTACTGAACCAATACTAGACGTATTTGTACTTATTTTAATGCATTTCTCGCGGTGATTCCAATATAGTATTGAAATTCAATATTTTGACATTTTGAAACATTTTGTGAAATTTTGGAATGTCGTCTGCAGACGCCTGCAGCATGAAAAATGTTAAAGGTAGTGTGTTGTGACGTATGTATGTATATAAAGAAGCCCACTGTCAACAAATTAGGTGATTGTAATACACGTTCGGGATAAATGAATGGGGGTAGTTTTAAGGTGATTATGTTAACATACACACCTGCAAAAAGAATCTGAATTGTATGGCAGTATTTTTTGATATTGTTTTGCATTTGTAATTTGTTGAATTTAGTGTTTATTGGAGGAGATTAGAAACAAATTAAACTGACACGAATCTTATCAAATTCCAACATTTTTTGTAAAGAAGATTATTAATGCCACGAAATTAGTAGTAAATTCATTCGTTTTTTAGTGACCAGGTCTGAAAAAAGCATTACACGAGAAGGTAAAAGTTATTTGAGTTTGGATGACCTGAGGTCACGAATTTCGCCTTTTTATCTGGCGCGTAAATATGATGACACTCGGTACAGTTGGGTTGCTAAATGTATTGTCTGATTTTTCCGAAGTACACTCAACCTGTCACAAAAACAATAGTTCTATTACACGGAATGCGTTGAAATCCTCTCTCTCTCTCTCTCAATTTTATTGTCAACGACTTTTACAGTATAACTGACATCCTGATAAAAGTATTTATATGATGAACACGTGAAAAAGTCATGTAGATTTGTCTTGCCTTGTCTCGGAAGGCCAATGACATTCATTTTATTGAAAAGATACGTCCAAAGGAAGATTTTATTAATAAATAATGTTGTCTGAGCTGAAGTATGAATTGACGTTCAATGAAAGTAATATCGTTTTACCCGCACATGTTATTTGCAGGCATTGTACTCAAGCGTGTTGACCACCCGTGCTTTAAGTTTCCTGTGATTATCGGTTAAGTTTAAAGAAATAAACCAAAAATGTGTTGAACCCATTGTTTTAAGGTTATCATTGTTTTATTAGTCACCGGCGTGTACGGTATATGAGGCTTTTAAAATATAGTGATTTAAAATGTTAAGTTAGTGAGAAGTATGGGTTAACAATTGACATAGATATGATTCGACAGAGAGTTAAACGATGGGTTAAATGTCAAATATGATACCATTGAGATCAACTGAATTGAACAGATACTTTTGAAATTGCTCAAAGAACAATGAAGACGAAACTATAGTGTGTATTGAAATGTAAGTAAACGTGTATTATGTTGAGGCAATCGGCCGCAATGTCCAATAATAATATAGGGCTGCAAGCAATTGCAGATGATTTAAATAACAGGAATGACGTAAATAAGGCCCGTATGAGCGATCCGATATGAATAGGGGAGATGCGGGAGAGTTGAGCCACCGGGAGAGTTGAACCACCCCCTATAACTCGAAAAGTAGTAACTTACTAAAATTTATATTGGCATATATTGTTATATAGCATCAATACGACATTCTTAGTGTTAAACTCTACTGTCATGTGTGCTCAGTATCAAAGATACCTAAACAAAATCATTTTTTTCACTTTTGAGTGAAAAATAGGGGGAAAAATGTTTTGTCGTTTTTCCCATAGCAAGACTTAGAATATAATAGCGGTAATTTGTTTATTGAAGGGGGTATACATGACCATTATTTTAGAGAACTATCGTAAACTACCAAAAGTTCTACACCAGACAGGATTGGATTATTTACAAAATGGTCACCATGAGGAGAGTTGAGCCATTAGTCATGGGGAGAGTTGAGCATAGGGAAAACATGTAGTAACACTTTGATTTTTGGACTAAAGGTGAAAAATGTATAATAAATGAGAGAAAATGTTATTTTGTGCCATGATAATAACAATTGAGCACCATATTTACTTTAAGGATTAATAAATAAAAAGTTGAAAAAATATGATTTTGTTTTTTTCACCAGCCATTGACTTATCATGCTGGCTCAACTCTCCTGTAATGGTGGCTCAACTCTCCCATACTGTAGGGAGAGTTGAGCCACTTTACCAATTTTTTCAAACCTTTTGTATAAATAAGCCTTAACTGCTATCCCAACTGTTATTGTTTCACAACGAAAACAATACTCTAAAGTTTATCTTACACTAATTTTTTACTGGTTTGTACTTTTCTTCCGCATATGGTGACACAAAATATAAAAAATGGCTCAACTCTCCCGCATCTCCCCTAATGGGTTTGGATCAAACACATTTTAATCGTCATCAGTCAACCTAAGCGGAAAAGACACTGAAAGCTATTAAAATAATCAACGTGCCATGTAACCCACAGTACATACATATGTGTCTTTGAAATTGAAAAGCCGAGACGGCTTGTTTATGTGATCTAAGTGAGCGTTCCGGTAAGAATAACACCGCTACTAAATGTCACGGCATGTTTGTCGTAGTTTCCTAAAGGTAGTTAGGGATAAAGATTTGTTCTTGAAGGTCTGGCTGTCAAGTACTAATCAACAGCTTTTAATCCACCGCCATTCTGATTATTAAACGGTGACCTTTTGAACTACATCTTTCAGCATGATGACACTTGACA
This sequence comes from Ophiura sarsii, assembly GCA_035610835.1. Lineage (NCBI taxonomy): Eukaryota > Metazoa > Echinodermata > Ophiuroidea > Amphilepidida > Ophiuridae > Ophiura > Ophiura sarsii. The sequence goes on along the minus strand of CM069442.1, from coordinate 10,614,953 downwards.
AATAGTCGTAACTCCTTAGCTACGATACTCTAACAGTTCACTGCAAACAAAACGCACGTCTACTTTCACCATCCGCCTGATTGCAACTCGTGACGTAGCCAGCTTTTTGAAACATGAGGTCACAAAATGCAATTGTACCGACGATCAAAATCAAAAGGCATGATGTACCAACGAAACTTGCTTTCAGTGAGAGACCATAAATGAACCGACGGTGGCAATTTCAACCTACACGATTATCGGCTATTGCTACGCCACTGCCTGATGTACCGACGATCTTAACTCTTTCCCTGACAAATTAATTTTTGAAGAAATTGTGAATTTTCACATGCATGTAAATATCAACTTATAATTTGAATATGAGACTCTGTAAGGTAGTTAAACTATTTTTACAAATATTTAGTAGTCCTGTATGAAAACTATACTACTTGAGCCCTTCAAAATGCTTTCAAGAGATGGGCATTATAATTCTGAACATTTTGATACCAAATTTGCTGTAGTGGGTTATTCGGTTATGGCGCAACGACCAGAATCGTGTACGATCAGCACGATAAATATACCGTAAGCCCAAAATCCAAAATGGCCGCCATACAGGGGCACAAAAATTCAAATGCCTTCAATGACACTAAAAGGCATACCAAATTGTTCGGCTGAGCACAAGGATTCCATAAAGGTATAGTTTGCCATACTTCCGATGTTTGTTTAACGAGTTATAGGGTAAAACGTAAAAAGGTCGTTTTGACGCATTAATGCGTCTATGTCAGGTAAAGAGTTAAGCGTACCGACGGCATAATGTAAGGTGCAGGAGGGGTGGGGGCCTTCGGTTACGGAATACCCCACTTCTGTTCAAGTGATGCTTCTTCTTGCAATTTGGTAATTTGTAACACAATATTATTTTGTTCAGATCTACTGACCTCACAAGTCAGAAGTGGATATAACTATGCTTGGTACCTCATTACGGGCCACAGTAAGTAAGCAAACTGTGGACCTCTGGAGTATTATAAATTGCATTTTCTAAAACGTCCACTTTATGTAATTTGAGAAGGCATTCATGGATTGTTCTTTAGTGCGTGATAATATTGATACAGACGGCAGGGTGACTGATCGTATAAAATGGCCTTCAATGATGATACCATTATAGAAATACCTTAGCACTTCCATTTGTCCATGATAGTTTTAAAATATTCAAAACAGAATTTCAGAAACCTTACACAACTATTAAGTTTATCTCAAGAATTACTGAACTAATACCATAATTATGTGTTTGTACTTAATGTAATGCAATTCTTGTGGTGATTCCAAATATGGTGATGAAATTCAATCATTTTGAAATTTTGAAACATTTAGTGAAATGTTGAAATGTCAGAAGCTTATAAATTAGATTATTATTAACACTTTACACGCGGCTATAAGTTTCACAACATTCAAAACAGAAAAACCTGCCCTACTTTCATGGTCTATTTCAAGGATTACTGAACCAATACTAGGCGTATTTGTACTTATTTTAATGCATTTCTCGTGATGACTCCAACATGTCCAATATGGTATTGAAATTCAATATTTTGACATTTTGAAATATTTTGTGAAACTTTGGAATGTCGTATGCAGACGCCTGCAGCATGGAAAATGTTAAAGGTAGTGTGATGTGACGTATGTATGTATATTATTAAAGAAGCCCATTGTCAACAAATTAGGTGATTGTAATACGTGTTCGGGATAAATGAATGGGGTAGTTTTAAGGTGATTATGTTCACATTCACACCTGCAAAAAGAATCTGAATTGTATGGCAGTATTGCATTGATATTGTTTTGCATTTGAAATTTGTTGAATTTAGTGTTTATTGGAGGGGATTAGAAACAAATTAAACTGACACGAATCTTATCAAATTCCAACATTTTTGTAAATAAGATTATTAAAGCCACGAAATGAGTATTAAATTCATTGTTCAACAACAAAAAAACAACTCTATATCTCGGCGTTCATTAGTGACCATGTCTCAAAAAAGCATTACACGAGAAGGTAAAAGTTATTTGAGTTTGGATGACCTGAGGTCACGAATTTCGCCTTTTTATCTGGCGCGTAAATATGATGACACTCGGTACAGTTTGGTTGCTAAATGTATTGTCTGATTTTCCGAAGTACACTCAACCTGTCACAAGAACAATGGTTCTATTACACGGAATGCGTTGAAACCCTCTCTCTCTCTCAATTTAACGACTTTTACAGTATAACTGACATCCTGATGAAAGTATTTATATGATGAACACGTTAAAAAGTCATGTAGATTTGTCTTGCCTTGTCTCGGAAGGCCGATGACATTCATTTTATTGAAAAGATACGTCCGAAGGAAGATTTTATTAATAAATAATGTTGTCCGAGCTGAAGTTTGAATTGACGTTCAATGAAAGTAATATCGTTTTACCCGCACATGTTATTTGCAGGCATTGTACTCAAGCGTGTTGACCACCCGTGCTTTAAGTTTCCTGTGATTATCGGTTAAGAGTAAAGAAATAATTAAACCACAAAATGTGTTGAACCCACAGTTTTAAGGTTATCAATGTTTTATTAGTCACCGGCGTGTACGGTATATGACGCTTTTAAAATATAGCGATTTAAAATGTTAAGTTAGTGAGAAGTATGCAGAGGTGGAACTTCAGATTTTTTCCAACTAGCCAGTCGGGCAGGTAACTCACAGAATTTACCTGCCCGCCAAAAATTCCACCAGCCCAAGGTTTTTTCATAATATTTTGCAGCAAACAATTAAGAGCAAGACTACTTTTAAATGATGATACAATTACATGTTTTTGTCTTTATTGTACGATGTTCCACTATAACCCTAGCCTGTAACAGCTCCTCGTATTCATCATGTTCTTCAATCCAATATTCTTTAATCTCGTATCAACCTGATCTCCTCTATCATCATGACACACGGTCGGACGATGAAATGACCCTGAACTTATTGTTACTTATATACACTTTGAGCTTCAAAAATGTTACCCGCCAGTCGGACGGGTACCTTTGCATCTTCACCCGCCCGACACGAAAGTTACCCGCTATGGGCGGGCGGGCGGGTCTTATTTCCATCACTGGAAGTATGGGTTAACAATTGACGTAGATATGATTCGACAGAGAGTCAAACGATGGGTCAAATGTCAAATATGATACCATTGAGATCAACTGAATTGAACAGTTACTTTTGAAATTGCTCAAAGAACAATGAAGACGGAACTTAAGTGTGTATTGAAATGTAAGTCAACGTGTATTATGTTGAGGCAATCGGCCGCAATGTCCAATCATTATATAGGGCTGCAAGCAATTGCAGATGATTTAAATAACAGGAATGAGCGATCCCATATGAATAATGGGTTTGGATCAAACACATTTTAATCGTCATCAGTAAACCTAAGCGGAAAAGACACTGAGAGCTATTAAAATAATCAACGTGCCATGTAACCCACAGTACATACATATGTGTCTTTGAAATTGAAAAGCCGAGACGGCTTGTTTATGTGATCTAAGTGAGCGTTTGGATAAGAATAACACCGCTACTAAATGTCACGGCATGTTTGTCGTACTTTCTCAAAAGTAGTCAGGGATAAAGATTTGTTCTGGAAGGTCTGGCTGTCAATTATTTATCAACAGCTTTTAATCCACCGTCATTCTGATTATTAAACGGTGACCTTTTGAACTACATCTTTCAGCATGATGGCACTTGACAAATAGTCGTAACTCCTTAGCTACGATACCCTAACAGTTCACTGCAAACAAAACGCACGTCTACTTTTACCATCCGCTTAATTGCAACTAGTGACGTAGCAAGCTTTGTGAAACATGAGGTCACAAAATGCAGTTGTGTACCGACGATCAAAATCAAAAGGCAAGATGTACCAACGAAACTTGCTTTCAGTGAGAGACCATAAATGAACCGACGGTGCCAATTTCAACCTACACGACTATCGGCTATTGCTACGCCACTGCCTGACGACGACCTTAAGCGTACCGACGGCATAATGTAAGGTGCAAGAGGGGGTGGGGGGCCCTTCGGTTACGGAATACGCCACTTCTGTTCAAGCGGTGCTTCTTCTTGCAATTTGGTAATTTGTAACACAATAATATTGTGTTCAGATCTACTTGCCTATTACCTCACAGTCACAAGGGGATATAACTATGCTTGGTACCTCAATACGGGCCACAGTAAGTAAGCGAACTGTGGACCTCTGGAGTATCATAAATTGCATTTTCTAAAACGTCCACTATGTAATTTGAGAAGCCATTCATGGATTGATCTTTAGTGCGTGATAATATTGATACAGACGGCAGGATAGTTTTACCATATTCAAAACAGAAACCTTACACAACTTTTAAGTTTATCTCAAGAATTACTGAACTAATAAATAAATTTATTGTTCAACAACAACGAAAACCAATTCTATATCTCGACGTTCATTAGTGACCAGGTCTGAAAAAAGCATTACACGAGAAGGTAACAGTTATTTGAGTTTGGATGACCTGAGGTCACGAATTTCGCCTTTTTACATGGCGCGTAAATATGATGACACTTGGGACAGTTGGGTTGGTAAATGTATTGTCTGATTTTCCGAAGTACACTCAACCTGTCACAAGAACAATGGTTCTATTACACGGAATGCGTTGAAACCCCCTCTCTCTCTCTCTCTCAATTTTATTTTCAACGACTTTTACAGTATAACTGACATCCTGATAAAAATATTTATATGATGAACACGTGAAAAAGTCATGTAGATTTGTCTTGCCTTGTCTCAGAAGGCCAATGACATTGATTTTATTGAAAAGATACGTCCAAAGGAAGATTTTATTAATAAATAATGTTGTCTGAGCTGAAGTATGAATTGACGTTCAATGAAAGTAATATCGTTTTACCCGCACATGTTATTTGCAGGCATTGTACTCAAGCGTGTTTACCACCCGTGCTTTAAGTTTCTTGTGATTATTGGTTAAGATTATAGAAATAAACCACAAAATGTGTTGAACCCACAGTTTTAAGGTTATCAATGTTTTATTAGTCACCGGCGTGTACGGTATATGAAGCTTTTAAAATATAGTGATTTAAGTTTGTGAGAAGTATGGGTTAACAATTGACATAGATATGATTCGACAGAGAGTTAAACGATTGGTCAAATGTCAAATATGATACCATTGAGATCAACAGAATTGAACAGTTACTTTTGAAATTGCTCAAAGAAAAATGAAGACGAAACTATAGTGTGTATTGAAATGTAAGTAAACGTGTATTATGTTGAGGCAATCGGCCGCAATGTCCAATCATAATATAGGGCTGCAAGCAATTGCAGATGATTTGAATAACAGGAATGACGTAAATAAGGCCCGTATGAGCGATCCGATATGAATAATGGGCTCGGATCAAACACATTTTAATCTTCATCAGTCAACCTAAGCGGAAAAGACACTGAAAGCTATTAAAATAATCAACGTGCCATGTTACCCACAGTACATACAAATGTGTATTTGAAATTGAAAAGCCGAGACGGCTTGTTTATGTGATCTAAGTGAGCGTTCCGGTAAGAATAACACTGCTACTAAATGTCACAGCATGTTTGTCGTAGTTTCCTAAAAGTAGTCAGGGATAAAGATTTGTTCTGGAAGGTCTGGCTGTCAAGTATTTATCAACAGCTTTTAATCCACCGTCATTCTGATTATTAAACGGTGACCTTTTGACCTACATCTTTCAGCATGATGACACTTGACAAATAGTCGTAACTCCTTAGCTACGATACTCTTAAAGATCACTGGAATCCAAACGCACGTCTACTTTATCCAACCACCTAATTGCAACTAGTGGCGTAGCCAGCCTTTTGAAACAAGGAGGCACAAAATGCAGTTGTACCGACGATCAAAATCAAAATGCGTGATGTACCAACGAAACTTGCTTTCAGTGAGAGGCCAGCGACGGGGTAAGGAGAGGGTAAATGAACCGACGGTGCCAATTTCAACCTACACGACTATTGCATATGCCACTGCCTGATGTACCGACGACCGTCAGCGTACCGACAGCATACTTTAAGGTGCAGGAGAAGGGGGTGGGGCTTACGCCACTGCCTAATAACAAGTACTTTCCTGTTGGCGTTTTGATTCAGCTTGCATCTGTTCAAGCGGTGTTTTCTTATTACAGCTGTCTCCTGCCAGCTGCGGAAGATATTGTATTTGTTTCTGGTATTCGTTATTAAACAGACTCTGTGTTTTCCTTAATATAGGGGCATTGACCTAGACCGGTTGTTCATATACATAGCCCTTCTCTTCTAATCGGCCCATTTTCAATTTAGATGAACTCGCAAAGATTACATCACACTTTTACTCATTACACACTTTTACTCATACGTTATAAGTATAAAGTATCTATACCCTCTGTACGTTTCCTGAAATCTTCCTATTTGCACTTATATTTGATTTTAGAACAATGATATGTGTTTCACTGGAAACGTATTTCTCAGTGTTCTTTACTTTCAAATTAATATTCAGAACAGTACCTAACACATGGGTCAAATGCAAAATCTTTGTACTTTTAGTTATAAATCAACCAAGGCCATTTTGTTACTCGTGTCGCTCAAGCTATTTCCGATATCGATTAATTATTGAACAGCATTTATCTATCATTGTCAGAAATACAAAGCAGTTATATTTCCAACTTGTAGAAACCATAGTTATTAATCTGTAATAACTAGTCACACTTTTATATTTGTCTTATAAATCCAAGCATTAATAATTCAATGATAAACCGATTGACATAAACGTGCTACAGAAGACTGTGTAGTGATTGACTCGATGGATGATTTGTTTTTAAAAGCCAAACTTTGAGGCATGTTTTAAAGGTTTTGTCCATCAACTATAAAGCATAATTTCCTAAAACGGTTGTAGTATCTCAACGCAAGAAGATTTTGGAAAATAAGCTTAAAGTTACGCTACCAAATCAAGCATCAAAATACGCTTGATCTACGTCATTCTTGACAATATTGAACACTAATATTAATAATACGCTAGCAGCGTCATAACAGTTTTATTCGATATCGACCTGCTCCAATTCATTTTTATGGAGAGAAGTTAATGACAAAAAAGACAACGAAGACTCCGCTATTAACCGAACAGCAAATTTCGACATCCGTCAATGCATATGATGTTCTTTTAATGTGATTATGTTTGCGTCTTCAGAAAACTATTGTCGCATTTACATCTCTGGTTGAAATCGGGTTAATGGATTCCAAAGCATTAAAGGTGTTTCATATATATGAAAATGGTCTCCAGAAATGAGACCGAAATATATGAGCGTATTCCTTACATATTGTGCGTTAGAACCCGGATTGTATGTCACATAACGATATCCCGTGAAACGTCAATGAAGAGAAGGCTTAACGGAACGCATTAGCACTGATTGCTGTACGCAATAGTTAGCTTTTAGTGAGACAAAGGTCTATCGATGGCTATAAACACTCGCCCATTAGGCGTCATTAACAACTATCATGATCACCACCTGATCTATCATGTGTATACAATCCCGTCAATATTGCAAACGGAAAGTTTCACATTTATAACGTGGTTACTGGTCTCAAATTTGCACAGTGCATTATGGAAAATTTGGTACCAAATTGTGCCATAAAAAAATTCATCCAAATGTCTATCTAGTCTGTTTGGTCAAACAGTAATTGTGAGTTTACTCTATAGGACGTATAAACAAAGTGTATGACTTCATTGAAACCTGGACTTGCGATCACCGCGAATTTTTGAAAATAGCGTTTTGAGAGAGGGCAGTTTTATTGGTGTTTATGCTAAGTAAGTATTCTATATAACAATGCAATTATGCGCTCGATAATTATTTTACTAACATAATTATAATGCACAATGTTGTGCTTGCCGGACAACTCCTTTAAGATTCGCGCTCCACATTCAATGTGATGAACAACTTTCAGTGACATACTCAAACGCAGGTGGCGTCTGTAATCGACATAACTGACTATCTTCAGAATGGTGATAACCCACACTTTCAAAACATGGATTTAAAAATATTGCATCGAAAGGGTCATGTATAAAGTTTGTTGTCAAATACGAGGGGCGTTCAATAAATACCTGCAACCATTGAAAATCTCTAAACCGTGACACGTGTCCGTAAAATAAACTTATGATACTTAAACTGTAAGTCTTACTCTTTTCTCACAGAAAATTTCAAAAACGTAGGTCATTTTTTTCATTACATTTCATCACTGTGAAAACCGTGATCTCAGGGCACTGGTTGAAGAATTAAATGTTACAATGGCGGGAAATCTGAATGACAAGTGTATAGCATGCATTAAGATACATGCGCTAACAGTGTTAATATTGGCGCTTGATTTAACAATTTTCAGTGCCCAGAGACCATCATGTTATCAGTACTGCAATTACAAGATACAAATAACCCACATGTTTGAAATTTTCAGTGAGAATGTGGTAAGACTTACAGTTTAAGTATCGTAAGTTTATTTTATTAACACATGTCACGGTTCAGAGATTTTCAATGGTTGCAGGCATTTATTGAATGCCCCTCGTACCATACGATCACGCCTCAAACCATAACGATAACTGTTTATTCTGTCGAAGACTGGTAGATCCTTCCACGCGGCTATTTACCATTATACAATGCAAATTGTTCAGAAACATTTCCCAACTTTCAGAGTCTATCTCAAGAATTACTGTATCAATACTAGGAATGTTTGGACTTATTTGAATACATTTCTCATGGTGATTCCCAATATGGTGATGAAATCATTTTGATATTTTAAAACAGTTTGGGAAATGTTGGAACTGTCGTCTGCAGCGTGGATAGTGTTAGCTTATAATCTGTTTGTTCATCAGCAGAGAGCGTAGCCATTTTTCTTCTGCATAAAACCGAGATATTTATATTTAAATTTTACCTGCACAGAGCAACATCTTAGGTTGGTAAATATCCTATTTATTTGAACGACCTAAATTTCATGATTAGAGCACTACTACATGTACATGTATTTGCATGAGTCAATGCAATTAATCATTCAACGTCTCGGGTAATTTCAGCATTATTAGATAATTCTATAAAATTTGACCAATAAACATTTTTATTAGTGTTTGAATGAAAACGTTTTCCCTTCGTCCGCACATTTTAAAAGCGTAGTTACAATTTAAGCTATGATTGTTGATCATATCCCATAATTCCTCGAATTAGTTAAATATGGTTTTACTAATCGTGTATATTAATATCAAAGCTACTTTGAAGACCATACGTGGTACAATATAAAGGGGAAAGAAGTCTAGCTTTCAGCAATTCAAATAGGTTAAGTAGCTTAAGGTTATAAAATGATTACGTGTATAATTATAATGTTCGTCATCCCCAAATGAATGACATTGTTGACATTGTAACATTTTAAAATGTGTGCTTGTCTATGGGTATGATCGGATTGTCGCTTAATATCACTTGTAATGGTAGTCAGTCTGATATTTAATTGATTTTTTATTTAAGTGATCACGCTCTAAATAAACAAACCGTTTAACTTCATACAAAGATGAGTCCAAATATCCAGGTCCCTATTTCTCTGATTTGTTTTACCAGTAGTCAAATACAAACATGAATAAAGTAAATGAAATGCAGCAAGAACACATCGTTAGGGGACGGCATCCAGATTCATACGGATTGAAAAGCGTTGGACGCTTTGACAAAACGCACTGGCTGTCCGTACTAGGGAGTGATTCATTGCGTTCGATGAACATGGCTAAACATATTTCCCGAAACACCGAATTGACACACGGGGAAGTAAGCAAACAAACGGTGAGAAGTGGCCTATTGTTATCCGATAACTGGATTGCTTTACTATTAACCAATTACACGCGCACAATATACTTACATGTAGGGGTTCAATAATAATAATAATAAATAATAATAATAAACCATGCTTATTAAGCGCACTCCGTCGCAAGACCCCAGTGCGCTGAACAAAAAAGTACAAAATATGAACAAAGATACAAAACATTATAAAGTCATTTGCTGAAAGAGGTGAGTCTTGAGCGAGCTCTTGAATTGCTGCAGTGATGTGGCATTTCTAACATGAGATGAGATGGGAGCCGGTTCCAGAGTTCAGGAGATGCATGAGAGAATGATCTTTGGCCGTAGGTGACAGTGTTAGTTTTCCTCCGTTGTAAGATGACAGATGCATTTGACCTAAGAGTGCGTGTGGGTTCCTTGATGGAAATAAGGTCGCATAAGTACTTTGGAGCCTGGTTATTTAGTGCTTTGTATGTCAAAAGCATAAGTTTAAAAACAATACGGCTCTCCACAGACAACCAGTGAAGCGGGCAGTGAAGATCTTTTAACACTGGGCTTATATGTACACGCTTCTTTGTCAAGGTTACCGACCCGGCAGCGGCATTTTGGATGCGCTGTAATTTGCTTAATTGAGAAGCTGGAAGTCCATATAATATGCTGTTATTTGAGTCCAGACGAGAAGAGACAAATGCATGAACGAGTTTCTCAGTGCTATTACAGTCCAGATATCTGCGGATACGGCCAATGTTTCTGATAGAGTGTGAAGCGAGACGGCAGATGTTATTTACATGAGGGACTAAAGTGAGATGCTGATCAATGATGACACCAAGATCTTTTGCTTTAGTGACAGTATCAACGACAGAGTCACCAACGTTTATGGAGGGGGTGGGAACATTTTTAGAGTAGCGGGATGATAAATGAACAACCATTATTACTATCATTCAAGGCAAGCTTGTTCTTCAGTGTCCAGTTTTTAATCTCTTTGATGCAGTTCTCGAGTTCAGTTAGAGGAGGAGAGGTATCATCATTTGGATTCACACTGATGTACAATTGGGAATCATCATCGTAGTACATACCACTAACTCCAGGGAAGCGTTTCACAATGTCTTCAATTGGTGACGAATATAGGGTAAAAATCTGCGGACCGGCAACTGAACCCTGAGGGACACCGCTGAGTAATTCATGAGGATCTGATTTAGAGTCAGCAATCTTAATCACTTGTTGTCGACCGCGAATGTACGAATCGAACCACCCGAGTGCATTGCCTGTCAATAAGGTTTCGGAGTTGTTTATCTTGAATCGACAACGGTAAAACGGGTTTATTTTGCGAGCGGAGCGGTAAGACGGGTTTGTTTTGCGAGGGCAGCTTAATTTGCCATACAAAATAGCTGCTCTTTAAAAAACGGGGGAAAATGTTTACGTTTTATTATAATTAGGCCCTTATTTGGACATCGTCCGTTCCCTGTCAATTTTTTGTTGTTATTGTAAATAGCATTTTATTCACACACCTCCTTTAAAATTTAAATCAAGAATGCGTTTAATTTACATAACACATTTTGATACATGTTTATAGAATATTTGTATCAAATCAAAACACACCCCTCCATTTCAATAGTGGTACGGTCCGTGATGAGATTAATGGGAACTCATTTTACCGCGATGATGCAAAAATGGCGATTCTCTTTTGCTCAGGTAGCCACCGCTTGGACTAAAATTGTGGCTTTAGGAGTGAGCCGTGACATATGACCCTCGCCAAAATGTTTTTCTCAGGGATAGATAGCTACATTTTGTTAACTAAAGCTGTTTGCTAACTTTAAATGCATTTATACGCCGAAAAAATAAACACATTTTGCGATTTTGTTTGTTTGTTTACAATATTGCATCGATGCGTAATGCATTATTGGTTTCCAATAAGGTTCGCCATCCTAGTAATTTGCATATGAACAGTGGGGTTACTGTACTTAAGGTATGGGGAGTTGTTGAATATATCGATCGATCAATACCTTGAAGTGGGCAATTACGACGGAGCAAACATTATTTTTCGTATTGGCGGGTCATGATTTAACTGCATTCCGTTCATCTACACAAAACTGTCCGTTTATCCCATTGCGTTTACCTTCTCCGTTCGACGGTTTTCAATCCATACCAATCTGGACTCCATAGCTATAACTGTATTCAAATTGGCTATTCCAAACTGGAGATAATGAGTTTTTTCCCAAAATTCTGTGAAATTCAATCCGTCCCACGGGAACAAAACAAACTTAAGCAAGTAAATTTTAATATATGAACACCACACTTTGAGGGAAGTATATCATACTGAATATTATAGCCTTTATCCTCAGATATCAAGGTGGACGTCGCCTTTAGATGACAATCTCATTACTCAACCGGTAATTGAAGATTACACGCAGAGCAAGACGAACAAATATCAACCAACAAGAAAAACACCTTAAAAATGATCGTAAACTGTAAGCAAATTTATGTATAAATTCTAAAAGATTATGTCATGATGGTTTCAAGGGATTGGATTCACTTATAAATAGCTACGAGTTAGACACCGTGAAATAAACGTAATATCGTTTACGCCTCAAGTGGATTTTACCGATGTCAAATACCTTTTCCCATATCGAGTGAACAGAATAATCAATTTTGGTGAGACGGTTCAGACAGCATTCATGTTTGACTGTCAGCATCGAAGCTAATATCATTTCAACGCATAGTGCGAACACTTCTTACGAAGTATCTTATTGAGCTAAATATTGAAAAACCTCTAGTGAACATAATGCGCTACGCATTTGTCCGAAAGTGAGGTAGAAACTCAAACACATTCTGTTTTTATGAGGCCAAAAACATGTAATACTTTTTACCACTCCCACCCGTCTCCTCACCCTTAGGAAGACCCTTAGGAGGGCGAGGGTTAAGCAACCCGTCAGCGGCGCTAGCTAACCCCACCAGCACACTGTTAGAACACTGGGTAAAATAGTACGGGGTAAAGTCGGGTTGGGTAAACTTTACCCAGTATTGGTCAAACAAATGCGGGTTGGGCAAAAGTCATTTTACCCAACGGTTGAGTAATATTTTTTTCATCAGTTTTACCTATTAGTTGTGTAATCAGGGGTGTTACGGGGTTGGGTAAAAAAGGATTTTGCCCAACGTTGGTCTACTAAGGTCACGTGGTATCTTGGACGAGCTGTTATTGGTCACCGCGATCAACCGCATGATTTACAAAACAAAATGGCCGGTTTGGTGACTGGTAAACCGGCGCTGGCTGGGGAGGAACTACTGAAGGTTTTTTCATGGTAAAATAACATATTTATATTCTAATATTGTGTTGTCTACAAGATTTTCAGGTAGAGCATTAAATACGATAGAGGACAGTCGTAGCTTTAAGCGAAAATTAGATAAGCTTATTCATGTAATTCCGTCAACTAATAACGGTCGTTGCACGCACGCAGTGTTGGCCTACGCTATGCCAACCATTGTGTATTACCATGCAGTAATACTATAAACTGCAACCAATATGGATGGGCTATCACTGTTCTCTAAGTCTAACAAATTTAACGCTTTAACCTGATAATGGTGCAGACAACGCAGTCTTTTGAAAATAAATAGAGTCTATTTTACCCAACAAAAGGATAGAATTTACCCAACCATTGTAGAAATCATTGCCCAATATTATGGGTAAAATCAAATATACTACCCAACAAATGGCTAAAATCAAATATACTACCCAACAAATGGCTATGGCTTACCCAATAATGTAGTAAAATAATTGCCCAATAGGCATGGGTAAAATTCTATTACCCAACAAAATGCTAAAATAATTACCCAATATTACTGGGTAAAATTATATTACCCAAATTTACCCAACAAAATGTTAAAATAATTACCCAATATTACTGGGTAAAATGTTATTACCCAACAAAATGGTAAAATAATTACCCAATATCATTGGGTAAAATGTAATTACCCAGAATTAGGGTAAAAAAATTACCATTATGTTGGGTAACACGTTTACCCAGAAAAAGGGTTGTTGATATAGCACCCAGCGGTTGGGTAAAACTTTACCCAACTTGGGTAAAGTTTTACCCAACCGTTCTAACAGTGCAGGTGGGGTTCAGAGGTTTCGCCTCTGGAAGCTCCTGGGTATTAGACATTTTGAAGGCAAAGATTCAGCATTGTGAAGCAGTAATTTAGGCATTTTCTCTCATGTCTATTACCTACTAACTAAATAAAATTATGAGCCCTACGTATAGGTAGTTCTATAGTAAAATGAGTAAAATCCAAACACAACGCGTGCACATTCAAATTCTAACTGAAGCAACATTCACAACAGCGGGTAGCCCTTGGAAGCTCCTGGGTTTTAGGCATTTTGAAGGCAAAGATTAAGCATTCTGAAACAGTATTTTTAGGTTTTTCTCAAACGGCTATTGCCTAATGATTTTAAAAAAACAATGATCCCTATTATAAGTAATCATTACTATAAGGTAACATGAGTAAAATCCAAACAAAAAGTGTGCTCTATTAGAATGAAAGTTCATATGTGTTGGTGATAAATAATTATGAAGCTAAACTTTCGATCTCAACAACAAACAAAAAAATTACCTAGAATTTTCAGGTGTTACTACACCTTTCATTAGCAGACTAATGACTCGACTTACCTTTTGGATAGGGATCCTCGTTGGTTTGAGAGAGGGGTCAAGGAGGCAATTTACATCAGAGCCAACATTGACCCGATGCTGACGTCACACCTCCAAAAGGTCAAGTCGAGTCATTAGTCTGCTGATGAAAGGTGTAGTAACACCTGAAGATTCCAGGTAATTATTTCTTGTGTTGAGATCGAAAGTTTAGCTTCATAATTAAAAAGTGTGCACGTTCAAATTCTAACTAAACAACATCTACACCAAGTGGGTGGAGTCCAGGGGCCCGCATACAGCTTCTGGGTTTTAGGCATTCTTAAAGTAAAGATTCAGCATTCTGAAGCAGTAACTGTGACCTTGTCTCACGTGCCTACTAACTAGAAAACCAATGAGTCCTACATAAATATGTAACAAGAGTAAAATCGAAACACAAAGTGTGCCCATTCAAATTTTAACTTACAACAGTATACAACATCCAAACCAAGAACTATATGTTCAAAATCCCACTTATTTACTTCAAACATTTCTGTTTCATTGCCTTCTTTTCTCCGCTCCCTACCAGTGTCGGCAGAAGCAGCAATGTTAAGTGTGAGACCCATTATACACATCATAATTTTGAAACTTGTATAAAGGAATCAAGTCAATATGGCACAACTTTGATGAAGTCAGTAATGCAACTCGACGTGGACGGTTTATGGACAAAATCGCAAAAAAACGGGTTTTCACCACGTTGTATTCAGAGCTTTGTATTTCAAAAAATCTAACATTCGATTAGCCTCATAATGTAGCCAATTATTGTCAGATGTATTTACTTTAATATCCTTAAATATAAAGGAAATATGTTTATAAAGCAAATCTGTTTTGAGTTATAAGCTCTCCGGTTTTAGGATCCAGGTTTATGGGACACGCTGTACATTCATAGAATGTGTTGAAACTTCGTCTTTGCTAAGGGAACAGTTCCATTTATACGCGATAAATTTATCGCGACTGTACCGGGTCCTGATATGTTTTGGACCCGATGTTTTTCAAGTTGATACGCGATAAAATAGACATCAGGCCCCGATAAAATAGCCATCGGGGCCCGATACGAGGCCTCTGCCATACCCTGGGGTATGTTTAGCAAATAGAGCGGGACATTGTTTAGCAAATACACGAGGATAATACAATTTACGTTAAACATCCAAACCCCGCGCCAAGATGTCGCCATGATCAATAAATAACCCGAAGCTCTATTTACATACCGACCACTTATCTTTCGTTATATTAAAACAAGCGGTAATACGCTACTCGATAAATAATCCTTTGCTACTCGCAACTGTACGCGCTAAAAATCTCATCGGGGCCTGATAAAAAACTCATCGGGGCCCGGAACATTCTCGCAATTTTTATCGCGTACAAATGGAACTGCTCCCTAAATGACATTTGCGTAGTTCGTGTTCTCAATCTCAATATGTTAAGCTATATCAGATACAAAGTCTCTTGTTAAATATCGAATCTGTCGATACATTTGGCCCCATTTTGGAGCAATCCAAGCCGTTTACTATAATACATTTGGTATGTTACCGTAGGGTAGAATATGTAATAATGTCATACGTCATGAAAACAGCACGTGTTTTCAATAGGCATTGTATGGTTCAGTAAAAGACAGGTTTCAGTGACATATAACGCCCCTGGCGAGAATTCAAACCTCAAGTAGATTGTGTTAAAATACCTGTATTAAAGGATGCAATTTAAGAATAAATGGCGCGAACGTACCATTGAAATGCGATAGCGATCTTTGGATTCAGCGAATTCTTTCAAGAAAATTGCATTTAAAAGAATTACCTTTATACCATGATACTGCATCAAATTGATATTTTTTGGTTTTACATCACGAGTACTGTAATTGTTCCTCCAGACTAATTGCTGGCAAAACATAGATTTGAATAAAATTATTAATGAATCAAAATTTGGGTTTTTTTTCTCCTTAATATGTAATGATGATATTTTCCCTTCTGTCACTTCAGACGTCCAGTCAAATAATAAAACAAAAATTGCAAGTACTATTTATTCTGCGAGGTTCATTGGAATGTTTCAATTAATCTAAAGCGTTAAACATATGCAAATTATCAAGAAGATATCTTAACGTAACTATAGAGATGTGCTCTATTGGATCAAGAATGTAAAACCGAGAGCCTTGCAGTAGAGAATTCTAATATTGCTACGAATTACAGGGTGAGTCAATAAAAAGTGTACTCAAAGTAAAATAATTATTAAAAATATATGTTATCAGAATATGAAGAAGGCAACCAATGTATGCGGCAATAGATGCATTTATTCACTATCATCAGCAAAAAGATGCATGACATTTCATGGTACCGTTTACCAGATATGACTATTTTGGTAAAGTTACTACAGTTTGAAACCGAACACAATATTGTATATTTTACTCAATTATGCAAGATATTAATGAACAAGTGGATTCATGTATGGTACGCAATAGCTAACTAATAAAGACAAATCAAACATTTTAAGTTATTTTTATCAAATAATAAATGCGAAATAATTACAAAATAATATCATTATTACACGAATTGTGGAACATTTTCAATAATGGAATTCAATAGGTCTTTTAAAGCTGGCGTACCACTTTGATGGTTCACCACAGACGAACTGGTCATACACCTGCTCACTTGATGACAAACAGTACAGAGTTAACATGGAGAAATTGTAACCTTGTGTCAAATTCCCAAGAAGACTGGATGTGGTTAAAACCTTGGAGTGGTAGCTCTATCGAAATCTTGTTCGGTTTATAAAATATTCACTTTACGCAAATTAGCAAAAAATATGTTTACCACGACCAATTTCAACGAACTAAAATTCTTTAGAAAGCTAATGAGATAACCCGTCTGTTTCATTAAGAAATCTGTGAAATGTTTTCACAGATTTTAAGGTATAAAATCCCAAAGTTGAGTACACTTTTTTTTTACTCACCCTGTATGTCCCAACTGTGGCTGAAACACCTAGTACCTAGCGTGTGCTGACACGATAAGAAGTAGAATTATAAAGAAGTCGCTGTTCGAAAGCTAGATTTGTGCCAAATCATATACAGGAAGTGTCAAAAAGGTGTCCCACGAGATACAGACATAATTACAATTTTTTGTATTCAATAATAGTCTGTTGGTAAGTCCTATTTGTTGGCTATCAAATACACTTGATCCCTTCCATTTCACTCCTTAACTCCCGATAAATAATCAATTCAGTAACAAGAGTGCGACTCCCACGTTGGACAGTAATTGGATTTTCAACTGAAAAACAACTGCCTTTGAGATTCCAATAGGATATGTTGTAACGTGAATGTTAGGGGAATTACTCGCTGGGTAGAGGATTATAACTGACAGAAAACGCTAGAAAATCAGATGATAATAAGACAAAGCTATTAAAGATCTATATCTTGAGTTTAGCATGCGAAGATTAAGAAACTCCGATCGTTGTCCTTATAAAACATTAAACGCCCTATAAATTATCGTCGCTTAATGCAATATACAGTTTTTCATTTAATGTATTCAAAGAATCAAATCACTTACGTGAACCTTACACCCATGGTTATTGACAAATTATTGGAACCTAAACTGACACGCTCCAATCTTGAGTTTAGCATGCGAAGATTAAGAAACTCCGATCGTTGTCCTTATAAAACATTAAACGCCCTATAAATTATCGTGGCTTAACGTTGGCAGCACCGGTGGCAGCATAGAGGTGTAGACATGTGACGAGGCGAGCCGTACTGATGATGACGGGTATAGGAAATGATGTTTGGTTTCAAATACCGCACCTGCTATGTGTTGCCGCTTTAATCATTATGACTATCGAAAAACCCGAAAAAAATGCAATTTACATTATACAGGTTCAATGAGATATAATTTGCGTCAAAACAGATATATGGTGTAAAATACATCTTACATTGTAGATTGTCATGGATAATGTGGATGGGCATATATTTTCCGGCTCAATTTGATGTATATATATTAGTAGATAGGTAGATTATTATTGACTTTATTGATTGTATTCAATTACACGCTGAATGACGATTCTAATGATAAAATAGTAGGGCACATGAAAGTGGCCAAAGCTGAATTTGACATGCCTTAAATAATCACTCAATCGTGCCCGATGCAAGCTGATTATGCAGATCGTGTAGTCTTAAGGCCAAAGCTGAATTTGACATGCATTGAATGAGTACTCAATCGTGCACGATGCAAGCTGATGTGCAGATCGTGTATTCTTAAAAATACACGTGCATTTGAGGAATTCGGTCGATATCTATACCTGTATTATACAGGTATACCTCTATACAGTGAACGCACGACCACTCTGGGGACGAGATTTGCGGAGTTTAAATTCGGGTTATGTTAATCACGTCGTTTAAACTCGCGTTTAATAATAGAGTTGAGTTAGAGGAGACACTACTCTAAATCCTTGCGCGTTTGGAAAAAAGTACCTATATCAATTTGATCATCGTCCCAGGGGAAGCAAATAGGAATAAATATTACTGATTTTTTTATGAAAACGATAGAATAGAACCTCAGCATTGCTAATGTGGTCAAAAATAGTGGGAATCGAATACGCGGGAGCCCAGGCTGCGGAAGGATATCGTTGCCGGAACCGGTGAAGAAGCAACATTATCGGTTTAAAATGGTGAGGGCGCTGTTTAGGTGGCCGTATTGGAAAAGTTTGTCTAGATTGGTCCAGAAAAATCAAGTTTAAAATAAAATTCAAGACATACCTAAGACATTGATGCGAATTAAATGGGGGAATTATAGTGGTATGTCCCCTAAGACACGGATTTAAGCCAAAAAAACGAGTTTAGTACCATAATACGGCCGTTTATGTGGTTAACGTCAACGTTAAACCGTTTTTATCTTAAAACCGCGTATAAATACGTACGTTAATACGACCCTATATATGTTTCAATATAGAAGAAGAGGACAAGTGAACCTGTCCTATATGGCGTGTTGTATGTTCTTCTATCTTGTCACACCGTTTCTCCTTAGGGGAGATGTAACTCAATGTCACAAACAATTACCAATAATTCCTCGATCAGTACGTAGCTCATTGTTACTGTCATATATAGAACGCCAAACCAGTAGAGTGTTATCTATTTGTACCCTATTGTATCATTTAAAACGCGTCTATGATACATTATATTTTCTTTATGTACCATTTCATGTAACTTTCAAAGGAAAATGTCAATCTATTATAATCTTGATACATACGGCTTAAAATATGGATTCGGGCTAAAACGTTATCCAATATGAAAGTAAAAGCGAGGGAAATGAAATATTAGAATATGATTAGACAAATAAAATAAAAGGAATTAGTAAAATATTTGACATTGGTTTGTTGTAGTAAAAAGAGATGGATAAAACCACTGGGGCCGTATTCTCGTCCTAAACATGGTTTGAGCTTTTTAAAACCGTGTCAAATTTAAACCCGAGTTTAAACGACGTGTTTAACAAAACTCGATTTTAAACTTCGCAAATCTTGTCCCAAGGGTGGTCATGCGTTCACTGTATACAGGTATTCAATTTGTGTGGCCCAAATAGGTTACAATAGATATCGACCGAATTCCTCCAATGCACGTGTATTTTTAAGACTACACGATCTGTACTCAGCTTGCAACGCACACGGTAGAATAATCATTCAAGGCGTACAATTGGTGCATGAGTTCTAGTTAAAACGCGCGTTAAACTGCCCTATTATACCCATGTTTATAGTTAGACACTTTTTCAGTGTGTTACAAGCGTGTTGAAGTTAAAGAAATGTTCGTAATTGCGTTTAGTTTAAATGATGTGTTTTAAGGTAGTGTCAATTGACCCTTTAAATATGAAATTTATCAAGCGCTGTAACTTTTGAACTATTAATGTGATGTACATAAAAGTATACATTTTTGTTAATAAAATGAGTCAGATAATCCATTTTTGGTATAAAAAAATAACCAAAAAAAGCTGATTTTTTAAATTTTGACCAAATTTGTTTACCTTAAGAATTGTAAAAAAATGCATTTTTTTGTCAATATTTTTAAAACTAAAGATTTGTATGTAAAACAAAAGAATTGCATTCCTAGAGAAATGTCTTAAGAGGATTTTGGTGCAATTTTGGCATATTTTACCAAAAACTGATTTCGTTACGTTGTCTGACAAAATTGAGCCAAAAGTTGTTGTTTTTTGTCAACATTTTAAAAATCAGCATTTGGGGGGTTTTTATACCAAAAATGGATTATCTGACTCATTTCATTAACAAAAATGTATATACAACACATTAATAGTTTAAAAGTTGACCATGAACACTGGGTATCAGTGTAAAAATGCATATTTCAGATTCTGAAGCAAAAAATGTGTGACATTTCATCTTTCCCCTATCCCCTATTTATTGGCGTATTAGCTCCTTATGTATCTTCTTCTTTTTGTGTGTGTGCTAATCTACCCAAATTAGTTACCAAATGAGACTATAACGTAGAATAGGTTTAACCAAGTTATCTCACTCCTAATCATTCTCTTCTCTGTCGTAAGTGGTTTTGAGGTAATTGCATATATTCCACTTAAGTAAATACATTGTCGTTGAAAAAATAAAATACAACAACTGTAATTCTTAATTGACTTACTAAAAACATACCAATGAAACACTTTTACGAAGTGTTATCGATTTGAACTGATATATCATTACGATTTCAAGTTTAGAATATCCTAAACACACTTTCCAAACTTTTCCAGGGTACATCTTCCCCCTCATACACAATTTCTCTGGATTTTATGTCCTCCAATTCTTGCGTGGAACTACGAGCCCAAAGTGCGACTTTTGACAGTTGTTGTGTTCAGATATTCAAACGTTGAACATCAATTTGTTTTAAAAACTAGTACCATTTCAGATAAGTATCCTTGTAGAGCAGATTTTAGTATCAAAGTTAGCCCGATGTCACTATTTAAAGAGGCTGAAGGCAACATGTAATAAAATTGTAGATACAAGGTCCCCCGGCATGTGGTTCAAATTTCGAGAAAAGTCGAGACATAGTATCCCTAGAGCAGATTTTAGTTTTAAGAATTAGCCCAATGGAGGTTGAAAGTCAATATGTGGCAAGACATGTGGCAAGACTGTGTCCAGCAGGGTGTCCATGGAGCTAGTACTAGCTTCATGGCCAGCCAACCTGTCAGACAATATATCGCAAAATATACAGGTAACTGGAACGTAATGTGTATATCTAAATCAGTTCTGCTCAACACTATTTCTGGAATAATACATTTTATGAGTAATAAACATTTCATCGTGGTTTTCTACATCAGTACGTCTACGTTTCGAAGATTTGAGTGCATATATTGCCGGTATGGTGTACTATGGACTATTAATGAAAGTAGCAAAAGTGCTTTATCAACATAGCTTTATTTGCGGGTCAAATTTCGGACCACTATCGCAAAATGCATTATGAATATGACGCCTGAATATTAACGGAGTACAGAAGTACGTGACCAAACCAAGGAGGAAAACGCGTGGTCATGGTGATAGGCACTACCACCAGGCACGTGTTTAATCAATGGAACTGTGTCCTGTGTTCTAAGTGTCTTCTGGTTTACATTGACATCCTACTCCAGTAGAAACTAATACTGTTTCCTTGTGAATATAGCAGCGCGCCCGCACACTGGGGTGTACGCAGGAATGTTTTTATTTTATTATTTTTTTAGGGGGAGGGGGCACTTATATACCATCATAATGTAAATGCAGCTAGCGAAACATCTTGCGGCGTGTCATCCGAGAACATTAGACGCTCACCGAGTCCGAGGGCGTTTCTAAGCCATTTCAAACCTCATTATTATATGTTTTACTTTACATTTCAGGATTAATTTTTACTATAGATATAATGATCGCTTGAAATTGCGTTCATGATAATAGGTTGTTTGAGGTGTGGGCCTACTTAAGGGCCCGACATTTTTTGTTGTTGAATCTAGGTTCTCGCCGAGGGCATTTAACAGTATCCTTTACATTCCAGGATTATCATTGTTCCTGACAATTTTGCCGGCTAAATATAACTGGGTGTCAAAGGGTGGTTCTCCCTCTGTATTATCATGGTGTTTTGGGTACTGACTAAACCTATGCGGCGTGAGAAAATATTAAATTTAGATACTCTCTGAGGGCGTTTCTAGGCCATTTCAAACCTCATTAACTCAAACGTAAATGTTGAAGGTTACCAGTAATGGGGGCATGCCCTACCCCCCCCCCCCCCCTTCCCATTCCAACTAAAAAAGCGTGGATATAGTTATATCTTTCTCTGTATTTCTCTTCCGGTTACCTATAGTTTTATCTTATTCTCGCTTTTCCCTCCTTATTTTACACCCTAAACACTCACCGCCCCCTCATGCCCCACCGGCCTGCTATTCAACTGCGCAAAGAAGCTTTCTGAAACGGTTCAAGAAATCGTCCTTGCATACAAATGGCAACATGGCGACCAACAGCATTTCAAAGTAACTCAAGCCGAAAGACAAGAGAGGCAATCAAGTGGTCGTGTACACTGTTGTACGTTGGCTCTTGACCTTTTCTTCGCACTGTAGATAAATGAAAGAACACACGCGGCTCCCTATTTAATAACCATATAGGTTAAAATAGTAACAGGTTGTCTGTGACATTTAGCCACCTGCATTGCTGAAGGCTGGCTTATACGTGTTTATCTGTTATGTCTGAATATTTGCACAGCTTTTGCTAATGTCTCCTTAATAATGCCGCGGCATGTCTGTCCAGTCATCAACAAAGTAACTGACCAGGTCATATAAGCATGTAACTCTAAAAGTATGATAGACCTAACTCTTACTTAAAATATCTAAAGTTGTTGAGAAATGTCTCCTCTTTAATTTGAAGAATGGTAGATATCAAGAAAGTTGCAGTCCCAAAATTATGATAAAGTACGGTTTCCATTTTCGCATTTTTCTTTTCTATTCGCGGACTAAATTGCGGAAACATCGGCTGCATTGTTCCGATTGGTAAATACACACACGCGTTACCTGTCATACTCTCCACCGTGTTGAAAAGAAAAAAAGCTAACGTAAAAATCGGTTTTTTTTATCAGTGTGCAATATCTCAAATTAAAAAGGACATATTTCTCACCAACCATATTTAAGTAGCAGTTATACAGTTAGAGTAATAAGCAAGTTTATTACGTGGTCAGTTACTTTTTGATGACTGTATATCTGCTAGCAGTTCACTACACGATCTACCATTTTCAGGCTCGGTTATTCACATTTGAAATTACATCTCGAATTAATAGAATCAGGTGCTACTTTTCATGTTTTGAATAAGATCATGGCTACTATTATTAAGGCCATGCTCTCGATACAGCAGTTAACGTAGACATCTAGCCTTTGGGCAGTTCAAATAGAAAATATAAGATGTGTGCAATGTAGGAGGTACTTCAGTGTGATATGGTTTAATGGCGATTACTTGAAAAACACCGGCAAAGCCTCGTGATCGTGATAGCGTCCAGATTGTGATGGTTATTTATCATGCTAATGAATATTGTCTGATCCAGTGAATGACCGCATTACGTTGGTTAGAGGCCCTGTCACACTGTTGCGAAAAGATATTACATGTGTCCGACGTTTTTGAAATTTAGGTGTACGTTCGTGTTAGTTGTCATACGTTCGTGACATATTTGGCATACGTTGTATTCGTTATCGGTTTGCTAGGGGTTCGCAGATGTACGCTGGCGTTTATGAAATTATTTGAACATGTTTGAATGTTGAGCGGGTGACAACGTAGTGATCAATGAGCTATGTATACGTTGAGCATTCGTTGCGTGAAAGTTTCGCACGTTGGGTGTAGGCTGCTTATCCGTCTTCTTTTAAAGGGCTGTATATTGCCGAACAGCTGACAGACAATAGACAATGAGTTCCTGTAGCCTAGGAATATGTGTGTATAAACACAGACCGGGATCCTCGCCTACTCTTTACGAAGGAGTGTGTGACCTTTTAACGTGCTCGGGTATTGCTCTTCCGATGCACGAGAGTACGGGACCACCATTTCTACGTGACTTCCGAACCACGAGGCAATTGAGACTAAGTACCTTGCCCAAGGATACAAAAATGTTGGCCATAGCGGGCTATAGAACTCACAACCTTTGTATTGTGAGTCCTGAGTGTTATCCACTACACCACACATGCTCCTAACGTGCGAAACGTTGACACGGCGAATGCTCAACGTTTACCTAGCGTATTGATCACAAAGCATGTCACACGGTCAAAATTGTAAACATGATTACAATTTTGAGCGAATGGCATTGCGATCAATACGATATGTATACGTTTGTCATTCGCCGTTTGAACGTTTCGCATGTTAGGTGTAGTTTTTTCTTAAACGCGTGTGGTCTAGTGGATAGCATGCCGGTCTCACGATGCAAAGGTTGTGAGTTCTAGCCCCACTACAGCCAACTTGTTTGTATCCTTGGGCAAGGTACTTAGTCTCAATTGCTTCGTCGACCCAAGCAAGATTGGGGAGCTGTTAGGGGATATTACAGTCTAAGTGCTGATACTGTGTGCGCCGTATCGGTAGCCTGGTAAATGAAGCGAACTGACGGTGACGATTTCCTAATGGCAGCAAAAAACAGTGGTTCGGAAGTCATGTATAAATGGTGGTCCCGTGCATCGGAAGAACAATACCTGAGCACGTTAAAAGGTTACAGACTCTTTTGTAAAGAGTAAGGGATCATCCCGGTCTGTATCTGTTCACACATCTAACGGACCCCACTGGAAATAAGCTAATAAGCTTATTGTGTTATCCAGGGTCGTAGGACCCAAATAATATCAAATCAAATCAAATCATCGCCGAACAGCTGCATGTATGTAGTTACTCCCATTTCGGAGTATCTGCGCCCGTCGCAAAAACTCCGAATTCGGAGGGTCTGCGTATTATGCGCAGAAACTCCCAATTTGGAGTTTCTGCGCCGGGTGCACAAATCCGAAATCGGAGGTTCCGCGGACTCTAAAGAAAACACATTCAGAATTCACACTTTTGAATTTCAAAATTGGAGTTTTTGCGACGGGCGCAGACACTCCAGTATTGCAGTTTTTGCGGACTCTAAATATCTTACCTCCGAATTTGGAGGTTCTGCGGACTCTAAATATCTTACCTCCTGATTCGGAGGTTCTGCGGACTCTAAATATTTTACCTCCAAAAACGGAGGGTCTGCGGACTCTAAATATTTTACCTCCAAAAACGGAGGGTCTGCGGACTCTAAATATTTTACCTCCAAAAACGGAGGGTCTGCGGACTCTAAATATTTTACCTCCAAAAACGGAGGGTCTGCGGACTCTAAATATTTTACCTCCAAAAACGGAGGGTCTGCGGACTCTAAATATTTTACCTCCAAAAACGGAGGGTCTGCGGACTCTAAATATTTTACCTCCAAAAACGGAGGGTCTGCGGACTCTAAATATTTTACCTCCAAAAACGGAGGGTCTGCGGACTCTAAATAATTTACCTCCAAAAACGGAGGGTCTGCGGACTCTAAATAAAAATGTCATTGATATTAAATTGATTTTTGTTTGTTTTAATATTGCGCTTGTCGTCCCAGGGCATTCCCATTGTTATTTGTTTTAGTCGCGTTGTTCTCCCTTGTTATTCCTGGACTTGTTTCGTCTCTACCGTGATGCGTATCATGCCGCCGCGCTAATGGGTGGTTTCATGAGGTGGATGGGGGTGGTGCAGTGCAGATAGTCAAGGGGGGGGGGGGGGGGGAAGGGTATTTCAGGGGGGAAAGGGTATTTTCCCCCCGGTGAACACCGTGAAAACCAGATCGACCCTTTTAGTCTCCCTTCTCCCTTTCTTTCCTTTCCGCTGCCTTCCCGATTTCCCTGTCAATTTTTTGTTCAGTGGGCTCCCATGGCTACGCTACTGATTGAAAGGCAGTGGATCAAACTATTTGCCTGTATAATATTTCACTATCATCAGCGAAAACAAATCATGACATTTCATGGTACCGTACCGTTAACCAGATATGACTATTTTGATTAAGTTACTGCATTTTGAAACCGAACACAATATTAAATATTTTACTCAATAATGCTCGATATTATAATGAACAAGTGGATTCATGTATGGTACACGCTAACTAATAAAGACAAATCAAACATTATCAGTTATTTTTTCAAACATTAAATGCGAAATAATGACAAAACAATGTCATTATTACACGAATTACTACTACACATTATCTCATTCATGTTTAGCAAAGCGCCATTTCTAAAATCCTACTGTGTATTGATAACTTAAATTGTCGGCGCGTGTCAAGTTTACAATCAATTCAAAATACTTAATCTATATTGCGTTTAATCTAGGCCTATTCAAAATACTTAATCTATATTGCAAAATCCCAATCCAAGTCTGATCCTAATCCATGTATTGATGACAAATTGTCGGCACTTTTCAAGTTTATAACCTATTCAAAATACTTAATCTATTGCGTTTAATCTATTTAAAATACTTAATCTACAGAGCTAAATCCCAATCCAAGTCTAATACTAACAAGATGTATTGATAACTTAAATTGTCGGCGCGTGTCAAGTGTTTATAATCTATTCAAAATACTTAATCTATATATTGCGTTTAATCTATTCAAAATACTTAATCTATATTGCAAAATCCCAATCCAAGTCTAATCCTAATCCATGTATTGATAACAAATTGTCGGCACTTTTCAACATGTTCAAGTTTATAACCTATTCGAAATATATTGCGTTTAATTGATGATTTATCTCAGCGCGTCAAATTGTCTATTTAATGTTTGGAATTGAATAAAATAATAGGCCTATTATAGCTATATTTATTAATTTAAACTGACTAGTCAATAGTTTAACGCCTAGGGGAGATGCGGGAGAGTTGAGCCATTTTTTATATTTTGTGTCACCATATGCGGAAGAAAAGTACAAACCTGTAAAAAATTAGTGTAAGATAAACTTCAGAGTGTTGTTTTCGTTGTGAAACAATAACAGTTGGGATAGCAGTTAAGGCTTATTTATACAAAAGGTTTGAAAAAAATTGGTAAAGTGGCTCAACTCTCCCTACAGTATGGGAGAGTTGAGCCACCATTACAGGAGAGTTGAGCCAGCATGATAAGTCAATGGTTGGTGAAAAAAACAAAATCATATTTTTTCAACTTTTGATTTATTAATCCTTAAAGTAAATATGGTGCTCAATTGTTATTATCATGGCAAAAAATAACATTTTCTCTCATTTATTATACATTTTTCACCTTTAGTCCAAAAATCAAAATGTTACTACATGTTTTCCCTATGCTCAACTCTCCCCATGACCAATGGCTCAACTCTCCTCATGGTGACCATTTTGTAAATAACCCAATCCTGTCTGGTGTAGAACTTTTGGTAGTTTACAATAGTTCTCTAAAATAATGGTCATATATACCCCCTTCAATAAACAAATTATCGCTATTATATTCTAAGTCTTGCTATGGGAAAAAAGACAAAACATTTATTTTTCTATTTTTCACTCAAAAGTGAAAAAAAAATGATTTTGTTTAATTATCTTTGATACTGAGCACACATAACAGTAGAGTTTAACACTAAGAATGTCGTATTGATGCTATATAACAATATATGCCAATATAAATTTTAGTAAGTTACTACTTTTCGAGTTATAGGGGGTGGTTCAACTCTCCCGGTGGCTCAACTCTCCCGCATCTCCCCTACTGATGATGAGTTCTTATTTTTTAAATTTGAACTGTAATTTTGAAAATGTTTGCCTTAATAGGCCTACCATTCGTCAATTTAGAGAGATTTTTTTCCTTTTAGAGTCCGACCGCAGTTTTGTGACGGCCGCACAATCCTCCGATTTTGGATTTTTTTTGCGTATATGCGCAGAAACTCCATTTTTGGAGGACAAATTTTCTCTCTATAGAGGGATTTTTTTCTCTTAGAGTCCGCACAACCTCCTTTTTTGGAGTTTCTGCGACGGAATTTGTTTGCGTATATGCGCAGAAACTCCATTTTTGGAGGAAAAAATCTCTCTCTATAGAGGGATTTTTTTCTCTTAGAGTCCGCACAACCTCCTTTTTTGGAGTTTCTGCGACGGACGCACAATCCTCCGATTTTGGAATTTTTTGCGTATATGCGCAGAAACTCCATTTTTGGAGGAAAAAATCTCTCTCTATAGAGGGATTTTTTTCTCTTAGAGTCCGCACAACCTCCTTTTTTGGAGTTTCTGCGACGGACGCACAATCCTCCGATTTTGGAATTTTTTGCGTATATGCGCAGAAACTCCATTTTTGGAGGAAAAAATCTCTCTCTATAGAGGGATTTTTTTCTCTTAGAGTCCGCACAACCTCCTTTTTTGGAGTTTCTGCGACGGACGCACAATCCTCCAATTTTGGAATTTTTTGCGTATATGCGCAGAAACTCCATATTTGGAGGAAAAATTCTCTCTCCCGCTCCCCAGAGGGATTTTTTTCTCTTAGAGTCCGCACAACCTCCGTTTTTGGAGTTTCTGCGACGGGCGCACAATCCTCCGTTTTTGGAATTTTTTGCGTATATGCGCAGAAACTCCATTTTTGGAGGAAAAAATCTCTCTCTATAGAGGGATTTTTTTCTCTTAGAGTCCGCACAACCTCCTTTTTTGGAGTTTCTGCGACGGACGCACAATCCTCCGATTTTGGAATTTTTTTGCGTATAATGCGCAGAAACTCCATATTTGGAGGAAAAATTCTCTCTCTATAGAGGGATTTTTTTCTCTTAGAGTCCGCACAACCTCCGTTTTTGGAGTTTCTGCGACGGGCGCACAATCCTCCGTTTTTGGAATTTTTTGCGTATATGCGCAGAAACTCCATTTTTGGAGGAAAAAATCTCTCTCTATAGAGCGATTTTTTTCTCTTAGAGTCCGCACAACCTCCTTTTTTGGAGTTTTTGCAACGGACGCACAATCCTCCGATTTTGGAATTGTTTGCGTATATGCGCAGAAACTCCATATTTGGAGGAAAAAATCTCTCTCTATAGAGGGATTTTTTTCTCTTAGAGTCCGCACAACCTCCGTTTTTGGAGTTTCTGCGACGGGCGCACAATCCTCCGTTTTTGGAATTTTTTGCGTATATGCGCAGAAACTCCATTTTTGGAGGAAAAAATCTCTCTCTATAGAGGGATTTTTTTCTCTTAGAGTCCGCACAACCTCCTTTTTTGGAGTTTCTGCGACGGACGCACAATCCTCCGATTTTGGAATTTTTTTGCGTATAATGCGCAGAAACTCCATATTTGGAGGAAAAATTCTCTCTCTATAGAGGGATTTTTTTCTCTTAGAGTCCGCACAACCTCCGTTTTTGGAGTTTCTGCGACGGGCGCACAATCCTCCGTTTTTGGAATTTTTTGCGTATATGCGCAGAAACTCCATTTTTGGAGGAAAAAATCTCTCTCTATAGAGCGATTTTTTTCTCTTAGAGTCCGCACAACCTCCTTTTTTGGAGTTTTTGCAACGGACGCACAATCCTCCGATTTTGGAATTGTTTGCGTATATGCGCAGAAACTCCATATTTGGAGGAAAAAATCTCTCTCTATAGAGGGATTTTTTTCTCTTAGAGTCCGCACAACCTCCGTTTTTGGAGTTTCTGCGACGGGCGCACAATCCTCCGATTTTGGAATTTTTTGCGTATATGCGCAGAAACTCAATTTTTGGAGTTTTTGCGACGGGCGCAGACACTCCGAAATGGGAGTAACTTCATACCTCACAGCTGACGAACAAGAAACCTACACCAACGTGTGAAACATTCATGCAGCGAATGATAAAGGTATACATAGCGTATTTTTTACTGCGTTGTCACCCGCTCACAATTTTTAACATGTTCAAAAATGTTCATAAATCCAGCGTACCTCTACGAATCCCTAGCAAACCGCTAACGAATACAACGTACACCAAATATGTCACGAACGAATGGCACGAACGTACACCAATATTTCCAAAACGCCGGGAAAAGTTAGCTCTATACGCAACAGTGTGACAGGGCCTTAACACTTTCCACGCGGCTATTAGTTTTACCAAATACAAACCAGATTTTTCAGAAACCATTCCCAACTTTCAAGGTCTGTCTCAAAGATGACTGTACCTATACTAGTCATGTTTGTACTTATTTCAAAGCATTTCTCATGTTGATTCCGAATATGGTAATGACATTTAATAATTTTGACATTTTTGAAACATTTTGTGAAGTTTGGAATGTCGTCTGCAGACGCCTGCCGCGTGGAAAGTGTTATCACCCACTCTCATTGCTCGATACTAACGGGCGGGGCGTGTATACGCTCGGAAAACGTTTCCGTAGCGTAGCGTGTAATATATGGAGCGGGGAAATTCTTTGTCCCACTGGGGCTGGTCTCTCCTCTCCCTCTCATTTGACACTTGTCCACAAGTGAATTCGTTTCCGTTAATAGAATTAAGTGCAACTTCGTAGACCCCCGATTTTTGTTTTATTTCATGATATTTAACACGTACTGTGTATAATGTTCCTCATCTCCAAATTAATGACACGTTAGCGTGTGATTGCCTTTGGGTTGAAAAGGAAAAGAATTGGTTGGGACTAAATAGTAATGCGAGTACCGTTGAGTATGAGCCAACGAGAGTAGCTACGAAACAATTTTATGTCACGTGTAATCCGAGAGAAAAAAAACCGAAACAATTAATACGTGAATAATGAATGTCAATTTACTCAATAATCGTAAACCTTTCAATCATATTAAACATGTTATAATTTGTGGATAATTACCATCTTAATTTACATTCATGTCGATGTGCGTTTTTTGTCATTGGAAATTGTTAATCATTCGCTGCCTTGAATAAAGTAGTAGCCTAACGATCTATGTTACGAATACGAATCTCTTTGCTCATATAGATTTTGAAAACGAATGAAACAATGTTGACATTTTTCTTTGAATAAGTTCATCAGGATTGTAGAATGAAATGATTAAATTGTTTTGTTTACAAATCCAAATATCTACTCACATGACTAGACAGTTTCGTCTTCCCGATCGGAAGACTTCATCGGTAGTGACTGGATCCACTTGATTTTTCCGCGAGATTTGCTATCACTCTCGGTCCCAGAAAGCTCAGGTGTTGTTAACAGTGGATCGTATACATGATTTAGAGAATAAATACGCTCGTCGCGGTTGATGATTTTGGCCCCCTGCCTTCGTATCCAAATGGATTCTCTTATCCAACGCTTGTGTTTGTCAAAGTCTTTGTCAAGGATTGAAGCCCCGTCCCAGTCGACAGACCACATAGCACAAGAGAATCACACAATCGACTGGGACGGGGCTTCAATCCTTGACAAAGACTTTGACAAACACAAGCGTTGGATAAGAGAATCCATTTGGATACGAAGGCAGGGGGCCAAAATCATCAACCGCGACGAGGGTATTTATTCTCTAAATCATGTATACGATCCACTGTTAACAACACCTGAGCTTCCTGGGACCGAGAGTGATAGTAAATCTCGCGGGAAAATCAAGTGGATCCAGTCACTACCGATGAACTCTTCCGATCGGGAAGACGAAACTGTCTAGTCATGTGAGTAGATATTTGGATTTGTAAACAAAACAATTTAATCAATGTTGACATGTTTTCTCCAGCATTGTGGACATTTACTTATTTGTTTCCCAGATTATAACCATGATATGGTGTCAAAGTGGAACTTAACCCAGGCAATACTAATTTCAAGTTTGAGTAGTTAATCGGGCTTTGTCATTTCCGTCGACTCAACAAAAAAGGTTTTCGACATACCAATATGTATTTATGCATCATATGTTTCCTTTTAAATAAACTTGGATCGTTATTGCATATTAGAGAATATGTTATTTTAAAGGTTTCTAAAATGTGTGCTGAATCTCGATGTAATAATCTCCAAGATCCCCGTTACCCTGTTAGTTAGTTGTCCTTTGTACATGCAGTATTTATGGTGCATGTACCTTAATGTGCGCCTTGATGGGAGCGAATAAAGAGTATGATATTATGAATTCAACTGCTGTTCTAGAACGTCCACTTTGTGTAATGTTGGGAAGGCATATGTGGTTTGCTTATTCCATATGGGATGCTCTTGATGCAGTCGACGAGGGGACTGATCTTTAAGATTCGATTAAATGAACGGTGTCTTTCTATAAATTGTGAGAAAGGCTTTTACGACGGGTATTCGTAATATAAGTTAAAAGTTTAACGGGTTCGCCGTCGGACAAGTTTTAATCTGTCAAGCTTTCGTCAGGACTAGCTCTGACTTCTTCAGGACCAAATTATTATGATATTTAACAAAACATAGAGATTGCCACTTCTCTTGTTATCATCATTTGGGCTGCCCCTTGCCCGATGATTTAAGAGTAGGTGCCCTTTCCTACTTGTGAAAGAATTGGTGGCTCTGAAAAGAGCCGTTCAGATGGATTGCCGCTTCCACTGAACAGAGATGGTGGCTCTGAAAAGAACTCTACACGTAGTTGTCACTGGCCTACTAAATATAAATTTGGTTCTAATAGAACCTCCAAAGCACTGCCCCTTGACCAATGGAAATAACGTAGAGACTGCCCCTTGTCTACTACAGACTACAATAAGTCTAATGCACAGTAATGCGGTCACTGATCTGTAAATTGTTTGAACCACAGCAGCTCGTGGTATCAAGAATGGAAGAAGGCGGGATCTCGAAGCATATTATCAAAGTGGGATGGTGTGATGACTCGTTATAACCAGAATGAAAGGTGGCTGAGATTAAGGAACTGATAAAATGACTCCACATGGGCAAACCTATCCGCAATAAATATTTTCATCAAAAAAACTCCAACCTTTGTTAATTATTCAACGCTATAAAGACACTACGGTAGGTTACCTATTACACTTCGAAATTGGAAAGCCGAGATGGCATGTTTATGTAATATAAGTGAGCGTTCCGGTAAGAATAACACGAACTAGCGATGCCATAGCATGTCTGTTTTATATGTTAGTTTTCCCAATCACGGATAAAGGTTGTCTCGTTTCTTTTTTAACCCCCTGAGAACTACCGGCCGATTGGTCAGAAAGATGGATACATCATTTGTTGCACCAATGAGAGACATTGTTAGAATAATTGTATCCCTGATAAAGGTGGGAGTGAAATATTTTAAAAACTGTATTTTAATTGGCTATTCAAATGAGTATATCTTGCAATAAACCAATCAGAACCACTGTAAGATAGACTGGTAGACCTCAAGGGGTTAAGGTCTGACTGCAAGGTACTTATTATCACCAGTGTTTAATCCACCGGGGTATGTTTTATATGACGCAGTGACCTTTCGAACTACATCTTTCAGTGACAATACCATCTTACGAAATAGTCGTAACTATATACAGTTATGATTACTGTACGTTTATCTTTCAAACTGACGAACTAAACGGACATCTTCGTGTCTCCGTTAAGTTTGCTGCTTAATTGTTCGTTCATGTAAGGAAGCATATACAATATCAGTTCACCTATTAAGGGGGGACTTAAGGAAGTTTGTTTTTGCATTTTGTGAGTGCTGTAATTATTGAACTATGACTCAAATGTATATAAAAGTATACATTTTTGGAAACGAAATGGATCAGAGAATCCAAATTTGGCATCAATTTTGACCCAGAATGTTGACGATTTTTTTAAAAATCTAATCTAATATTTTTGAAATGTTGAATTTTAAAGTGCCAACAACAAAGAAGTTTCCATTTGTTTTCACTTTGTTGACCCTTTTTTGTCAACATTTAAAAAAATATTAGATTAGGTGTTATTGGTGGCTTTACATCATCATCAAGCGAATTGGGCATTTTATACTCAAAATTATTGTTATTAGCTTTGTTCAAAAAAATTGGGTCAAGAAAGTGAATTTTGTGTGATTTGTTCAACAACAAAAAATCAAAATTGTTGGTCAAAATTGACGACAAATTTTGATTCTCTGATCCATTTCCTTTCCAAAAATGTATACTTTTATATGCATTTGATTAATATTCAATAATAACAGCACTCACAAAATTCAAAAAATCAAATCAAAAAATTCCTTGAGTACCCCCTTAATGTAGCTGCTAATGATATTTAAACCGATATCTCGTAATTATTTCGCCAAAACGTGTATTTTACCGGTGTCTACTGGCGTTGGATAAAAGTGGTGTAATATAATTATGTATGTGTGTTGAAATACACCCGATGTAAACTAACGTCGACGACCTTTTATAACAAATTGCATTGACTGGCGAATGTAATCGCCAGCTCATTACAAAACGAACAAAACTAGGAAAAAATGGCTGCCACATAATTCAGTTACGTATTGTCTCTTTGTATATTTACCGATGTATCTTATCCCTACCCTCACTCGCCCGAATGGACCCATCTCTAGACACTTTACATTATCTGTCCTTTAAAAACGACGCTTCTATCTTTAATATTCCGTATCTATATATGCTTGGGGTATTTCTGTATGGTATCTTCATTATATATTAGCGGCAATTTAATCAAATCTATAAGATCAGTCACCTTGTTGTCTGCATCAAATATATCACACATTACATAAACAAGCCAAACACTCCTTCGCGAATTACGCGAGAATCGGAAACATCAGAGGAACATTTGGGCAGAGAAGGATGTTAGAAAATACATTATTCTTGCAATTTAATGTATTTTAAAAGAACGAGCGATTCTAAGATTATCCAGTGGTTATTATTAAATTAAATGTAAAATTATTCTGATAGGTTGAATTGTAAATGTTTTCCACAACTTTAAATACACCTAAAAACGTGCCTCGAATCCAAAATGTGGATGTGCTTTTAGTGAAGTATAATCATTTTAGCGTCTCAAGAATATAAACCATTGTCGCATATAAATCACTGTTTGAAATCGGGTTAATGGATTCTAAAGCATCAGAGGCGCTTGATATATTATCAGAGGTTGAATAATTTCTATATGGAAATGATCTCCTGAAATGAGAGCGAAATACACGAGTGTATACCTTACATATTGTGCGCTAGAACCCGGATTGTATGTCACATAACGATATCCCGTGAAACGTCAATGAAGAGTAGGCTTAACGGAACGCATTAGCACTGATTACTCTACGCAATAGTTTGCTTTTAGTTAGACAGAGGTCTGTCGCAGGGTGGGCATAAAGTCACCCATCAACCAGTCTGCTCTGGAACGAGAGCGCGTTCGGATTGAGGGCTACCTCATTTATTGACGCACTGCCGTCAATTTTTACACGGCGACGCATCGAGTGACGGGAGTCCGTCTTCCGCTGGGTGATGTATAAGTTTAATATTTCAATAGAGGGCGGGCTAGAGAACGGGACTACGTTTCCAAGGGAACGGCCTCCTGTTACAGTAATTTTCAAGATTGAACAAAATCCCATTTGCCGATTTTCAACAATAAGGTAAGTCTCTTAGATAATGTTTAAACAAATCATCACTATACAGGGTGTCTCCAAAAAATAAGTGTCCCATGTGAAACATGATATTTTTTGAGGCCTTGAAAAATATTTTTTAAATGATCGCGAAATACTAATAATCGTGTTCAGAAATCTGTAATGTGCCATAAGATTTCTTTTTCTATCCATTTGGTTAGAGCTTCCGTTATCAAACTATGGCAAATCTACTCAGGTATTATCAAATTCAGCTTTGGCCACTTTTCATATGAAGAAAACTATTTTATTAGAATCGTCGTTATTCATTGTGTCATTGAACATATTCAATGAATCTAATAATAATCTACCTACTTAATGTTGATAGTTAGTTGAATTGAACAGAAATAACATATTTTCATCCATATTATCAATGACATAATAATAATAATAATAATAATAATAATGGCATTTATAATGCGCCGTCAATCTAGGTAAAACTATTCCGAGGCGCAACATATAAAACAAAAATACAAATTAACATGAAAAATACATAAACAAGGATGATTTGCATATACATGTACATGTATATAATACAAAGAAATCAATTATAAACTGAGTCAAATAATCTTGTTTTTAACAAGTTCTTAAAAGAGTCAAGTGAATCACAGCATCTTAAATTATAAGGTAGTGAGTTCCAGAGAGTTGGTGCAGCAACCGAAAATGCGCGATCTCCAAATGATGAAGTAGTCCGTGGAACAACAAGTAAAAGTTTATCAGATGACCGGAGAGTACGTTTTGGATGATATGGAACAAGAAGATTAGCAATATAAGTTGGTAAAGTGCCATGCAAAGCTTTCCAAGTTAAAAGAAGAAGTTTGAAATGAATCCTTTCGCGAACAGGAAGCCAGTGGAGATCTTTCAAAATTGGAGTGATATGATCAAATTTCCTGGTCTTAGTGAGAATGCGAGCAGCTGCATTTTGAGCGAGTTGTAGTTTGTGAAGTAAGTGATCAGTGATGCCAAAAAGAAGAGAATTGCCATTGTCAATACGAGAAGTTATAAGAGCATGGACGATAGAAGCTGCGGTTTCAAATGTTAACATTTTCCTTATGCTATTGACATTCCGTATATGATAATACACTGATTGGCATATCCGTCGAACTTGAACATCCATACATAGATTATTATCAAACACAATTCCTAAGTTCCGAGCAGATTTTGAAGCAAGAACAGAAGAAGTGTCAATATTGATATGATGATCACATATTTTACGTTGATTGAATCTGGAGGTCATAATTAAAAACTCTGTCTTATCATCATTCAATTTCAGCTTGTTTACAGACATCCACGACTTGATTTCTAAAATACAAGCTTCTGCGCGTTGACGGGCCGACATTTCATCATTGCGATCATTTAAATTAAAAGGCACATATAGTTGTGTATCGTCCGCGTAAGAATGAACATTTAATCCGTGTTTGCGAGCAATGCTAGCAATGGGAGAGGAATAGATGGTGAATAGTATAGGTCCAAGCACAGATCCTTGAGGAACGCCATATTTTAGAGGAACATGTGTAGAAATAGTTCCATTTATGTTTACTGTTTGAGTTCTGTTTTTGAGGTAGGACTGAAACCATTTCAGAGCTGAATCCTTGACACCAATTGACTCAAGGCGCCTGAACAGAATATCATGGTCAATGGTGTCGAAGGCGGCGGAGAGGTCGAGAAGAATGAGGAAAATGCCACGCTTACCATCCAATTCACGTAAAATGTCATTGTGTACTTTAATAAGAGCAGTCTCTGTACCATGATATTTTCTGTATGCTGATTGATGTTGTTCATATAAGTTGTTTAGACATAAATGAGCAGCAAGACGATGCGCTACAACCTTTTCAACAATTTTTGATACAAAACGCAGATTGGACACAGGACGAAAGTTTTTCAAAATGTCTGCGTCCAAAGAAGGCTTCTTTATGAGTGGAGAAACAAGTGCATTTTTAAAATGGTCAGGAAATGTTGCATTTTCAAGAGAGAGATTTACAATCTTAGTAATGACGGGCACCATGATGTTAATGTGATCTTTCAACATCCATGTAGGAATTGGGTCCAATGTACACGATTTAGAGGGTGATGACGACACAAGCTTATATATTATATAACATACCATAAATGATTTGAATTTTTAAAAGGAATTTGAACAATACATTGACATATCCTATAACTCATCATCGGAATCACAAAAGCAGTTTTTCAGTTGTTCATAAGTGGCCAAAGTGAGATTTGCACTCTTGTTACTGAATTGATCATATCTCGGAAGTTAGGAGGTGAAATTCAATGGTTAAAGTGTATTTAATAGAAAACTAATATGGCTTACAAACGGTTTGTTTTCTCAAACAAAAAGACATGGGATGTATTTGTAATCAATTTTCAAACTCATGGAACGCTTTTTTTAAGACACCCTGTATAATACTGCAAGTCTTATATTTAACGTAACAATGATCACCCTTTATCCGTAGCTTTAAAAGAGAGTTGGCCCTGTATTGCCATTCCCCTGATAACCACCCCGGGCTTGTCCTTTCCCTTGTGTCCAAAAATGCAAATAATAACTACGGAAAGAAATATCGCGTCCCGCTGTAAATACACTGAACAACCTTTTTTATTGTCATATTAAATAGTTTAGGAACAGTTTTTAAACGTGAAATGTTACACCCCAAAAAGAGTAAGTACCGATGTGGTATATCTAAGAGCATATCCGCATTACCAACGGAGATTCGTGTCCAATATCGAAAAGGTCTAAAAGTATTGTCTTTTGCAAATAAATAGTAATACACTGATACGAGCAGGTTTTAGAACAATGCAATCTTTTACCTAATGATATATAAGTTTATATAGTAGGTAATATCAGAAATTCCAATTACGTTAAGTGAAATCATCGAAGTAAATGATATAAAGGGTACTTTAACAAGTTAGCTTGCCTTTTGCCGCTGAGTGATTTTGTCGGCGGCTTTTAACTTCATGTCCCCTATTTCGTCTACCTATTCTATTAATATGGATTTGTAAAACGATTTCAAAATCTAGGATAACATAAAAATGCGACTCGTTTTCACTTTAGTGCCATTATGAGGTGTCATCATTTCTCTCGTGGGAAAGTAAAATAACATATTGAATTTCCTGTTCACTACACTGTATTGCATTGAACATGCCTTTAGTCAAGCATTGCAAAGTTACACAATGCTACTCCAAAGTATAGGCTACATGCCCAAAATGTTCATGCCTTGAATTAGGCCAGTATTGCCGATTCGTGAAATTTTCTGGTTTTACAGTATTTAGCATGTCTCATTATTCAAAAATGACAACATTATTTTACGAGGGTCATTCAATAAGTTCTACCTCCGCCCTATTTTAATTTGGATGCAATTTTGTTGGGGGAGGGGGCGGGGGCGGGAAGGCTTGATCTGACTGGGGCCCGGTAAAATTCCCGGGCAGAAATCGACCAGAATTGCCATGTGAAACTGCTTTATTTCTGTAAACATGCTTCTTTGGCTAAGATATCCCGGTAAACGCAATGCAATGTTATGCCTTGATGTAGGGGAGGGGGGGGGGGGGGGGGGGGGGGGGGGGTAAATAGACCTATCGTAACACTGTAACGGTAAAAGCTCCAAGCGGACCAAAACACCAAACAAATTTCCCACCGGGAAATCTTTCATTTTTTTTAATCATTTCAATGACTTTATTCCTACATCACTATGGCAATGGGGCTCGGCCATTGCGTGTCATGACAGTTCTAGATGCTTCTTCCTTTCGTATAGTTTCCTTTTCCTTTTCCCTTTTTTTCCTTTCCCTTTTTTTCCTTTTCCCTTTTTTTCCTTTCCCCCTCTTTTTCTCCTTTCCCCCTCTTTTTTTCCTTTCCCCCTCTTTTTCTCCTTTCCCCCTCTTTTTCTCCTTTCCCCCCTCTTTTTCTCCTTTCCCCCTCTTTTTCGCCTTTCCCCCCTCTTTTTCTCCTTTCCCCCCTCTTTTTCTCCTTTCCCCCCTCTTTTTCTCCTTTTCCCTCTCTTTTTCTCCTTTCCCCCTTCTTTTTCTCCTTTCCCCCCTCTTTTTCTCCTTTCCCCCCTCTTTTTTTATTCCTTTCCCCCCTCTTTTTCTCCTTTCCCCCCTTTTTTTCTCCTTTCCCCCCTCTTTTTCTCCTTTCCCCCCTCTTTTTCTCCTTTCCCCCCTCTTTTTCTCCTTTCCCCCCTCTTTTTCTCCTTTCCCCCCTCTTTTTCTCCTTTCCCCCCTCTTTTTCTCCTTTCCCCCTCTTTTTCTCCTTTCCCCCCTCTTTTTCTCCTTTCCCCCCTCTTTTTCTCCTTTCCCCCCTCTTTTTCTCCTTTCCCCCCTCTTTTTCTCCTTTCCCCCCTCTTTTTCTCCTTTCCCCCCTCTTTTTCTCCTTTTCCTGTTTCCCTTCCCCTTTTCCTTTTCTTTGTCTTCCCGATTTTGTCGCTCAATTTTGTGTTATACGCGTGGTAATGCCCATGTGTCATTAATGTACGGTAGTTCATTATTTCCCATGAGTTGTCATTCAAATACTATGGCACGATAATAGACGGAACTTATACATCAGTTTTAGTTTTCAAAAACAAAACCCAAACATTTTAGAATGTTTTCTTTAAACCCTAATATGTTAATATGAATTCCATTTATGTCAATTATAATCAACGGATTTCGGTTTTTTTATTCATCTTGCAGTAACTATGCAATAAGAACGAATTTAATTACACCTTATGCTATGAATGGTTTCAAGATGTCGATTTCTTCACGCAAACATACCCATCGATGTCGATTGACTTCGACAGTTCTTGTGAACACTTTCTTACATAAAAAGAACGGTACTTACTCGAACCTGTCCTGCATATAGATGAGTTATCCGTGATGTTGTATTTGTTCGTTTTGTCGTGCATTCTATATCCTTAGGGGAAATGTTAGCTCAATGTCTCATCGAATTACCAAAACATTTGACATCACTTCAGACAATTTAAATTGCCTTGTTCGACATACAACATAATATCAAAAGTACGTAGTTCATCATTGCTAGCATATGTAGGTCGTTTTATGATAGCCCTCACTACGGTATAAATAGTCATGTTTTTTTTTATAATTCATAGTTATCATGATGGGAAAAAATATAATCTGACATAAAAAAAAGTTCATTATGAACATTATACAGATCTGTGTCAGATCAAATAACATGTGAACCTGTCAATCGAAACCATATTGTATACTCATTATATTCATGTGCAGCAATGAGAATACCCACATGAGTCTGTAAATTCTCGTTTCAAACGGGCTTCCATTTGTATACTAAATTGTCCATCAAGCCGTTTTACAGGCCCGACCGACCAACTGTTGGCGTTTTTTAAGATTTTTTTTAGATTTTTTTCTTCTCAAATCATGTAAAATCAACCGTGTTTTGGCCGAAATATGTCGAGAAAAAAATGTTTAACAAATGTTTACAATATTTCCCGATTTGTACAGAATTTGGTGACATTTTTATTTTTAAAATATTTTTTAGATCCCCCAAATAGGCGCAATTCACCCCAAAGTCAAAGTGTAGGGGGAGGGCGATCCCTTTCATGATCCGTTAATAACCTTGATGAAAGTCACGTAATGCACGCTCACACATAAATCATCAAGCGTTCGGATGGTGAAATCTCTTCTCTTCTCCAAGTTTCTTTTCGAATTTCACTTATTTCCACTTATTTTCTCCTTCCTTATCAATTATCTACATTGTTTCTTTTCCTTCAATTCCTCTCTATCCTTCCTATCCTTCGTTTTTCTCTTTTCTTCCTTTTCATCTTTCTCACCTCCATTTCACTTCTTTTCCTTTTCCTTTTCTTTCACTCTTTCCCCTTTCCGTCCCCTTTTACTCTTCCCTATCTTTCTTTCCTTCACTCCGTCTTTTTTACCCCAGTAGTTTGAGCTACCTTCCCGGTCAAAGCCTTCAGGAGGGCATCCCCTCCCTAACCTCCGGAGAGATACGCAGCTACTGTTATATGCCAATGGCATAGAAACCTATATTTGATCGGAAATTGGAATGGTAAACGAATGATATCGCCTTAACATACGCAATTAAACGAGGTGTCTCGAAATCTTAACCAGTATTCTCTCTCCCGTAGGGGGTAGCATGACGGGATAAAATCAACTTCCCTATTCAACTGACATATACCTAGTCTTCCAATAAGGCCCTTAGGAAATGTTTATTATAGGAGCGATGCTGCTTGCAGGTGCAATTACTGAGAAACATGGTTAACGATGAACCGATCCAGATGCATGAATCGCGGGTAAAGTCGAGATTAGTGCGTTAATGTTTAGAACGCTAACACAATTGGTTTAAACAACGTCTACGCGTCTGTTAGAACGCAATACATGCATATTGACCAATTAAACTATAGCATTTGTGGACGAGCGATGATTTTCCCATAAAGATATAGACGTGCATTGGACCTCCCCCCCCCCCCCCCCTACGGTTTTTCGTGTGGGGGGGGGGGGGGTCTGCCTGGAAGTATTGAATAAAATAAATAAAATATTTAGATAGCGATGAAAATGCATCAATGAAAGTAGAACATTTAAGTGTATGGTCACTTTCATGAAAAAGAATACCGTATAAAATGAGTGCAGTATGGGAAGGGAAAAAATACTTGTTGACATTCCCCATGGTGCATGGTAGTTTATTGGGGAAAAGCGTACTTTAAGTCCCAGATACTGGTATACCAGTATCGTTCAATACTGGAACATGAAAGTGGCCAGTATCGGTCGATACTGGTACGATGTTACTGTTTCAGTATTGGTCGATACTGGACCAAATTGTGTTTCAGTACCGAGCGATACTGTAACGTTTTAATGCACCAGTATCGAGTGCAACTATTACGCATGTTGCCATTAGGGATTTATCCCAGTATTGAATGATACTGGTACATAATTGTGTTGCAGTATCTGTACACTTGTTCCGATGATTGTTATGGAATGTGTTCTTTTAACCATCAAATATTTGATATTTACATGAGCTTCAATATACAGACTGCAACAAAACAAGTTATACAATCGCAATTTTATGTTTAACCCAATGTTAAAATCATGCAATGTCAAAATCGTTTACACTCTGTGTTAAGTTTCGTTTTGGCTACCAGAATAATTTTATTTGGTCTTTTTAACTACTTGCGTTTAAAAGTTATGACAAGTCTACTATTATTATTGTTATTATTATTATTATCATTTACCGGTGCTTATAGAGCGCATTTCCAAAGATCAATGCGCTGTACAAATAACAGACATCAAAAATGGCATACAATTATATAACAACAAAATAACATCAAAAACATTAAAAATATGATATAAAATATGCATTACAGCAAAGCACCACAGTTGTATAAAAAGTATTACATAATTTACACAATAATCAGTTACAAAATGTTTAAAAATACGAATGAATTGACAAAGTGATATATAATTTTAAAAACCCCAGTAGGCCAGGAAGTGAACTAATGTCTAGGGAAAAGATGAGTTTTAAGAAGTTTCTTGAACTTTTTCACACTGTTTGCTTCACGAAGAGACCTAGGTAACATATTCCATAAATTGGGTCCTAAAACAGAAAAACATTTATCCCCATAGGTTCTGTTGGTGGAAGGGGTCACAAGACGGGTTGTATCTTGAGTTGACCTAAGACCGGCATGCCCTGGTGTATACAAACAAATGAGATCTTGCAAATATTGTGGGGATGAACCTTGTATACAATTGTACACATGCACTAAGATCTTAAAATCAACTCTCTGCTGGACCGGCAACCAATGCAGCTCACGAATCAAAGGTGCAGCGCTAGTGCGCCTATCAACATGATAGACAAGGCGTGCAGCGCGGTTTTGAAGCCGTTGGAGACGTTGCATATCTGATTTTGACAGGCCACCAAGC
This sequence comes from Ophiura sarsii, assembly GCA_035610835.1. Lineage (NCBI taxonomy): Eukaryota > Metazoa > Echinodermata > Ophiuroidea > Amphilepidida > Ophiuridae > Ophiura > Ophiura sarsii. Next base: position 10,571,183 of record CM069442.1, on the reverse strand, counting down.
AAAGAATTGCCATAGTCGAGCCGAGAAAGGATCAAAGATCTTACTGCATGTGCACAGGTTGTTCTATCAATAAATCGTCTTATCCTCCAAAGATTACGTATATGGAAATTAACAGTTAACTGTTAACAGCTTATTTACATGTTGTTTCATACTGAGACTGCTATCAAATACGATACCAAGATTCGTAATACAAGAAGAAGGGGCGATCACAGATCCACCTATTTTCAAATTAATGTCCAGGTTAGACACTGCTTCAACATGCCTAGGAGACGAAATCAGGAACAGCTCAGTTTTTGAATCATTGAGCTTCAGCTTATTAGCATGCATCCATGATCGAATTTCTGCAATGCATTTAGTAAGCCTAAGCTGAGCAGAAGCAATGTCCACCTTTGACTTATAATCGAAACTAATATATAGCTGGGTATCATCAGCGTAGATATGATACGGTACCCCGAAATAAGTCGTCTATAAATCGGGTTGGGCCACTTTCACAATATCATACAATCTTATATCTTGTATAAATTAAATGATTAGGGTATCATGCAAGGAACATTAAAGAGAACAATATAATTATATTTCAAATAGTGTTATTTCATTTAAATTTAAAAAAAAATCATAAAATAAATACATTTTATCTTGACAAATTTATGTGGAAAATAGCTCATTACTCCTCCTGAGCAAATGGTAAGCACAAAGACTGTCTCAATCATTGTCATTCTAAAGTTCTGTTTATAACCATAAAAACTCGTTCTTCCAATGTGAATTGGGGCACTTGTTGAGCGGCAGCCATGTTCTTAGTAAAGGATGGTTTTACCCCATTTTACAGATCTTTGTAAAGACCTTTAGGATACCTTCTTTGTAATACTTTTAACCACTTGAAATGAATCCTTGTTGTCTAACAAGAGCGCTTTACTGCTTACCTGGTTCGATTCCATTCATATTCATCCCAGTGGTTTTACCATAGATTAAACCAAAGTGGTACAGGTGATTTCATGACTACTTTAGACAATTGATCTTATATCTGCTTACCGACCATCGATTGTCATGAATCAAAGCTTATTCAACAGCTTAGAAAATTCCCCTTGCATACCATTAAAATTAAAAACAGAAATTTTACGGGAGATATGTTTAATACTTTTTTTCAAAACTGTATAACTTTTTTTTGTTAGCGGCAGCCATGTTCTTAGTAAAGGATGGTTTTACCCCAATTTACAGATCTTTGTAAAGACCTTTAGGATACCTTCTTTGTAATAATTTTAACCACTTGAAATGAACCCTTGTTGTCTAACAAGAGCGAACAAAGAAAGTAGCCTAAGGTCTTTACAAAGATCTGTAATGTGGGGTAGAATTAAAACCATCCCTTACTAAGAGCATGGCTGCCGCTCAACAAGTGCCCCAATTGATATTGGAAGAACGAGTTGTATAGTTATAAACAGAACTTTAGGATGACAATAATTGAGACAGTATTTGTGCTTACACGTTTGCGCAGGAGGAATAATGAGCTATTTTATATTGGTCAAGATATAATTTATTTGTTTATGAATTTATGTATTCAAATGAAATAAAACTATTTGAAAAATAATTACATTGTTCCTTGTATGATACCCTAACCATTTAATTTATACAAGCAAGATTGTATGATATTGTGAAAGTGGCCCAACCCGATTTCTAGACTACTTAGTAGACTAGTCATAACTTTTAAACGCAAGTAGTTAAAAAGACCAAATAAAATTATCCTGGTAGCCAAAACGGAACTTAACACAGAGTGTAAAATATTTTGACATTGCATGATTGAAACATTGGGTTAAAAATAAAATTGCGATTGTATAACTTTTTTTTGTTACAGTCTGTATGCTGAAATATATACTACTGACTTATATTATAGCCAAGGTTTTTATGAGGTAGGAGGTGAAACTTATTGGATGCCCTCGTATACACCAATAGTTACCGAATGTAATGAAAGGGTCATTATAACTTCTGTGTTTATAATATACAACGTTCCCATGAACGTACGTGACGTCACTAACAATTTGATATTTAGGTTAAGTAAAATTAAACACCGAATAACATCTCTTGAAAATGACCCGAGCCTTCGCGCCAATGTTATATATTATCAATGACGCCAGAAAACCTAGTTTGAAGAACAAGAATTGCCGCGTTTGTGCCGAGCCTCCTGAAGCCGTTTGTTTACTCTAAATAAATAAAAGGAAACGCGATACATATTCTCGAGGTCTCTAAGTACTTTTATGCAAAATTGGATATATCGATATTTTCAATTTGATTTCTATTCGTCGCCCATATCGTGTTGAAGCGGTGATGTGGAAGCTTTGATATTAGTAGAGCAATATAATCCGAGTATTCTCTAAAAGCAATTGAGTTCTGTAATGTCGCCGAGATGACTCTTGTTAGCTCTAAAAGTTCAAACCTGGTGTTTATCAATCAGTTTGTAAACATACATACAGTCGTACACACAAGTTTTGAATATCAGGTTTCTGCCATCCCGGAAATCGTCATTTTATCATTTGAAAATCCAGAATTGACTCCTACTGTCAGATATATATGCAGGTGGAACATGTTCCCATTATTACGTAATATGATGGGATTGATATTCATCAGGAGAACGTTGATGTTATCATGTATGCAATTCCAGGACGCAATAAAAATACTATGAATTACAAAAGGCATATATACAACCCCTCCATAAATGCATAGCTCTGCCAGACCATCAAAGCACACTGCAGTATATATCCTTTATAGTGGTACACAGAGACATAGGCTTCTTTACTGGACTGTATCAAGGCTGCAATCGAGTACCAGTACTCCCTCAATGGAGTTTACCTACAGGAAGTGAGTAGTCAGAAAGACTTAGGTATTACTGTAAGTAATAATCTTACGCCGACAATTCATATTAATGAGATAACCAAGAAGGCCCGCCAAAAGACAGCGACAAAAATATCAACTCTCTACAAGTCCCTAGTCCGCCCAGCGTTGGAGTACGCTTCTACTGCGTGGAGCCCTCTAACAAAAGATAACATTACCAAATTAGAAAAGACGCAGAAAAACTGCCTTCGCCTGTACAAAGACAACAATATCCGCATGAAATCCTTGGAGCAGGGAAGGAGAAAGACAGAGCTGGTTGACACTTACAAATTCATTAATGGTCACTACAAAACCGCATCTGACAAGTACTTCTCTCTACCCACTAGAGACCTCAGGGGTCACTCTAAAAAACTGTTTGTCAGGCGAACTAGGACGAAACTAGCCGGCCAATTTTACTCTAACAGAGTGGCCGGTCCATGGAACAACCTTCCAGAATCAGTTATTTCTGCACCTAGTGTGGCATCTTTCAAGAAAAATTTTGAGAGTCCTTCCCATTGGAGTAGAGGACTAATCTACCAAGTATACCAAGTATACCAAGTAAGTATACTGCAAACAGTCATGAACCAATGGTTGGGTGACCAGGCCACCGATAAAGGCTCTTCAACCTTATTGTAGGATGTTGCCGATTAAGATCACGATGTATTGCACTACCTTTAACTTTGTTTTAGGAAGTTTGACGGTTTAGATCACGATGTAATACACTATTATATTTAAGTTTATGGTAGGAAGTTTGACGCTTTAGATCACGATGCAATGCGTTACAATTAATGTTACTCTAGAATGTTTGACGGTTTAGATCACGGTGTAATACACCATATGCGGCCGAGTGCACCAATGACGGGTAGCTGAAGAATAGCGCTACCTCGCTAATAACTGAGGCGTAACCCAAAATTTTGAGAGCGCCAATGCGGGGTAAGCTACTAGGCTAGTAACTGGCGGGTAATTTACGCTAAATGTTATACCTGACCGGACCCAAAATTAAGTTGGTGCATAACGTTTTATGCCACAAGTCAGTCGATTCTAGCAGTAGCGTAAATGTGTTGTGAACATTGGAGGGGATGATTCGCTGATGCTGAAGGACCAATTGAGCTTGCATGCCCAGTGGGCGTCTATTTGAAGTGGAATATGACCCCTCATAAGCTGAAAGGTTTTTATATTTTTGAAAATCCATTCATGCAATTTGGTGACTTTTTTAGTCAAAATTTAGATCAACTCCTTTTGCCCATTCAAACACTAATCGCACCGATTTTGGGTCATATTTTGACCAAAATGTACTACTAATTGTCCAAGGATCTTAAATAATGACTAAATTAAATAAAATAATTATTGTTTTTATTAATTAATAGCCAAGTTTCAACATTATTGTGAGTGGAAGGGTAGAACTAGAACGAAATAAAAAAAAACATATCGTGCCGTGCGTGTTCTGGGAATCGAACCGGGGTCCCGCGGTTATTGAGCGAAGAACTAGGTGTCCACGCCATGGAAGTATTTGTGTTACGAGATGTGTTATAATTGTATATAATTGTTTTCATCGGGTGCTTGTGTTTGTCATTAAAATTGTGCTTTTTGGTGCAATATTTGTGTGTGCCCCTCGCCCAAAATATGTTTGTAATGTCTTGATAGTCCTTATTTTTGAAAAAGCGTTGAACAAATTCGAAATGTTTGGCCAAAGAAATACCGTCATTTTTTGTTCGGAACGCAGGCCGACTCAACGTGATTATTTATGTTAATTATGTACACTCACCTATGACCTAGCGAGTGACGACACGTTTTAAATATTACGGAGGACCACTCACGTCAGTATTTTACAGTAAACTATAGGTTAACACTTGGCATATGCGCCGATTAATTTTGTAAGGGGACGATGCTGATTAATGTGGATATTTACCTCGCTAGTTGCTATGCTGGTGTTACTCGTCAGTTATGCTCTAAGAATTACATCGTTAGTAAGTTATGCTACAGTTAGAGCGTAACTACTAGGGAGGTAGCTTACCTCCCTATTAAGTTACCCGTCATTGGTGCACTCGGCCGCATATTTTGGTTTTGTGGTAGGATGTTTGACGCTTAAGATAACGATGTAATGCATAACATTTGATATTACTGTAGAATGTTTAACGATTTATATAACGATACAATGCACTTTCATTAATATGGCAGAGATTTGACGCTTTACATCCCGACGCAAGCACTTCCATTTACTTTGTAATAGGAGGTTTGGCCGCGGTCTAGATCACAATGTAATACAACATCATTACGTTTATGGTATGTAGGTTAATCATTTGATATTACTGCATAATGTTTAACGATTTAGATGACGATGCAATGCACTACTATTAGCTATAGTATGGCAGATACGAGGGGCATTCAGTAAATAATGAAAGTGATCATGGTATGGGATGCATGAGTGATTCTATTGAGGGGATAATGTGATCAATACAAAGTATGAACCTTTATCTTTCAAACAGTACAGTTTTGGATTTATAAGTGTGAACTATGACGTCATAGCATTGTCTCAAAGTAAGTACACTTGGGACACTACTTAATCAGTTATTTGGCGGGAAATTTGAATTATTTGTATGAAACATGTGATAAGAAGATTGCATAACATGACACCAGAAGCAGGTAAATCCCATTTTTTTCACGTAAGTATGATAAAAAGACAATAACTTAAATCCCTGTGTAATTTGATGTATGTAGTATATGAGTAAAAAGTAAGGAGAGGCAATCGAATAAAAAGTATACAAATATCAGTATTTCAAATAGCCAATTTTCATTGAAAAATGCCCAGTCAGCGAATCACTAATATTTCGGAAAATCAAACAATTTATGAAAAATCCAAGCAATTAACCAGTTTGGGAGATTCCATATGATAGTTAACTAATTTTCTGAACTTATTCGCATGAAACCTGCAGAAAATGTGCGCATGCGCAGACGGCAGATCATTTTGAACAGGGCCACAAATGGCTAAAATCAAGAAATTTACCAGATAAAAGCTTACTGTGCCTTCAAATTCTAATCAGAAATAATTAAAAATGCTTAAATCAATGTGTTTAAATATTGTGATAGTCAAAATAAAGATATACATGAATGTATCAATCAAAGATGGCTGCCACAACCTCTCTTATTACTGTTATCTTTAGCGCTACTATATATGTATTGTTAAAGTAATCGTCACATAATTTCAATGGTTTGAGGAAATTTTATGAACAGCTCCTTCTGAAATCCCCACTATTATTGCTTTACATCCCACACAAATTTACTAAATTATAATCCCTCCATTGTTCTTTATCCTTTGTTGTTTTCAAAGGTATATTATTGCGGATTTTGCTAAATAAAAGCGCATTTGAGATGGTCCCTTCTTATTTGCGTTAAGGAATTCAGGTCTAAAAAAATAATGTCAAGCGGAGATAAGTGTGTGTTCTAACTATGTGCCAAGTGTTATCTGTTTTTATGCTTGCATTGCCGAGATATACGCAAATGTATCGATCAACCCATTTTCAACATATTACATATCCAGCCAAATAATTGACAGATTTCAGTCAGTGTCTGAAACCTATTGTGTTTATGTTAATGACATTACATAACCAAAGGTATCTAACATTCCAAAAGTGTATTGTTTGAAAGACAAAGGTTCATACTTTGTATTGATCACATTATCCCTCAATAGAATCACTCATGCATCCCATACCATGATCACTTTCATTATTTACTTAATGCCCCTCGTAGTTTGACGCTTTACATCACCACGCAAAACACTTCCTTTTACTTTGTTATAGGACGTTTGGCCGCGGTCTAGATCACAATGTAATACAACATCATTACGTTTATGGTTTGAAGGTTAATCATTTGATATTACTGCAGAATGTTTAACGATATTAGATGACGATGCAATGCACTACCATTAGCTATAATATGGCAGAGTGTTTGACGTTTTACATCACGATGCGATGTACTTCCATTTACTTTGTTATATGAGTTTTGGCGGTCTAGATCACAATGCAATACATCATCTTGCAATGTAATACAACATCATTACGTTTATGGTATGTACATGTAGGTTAATCATTTGATATTACTGCATAATGTTTATCGATTTTAATGACGATGCAATGCACTTTCATTAACTATATATATGGCAGAGAGTTTGATGCTTTACATCACGACGCAATGCACTTCCATTTACTTAGTTATAGGAAGTTTGGCGGTCTAGATCACAATGCAATACATCATCTTGCAATGTAATACAACATCATTACGTTTATGGTATGTAGGTTAATCATTTACTATTACTGCAGAATGTTTTAGATTTAGATGACGATGCAATGTACTACCATAAGCTATAATTAATATAGCTGAGTGTTTGGCGCTTTACATCACGACGCAACGCACTGCCTTTTACTTTGTCATAGGAGTTTTTTGACGGTCTAGATCACAATGTAATATAACATCATTACGTTTATGGTATGTAGGTTAATCATTTTACTTTGTTATAGGACGTTTGGCCGCGGTCTAGATCCCAATTTAATACAACATCATTACGTTTATGGTATGTAGGTTAATCATTTGATATTACTGCAGAATGATTAACGATTTAGATGACGATGCAATGCGCTACTATTAGCTATATATACATGTATATGGCTGATAGTTTGACGCTTAACATCACGACGCAATGCACTTCCTTTTACTTTGTTATAGGACGTTTGGCCGCGGTCTAGATCACAATGTAATACAACATCATTACGTTTATGGTATGTAGGTTAATCATTTGATATTACTGCAGAATGATTAACGATTTAGATGACGATGCAATGCACTACCATTAGCTACAATATGGCAGAGTGTTTGACGTTTTACATCACGACGCATTGCACTTCCCTTTACTTTGTTATAGGACGTTTTGCCGCGGTCTAGATCACAATGTAATACAACATCATTACGTTAATGGTATGTAGGTTAATCGTTTGATATTACTGCAGAATTATTAATGTTTAACGATTTAGATGACGATACAATGCACTTTCATTAGCTATATACAGGCTGTAATAAAAAAAAGTTATACAGTTTTGACAAAAATATTAAAAATATCTCCCGTAGAATTTCTGTTTCGAGTTTTAATAACGTGCGAGGGGAATTTTCTTAGCTTTAGAATAAGCTTTGTTTCATGGCAATCGATGGTCGGTAAGCAGAGATACGATCAATTGTCTAAAGTAGTCATGAAATCACCTGGGCCACTTTCGTTTAATCAATGGTAAAACCACTGGGATGAATATGAATGGAATCGAACCAGGAACGTAGCAGTAGAGCGCTCTTGTTAGACAACAATGGTTCATTTCAAGCATGGTTAAAAGTATTACAAAGAAGGTTAGGTCTTTACAATTAATAATTATTTAATTATTTTATGAATTTATTTATTCAAATGAAATAAAATTATTTGAAAAATAATTATATTGTTCTCTTTAATGTTCCTTGCATGATACCCTAACCATTTAATTTATACAAGCAAGATTGTATGATATTGTGAAAGTGGCCCAGTCCGATTTCTAGACGACTTAGTAGATTAGTCATAACTGTTAAACGCAAGTAGTTAAAAAGACCAAATAAAATGATTCTGGTAGCCAAAACAAAACTTAACACAGAGTGTAAAGGATTTTGACATTGCATGATTTTAACATTGGATTAAAAATAAATTGCGATTGTATAACTTTTTTTGTTACAATCTGTATATGGCGGAGAGTTTGACGCTTTACATCACGACGCATTGCACTTCCATTTACTTTGTTAAAAGAGGTTTGGCGGTCTAGATCGCAATGTAATACAACATCATTACGTGTGTATGTAGGTTAATCATTTGATATTACTGCAGAATGTTTAACGATTTAGATGACGATGCAATGTCTACCATTAACAATATGGCAGAGTGTTTGCCGTTTTACATCACGATGCGATGCACTTCCATTTACTTTGTTATAGGAGGTTTGGCGGTCTAGATCACAATGTAATACAACATCATTACGTTTACGGTATGTAGGTTAATCATTTGATATTACTGTAGACTGTTTAACGATATTAGATGACGATGCAATGCACTACCATTAGCTATATGGCCGAGTGTTTGACGCTTTACATCGCGATGCAATGCCCTTCCTTTCACTTTGTTATAGGAAGTTTGGCGGTCTAGATCACAATGAATTACAACATATTTAAGATTATGATAGGAAGGTTAATCATTTAGTTCACAATGTGATGTATCACCTTAATATTTACTGTTGAAAGTTTTATGCTCTACGTCACAATGCAATGCACAACTTTATTGGAGATGTATTTAGAGAATACACTATAGTTTGTAGCTGTTTAGCTATATACGTTGGTCTTACAATGTATAGGTTAGTACCATATTTGGAGTCGTATATGGTCGCCGCATATAATTGTTTTTTCTAAATCATTTATCATAAAAATAAATATTTTTGTTAGATTTATTTTAATCAAACAACAACAAATGTCCTCCTTTAAAAAATCGGCGAATACAGCGAGCTGTTTACCAACTTCCTGCTTCGAATAATCGCGTTCTTTAGCATACGCCGGCAACATTGTGTAGGGCACGCTTGAACATCTTAACGCGATGACCATACGAACTGAACGGTATCATTAATGAATTAAGCCCAGCCAAAAATATATATATTATCGTCTCATAATATATAGGGCGTATCGGCTGTAAATCGGCCAAAAAACATTAAAATTGCCTAATCCCCGAATCACGATAAATTGCGCAATCGTTAACTTTATGGTAGGAATTATGACGCTTTAGATCACCATTGAATTCACTACATTCAATTTGTGTGTGAGTACTTTGTCTGTTTAGATCGTGATCAATCTACATGTAATTTTTAATTACATTGTATATTGCTTTTCTTGATGCTTTTGTGTCCACGATGTTCATAAGCCATTTTTGATTTTGATCACTACTGATTCAGGTTACATCCTCATGTCTCATTTTTCGTGTTTGTATTTCTAGACTGGATACATCGATGGCGCTTTATTTCATTACTATTATTTGATCATTATTATTATTCTGATGATGCTTCGCCCCATATATACATTAATAATACAATGTTTCACGCTTCATATCACATTGCAATGCACCATATTTAACGTTATTGTTGAAAGATTGATGCTTTAGATCACGATGCAGGGCGCAATCTTCAAACGTTGTAGAATGTTTAAATGCTTTAGATCACGATGCAGGGCGCAATCTTCAACGTTATGGTAGAATGTTTAAATGCTTTAGATCACGGTGCAGGGCGCAATCTTCAAACGTTATAGAATGTGTAAATGCTTTAGATCACGGTGCAGGGCGCAATCTTCAAACGTTATAGAATGTGTAAATGCTTTAGATCACGGTGCAGGGCGCAATCTTCAAACGTTATAGAATGTTTAAATGCTTTAGATCACGGTGCAGGGCGCAATCTTCAAACGTTATAGAATGTTTAAATGCTTTAGATCACGGTGCAGGGCGCAATCTTCAACGTTATGGTAGAATGTGTAACGTTTACAATCACGATGCATTGCACCTTCTTTAGTTTTATGGTATATTGTTTGACGCTTTAGATTACGTTGCAATGCACCATCTTCAATTTATGACAGGAATTGAACACACTACGAGCCCGAGGCAATGACACGTATTGAACTTACGTAGAACTACATGTTGTATTATGGTTGTAATTCATTCCGAATGGACACTTTAATATTCGATTGTATTTTCGCAGCGTCATAGTGCTACGCCGATTATTGCCTGAGCGCCGAAATTATTTTTCTTGGATTAAAGGTTAGAAGGACACATGTAATCAAAGAAGTATTCAAACCATGGTACTAACCTTGTAAAAGAAGCTCACGTATAAATATTTCGAACGGCAGCTAATGAGCTTATATAATTGTTCACTATTGTGTTCGATTGTATTTAAATTATATAGATGTGGATTATAATACGGCCTACTTCTAGTATCACCTAGAAGAAAACAGATTTGTATGTTCATTCTATTAATGTCAATCAATTTGCAAACACGAGCCAAGACACACAGATTATTTGGTTTATTCTGTGTAAATTGTTCTAACTGCTTGATACAGATTCACATCTTGACAACTATCGGAATATGTAAGGCGGCCATTGAGGATACAACAGCCTCCCAAAGGTAGTAGCAATGACATGTATTATGTTCGTAGTGCACATGCCACCTCGAAACAGTTAATGATAGTTCCCTCAAGGCTTTTCTTATCTTATGCAGACAAATCATGAGGAAAATTGATTACTTGATGATAACATCTAACAACTTGTATTCACCCCATCAGATCATTAGACTATTGGCATTCCTGTGATACCTTGGGATGATATAAATATTATAGGGTTAATGCACCGTGTATAATCGTGAGATCAATAATATAACAATATAAATATGCAGAGAACAAAGGAGCAAATCTACCTTCCGGCTTTACAAAATACACGTAAAAGCGTTTGTAAAGTATTAGTAGCTGTAGTATACCATTAACATCATCTCGACTTGTAAATGCCTCTCACGTAGTGTTTCTGTTTTGGTCTTGCCTATCACATAGTGTTTCTGTTTTGGTCTAAACTGTGTGTTTTCGCTAGCTAATTGTAATGCCTTATTACATCATACATGTATTCGTGTTTACTTAACAGTGGTCATATATGTGTTGATTCAGAGAGAGCGCCGCAAGGCGTGGCTACACCACATCACCTCCACATAGCGTACCACTTGTTGATGCTGAGTTGTCTCGGGCAATTTTTATTCATTTTAGCTCCCGAGTTGTTGACTATAATCATGATAATTCAACTTATGTACATATGTTGCTCAGAAAGACGTTGGCATATATGCTGCAAGCGGTAAATATTCACAACACCTACATGTTTAATATTTACTGACGTAAGTCAATGTCCATGGTATAAATGCCCATGGGTCTCTGTGGATGTAGTGTGTAATAGCGTTCGTACAGATTGTTGAAGGGGTAACGACAAGGTTTGTATTCGCCTATACATTTTGCAAAGCAGCATTGTATAATATATCCTTAGCACAACGACCCAGATTAGAGTGTCCAAAGCGATTTATTAGGCTGACGTAATTATCCCTAAACCTTCTAGGCGTAATTTTTGGAATAAAACTCCCAGGGGAGAAAACGGGTCTAATTATGGGGAATGCCCGTAAGCGCGGACATTACGAATCGAACCCGGGTTGCTTCATGAAACTCCCGCCCCCTACCTTATCGCGCCACGGATTCATCTTCGAAGATTTTCAGATTTCCTTCAGCATTATGATAGTCTGCGCGATTGCGCTACGATGTTAGGGAAGCACGCGCTACCAGTACCTTATACTGTTATCCAATACATGTATAAGTACATACAAATATACATTGGATTGAGATACACAATCCCATGTTAATTTGTATGACAGATTATAATCTGTTAATATTAGCTTTATTCCGTTATAGCGCCCTCAACGGAATAAAGCGCAATAACACTGAAAAACATTTAATTGTTTAAGAATGTAGAATATCCAATATTTACAATTTAAGAATGTAGGATATCCAATATTTATTGTTAAGTTTGATCTGCCCTGAGTGTTTTGTTCATGAATATCGTTTAAGAGGTGTTTTTTTAAAATTTAATAATGTGGTCAGATTATAATCTGTCATACAAATTAACATGGAATAATTGTGTATCTCAATACCATGTATATTTGTAGGTACTTCTACAGTATTGAGTGATAGCGAAACATGTTGTAGTGCTTTGGTTACGCATGTATTGTAGTTTACTTCAATAATTTATGAGTGACAGCAGAATCTTGACCAACGATGTTACCATTATGTTTACTCCATTCTGTTCGTCCAATGAGGATGACGATTAATTTTTTTAAAGTGTACAGTATACCGGAATGATACCTTTATACCATTCGTTTTCTGTCGCGGTATATCCACTGTTATATCCGTGCTATATACTCGTATGTCAACGTATTCAATAAACTAGACACAAATGCAGACGATATGGTATATTCTGTGGCATTTGTGCCATCAGCTGTATATAAATCAACAATCGTGTGAGACTACAATGTGATATATTTATATATATTATACGAGACGGCCATTAAATAAATGGGAAAAGCGAGAAAATGAGCTGCTTTATAAGAAGCGGAACGTCTTTGCAATGCACCTAATTCATAAACTACATTATAATACATGATAAGTTCAATAATTTTCTGTTGTCAGGATAGATAGTGATCATTTCCTTACGGAGGTTTTTCTTCTCATGTGATGAAATATAGATTTATTGATTATATCCTCTAACAACCACAGATAGCTTCTAGGTTATTCATTTTGCATACAAAACATTTCGTAGTCTCATGGGGATATTGTGCACAACTGTATAAACGCAGGACCGATTTGTAATTTCATCAAAACACGCAGTCAGTGTTTGTTAATTGTAATGACTTCACTTAGATCGGGTAATTTTTTTACGAATCACGATGTTTCTCCAAATTTACTTTTCCAACATAGCTGTGTGGAAAATTCTAAATCTAGTGTCTGACTGACCCTGTCTGACTTGCTATATGGTCATTATTATAGCGCCCTCTCTTGTTGGCAATCAATTAAAAAAACATGTGTTTGATGCCGTTGTTCTATTATAAAAAAGACTGTATTTATTAATTGATTATATTTCATAACATTATTTCTTGATCGTTGGACAATTTTAAAGGTTACCCCAATGCTCACATGATTAGGTGAATGACATTTATTTGACTTTATAACAATGATGATATAATCTAGTTATTCACTTTTTACTCAATGATTAAAGTAGAACTTGATTCTAGAAATATGACTTTGTTGTCATGATATTTTGCTGATTAGTATTGAAGACTGCCAAATGCTACGCTTGATTACGAATGATTACAAATGATTTCTGTTTGTTTTTTTCTTCTTCTAAATTTCGTCTGATTGTGTGTATACATGCAAGCTTCAACCGTCTGATTGTGTGTTTAATACATGCAAGCTTCAACCGTCTGATTGTGTGTTTAATACATGCAAGCTTCAACCGTCTGATTGTGTGTTTAATACATGCAAGCTTCAACCGTCTGATTGTGTGTTTAATACATGCAAGCTTCAACCGTCTGATTGTGTGTTTAATACATGCAAGCTTCAACCGTCTGATTGTGTGTTTAATACATGCAAGCTTCAACCGTCTGATTGTGTGTTTAATACATGCAAGCTTCAACCGTCTGATTGTGTGTTTAATACATGCAAGCTTCAACCGTCTGATTGTGTGTTTAATACATGCAAGCTTCAACCGTCTGATTGTGTGTTTAATACATGCAAGCTTCAACCGTCTGATTGTGTGTTTAATACATGCAAGCTTCAACCGTCTGATTGTGTGTTTGATACATGCAAGCTTCAACCGTCTGATTGTGTGTTTAATACATGCAAGCTTCAACCGTCTGATTGTGTGTTTTTCATGCAAGCTTCAACCGTCTGATGGTGTGTTTACATGCAAGCTTCAACCGTCTGATTGTGTGTTTACATGCATATTTCAACCAGGAAACATTTCTATATTCTTCCCGAATCCACCTATAATGAAAACGCTACAGCTGTCTTGATTTCAACTACCTCTAATCCTGTGTCACGCTTTAGTAGGTCAATGTAAGATAGGGATGGTCTACCATGCTTTCCTACTTGTTTTGGAATCAAATGTATGAGTTTGGAGGCAGGGTTATTGGACGCTCTAAAGCAATGTCCGACAAACCTTGCTCACGTGTTCTGATCTTATCCGATACTTTAGGCATATCTCCGTATAGGTCTTTATTTGTTACACGCTGTCTCCAGTTGATGTTGAACAATATTCTTAGCATTTTAATGTAACATCCGTCCAGCTGTTTACTTAGCTTTGGGGTGACTAAAACAAATACATACATACAGAATGTAAATTACATACAGAATTAAATACATACACGGTAAAAGGTAAAAAATAAATACACGGTAAAAGGTAAAAATACATACATGGTAAAATGTAAAAATACATGCACAATATAATTTTTAAAATACAAACACATTTAAAACAAGTTAATGAGAAGAACAACCAAACAGTTTACAAATTACGCAAGAAAAGATGTGTTTTTAATAGTTTTCTGAACTGTTGGGGGTGATGATTTGGTAGCTATACATTTTGTAATGCATACTTTGTATAGAGTTCATTTTGTGCCAGCTCTTATTTCACATGGCTAACGTAATTGATCATTGTTTCATTTGCTTCATGATGAAAAAAATAAACGATCCCATGTCATTCGTTACTCTGTGCTATATATGTCAAACATATTCAATAAACCAGACGATATGTGTCATTCTATTAAAATTATACCAACGGCTAAATATAAAGCAGCAACTATCCCGTGACACTATAATCGGAAATATGAGGCGGCCAGTAATGGGGAGAGCGAGAAAATGAGCTGATGTAAACGAAGTGGCACGGCATTAGGCCAAGAAATATAAAATAGTTGTGTTGCAATCGGCGACCGACCCTAAAATCGTGAAAAATTAGGGTCGCATTTTTTTCTTTTCTATTTTTTGTATTCCTTTTTTTTCATTTGTCATTTTTGTTTAATTTAAATTTGATCTTTAAGTGTCTAAATGTTACTATTTCTTGCTTGAAATAAATAAGTTAGCTTAAATAAATGTTTTTTAGACTATTATCACACTAGAAACATTAGTTAAATTGACTTAGGGCCTAAACCAATTTTGTCTCAACATAAACCATTATTTTTCAGCCAAGAAAAAGAGAAAAAAATCCGACCGACCGACCCGATTTTAAATTTTTAGCACTTGAGGGCAACACAACTATTTATGTTTTGGGCCTTAGCAATGTCAGCTACATAAGTTCAATAGTGTCTATTGTCGAGACAGCTAGTTCTATTTTCCTGAGGGAGTTTCTCATCGTTTGTGATCAAATCATTACGAAAATTGATTGATCAATGTAATCATAACAACCTGCACCCACCCCAGCAGAACATTACTTCAGTGGCAATCGTGTGACGCCAAAGGTGATACTTATAGTACTAATTCGGTTATGTCCCGTGTTAAGATCATTAATGCTTATAACCCAATGCGTGTTTTTGGAATAAATATTTCAGGGGAGAAAATGTGTCAAATTAGGGATGCGGTGGGGTACGGCTGCGCTTCGGCGCAGGATATCGAACCCGGGTCGATGTCCCCATGGACAAACTATACTTAGAGACCGATCATTACGCATTCCAATACACACAGCGCGCTGAAGCTGCCGTACCCTAACCGATTTTTTTTTTGGAAGCGTGTATTTGTTGTTGTCATGGTTCGACTGTGCGTTAGTTGGCTTCAATATTCTGAGTATTGTCTGCAGCCTGTGGATGTGCCGTTCCTACCTGACCGAGCCGTGGAGACAGCTTCAAAAATCTTAGGATTTTCTGCAGCATATGAAAACCAGTAGCGTAGTATTTTGTAGTGATTATGATGGTTAGAGTAAATCCACATAAGCAGCTAACTGTGTAATGATACTGTGGATAAGAATAAAACAGCTGACAAACAGCGCAATAAGACCTCTCGTAGCATTTTTGAAGTCTAAACAGCTCTATGCAATTACCTGTAATCTCAAACTTGATGTGTATGCCCGTTTCAGTTTGTGTGTAAACGCTATGCTGTCTCAAGTAATTTCTTACGTCAGATATAAACAATCCATCACATACAAACTATAAACCAGTAATCATAACCATCCGCACCTGAGACTAGTATACTGTAGTATATTAAGATATCTACGAATATTCCTTTAAGCATATGTATTGAATTGTCGTACTATCCCTTTAATTGGTTACCCACAATTCCCCGGGGCACATCCAACATGGCGCTGCACATGTAAAATAAACGATGGTTTCTCCTTCTCCGAAGTAAACAAAGATTCAAACGAGACTAAGTCATTATTGTGTACAGATTTCAAGTTATAACATATACCATAAGAGATAAGAAGCACTGTTCATTCCTGTTATGTGCAGTGATTCAGGTCTAATACGGTATTGTTATTGTTTATGGCCAATCGATTATCATCATTCAGTTTAATTTGTAGCACGGCCTCATTATGTGAGTTACCGCGCTATTTCAAATTTAGTGTTAACCACACGTGTGTAACGATCTTCTAAACAACCTGAACACATCCCAGTATGGGACGTTTACCGACATACAGACTTGATAGATTTCTAAAATGATTACGCATTTATATTGCTAGAATTATCATCATTATAAGCTCAACCACATTATGAATATTTGTTTTTCAATTTAATATTTTATTATATCTAAACATAAACCAGCATGACCAATCGACGCACGAGCACGCATGCGCACTGCTTGGATTGGTTTGAGAACCCGAGACTACATGAAGTATACCATTACTCGTGTATCGTTCGTACATAGACGCCAATCGCAATGAGGTGACGTCGACAGCGCCGCTAGCGGTAAGAACTGCTGTAGCCGGGGTAGACCAAAAAACGATCGATAGCGAATAACAATAGACTGTGTGAGCTGCTTCCTATCTCTTGGTATACTAGTCTCAGATCCGCACCATCTGATCGTGATGTATATTAAAGGAGAGGTCCCGCAAGCACAAAATTGAGCATTATTTGTTAGAAAATAATTATCAAGCCGAAATTGCGACACTATATAGAAATAAACATCTTACTAGTCACAAAAACGAATGAAATCTTTCAACGTGCAATTTTTAAAATTCGCGGCGATCGAAAGTCCCGGTGTCGATGACATCATGGGTATCGGTGCTCAAATTTGCACATGTGCATTGTATGACATCGACACCGGGACTTTTGATCGCCGCGAATTTTAAAAATTGCATGTGGAGAGATTACGGTTTGTATTCGTTTTTTGTCATAAGTGTGGTGTTTTGTTCTTTATAATTACAAAAGTTGAGCTCGATAGTTATTTTTCTAACAATTATAATGCACAATGTTGTGCTTGCGGGACATCTCCTTTAACAGTGGCCACATTTGTTCACCAACTCATCTGAGAAAGCAACACGTTGGCCAATAATGTTGCTTTCTCCGAGCGACTAATGATGACGGAGTTGATGATTGTGTGAGATAAATATAATAACGAAACATAAGACAGCCATTATTAGAGGCTAGGGCAAAATGAGCAGTTCCTAAAAAAAAATCATTATTACCGCATTCATGCTAACATGCATTAAACTGTATTCATCCCAATGCATAATTACAACCGAAATGATAGCAGTACTACGGATTGAATGTCAAGTGCTTCAATCAAATAATCCACATCAGAAATTTGACTATATTGGGACCTTGTTCAAACAAAGTCTCAAGTTCTTTAACGCCAGCCGTAGGCAAATAATCCGTCTCAATGCATAATATAAACCAGCGATTATTATTGTTTTTTTTGCAATCTTAATGGTGGTGTACAGTATCAAGTGCTTTCTTGCCGGTATACAATGTACTACATATGTTTTGTTGGTCTGCTTTAGATATAATTGGGCCAATTGCCATACCGTTCACTTCATGTGTAAGTTGTATAACGCAGCTATGTTAATATCTACCTACATGTATGCATGTGTGGTTTAGAAGAGTGCTTGTCTTCAAAATATATTTTTCAACCGCTGAACATTCTTGTTAAATGTTCAGCGGTTGAAATTAAAGGTAGGTGTTCCGATGTCCGATTTTCAACTTAACGTGTTCTATTCTTCATGAAGAGTCATCCTTAAAATAGTGGTATTCCACAAGTTTGAGTTGCATAGCTTCAATGGTTCTCATTTAAGAAGCACAAGGTTGCATGTCATTTGCCCATTGAGTAACAACTTGGCCCGGTGGTTAACCACTATTTGCAGTAATTCCCTGCATTTTGGCCTATAACGTCTAAATGGAACATATCTTGCGCCAAATAGTTAACAGACATAATGAGAGGGGAAAAAAGCTACAGTGATCGGAAAATCCACCTTTAAAGGCCGTGTATCATAATAAGTACGTTTAATTGAAGTAATCCAATCAAAATATTTCCATATTAATATACATATTAGTTGCATTGGTCACAACTCAATTGATTATAGGGGTGTTTGTACGTATGGTGATTTACGTTGATAACTGTCGTATCAGTGTTACGTTAAAGTTATACGTATGCGCCTTACGTACTAGTTTTGCAGCAGTTCCTTGGTTATAACTTGTAATAGTCTCATTGGTCCTCTGTGAGCGTGTAGTGTGAAGTATTCTAACAAGCAACAAGTCGACGGGGTAGATTGGTAATAGATTATATCTGTCATGAATTATTCCCATACAACTACCACACCGACCCAGTTTATTGAGTTAACTATTTAACGCTAGGCCTAGATTTTCGTTTCGCTCACTTGTTCTGCCTGTGGTGAAATACTTCGTAACTAAATTTGACATGAAGTCGTTCTGTACATTAATAAATACTTCAATATGCTACGTTATAAATTGATTAATACATGTATTGTTTATTCAATTAGATGAGATAAAGTATGATATACCTTAATGCCATGAAATAAAATGTATATACGGACTCGACTTTCGAATAGACAAAAAATATGAAACATTTTGTGATTTATTTTTGTGTGAGGAGATTTTCGAAAATTGTTGGAAATTCCCCAAAATTCCCCAAAATTCTCGAAATGTTTGTAAAAGAATAAAAAATAAGCGTCCAACCGACCGACCCTACCTGAGCGGTCCGTTTACCCGTTAAGAATGGTTTCTCTTTCCTGGCTTTATGTTTTCATTACCCTTGTGAATCAGGTAATTGTGCTAACACCATATTAAAATAATTATTACCAAATCCGGGCCAAAATGTAGACGATTATGGTTCATTCAAGTCCCATGTTTTCATAATGCACCTGGCAGTTGTATAAATGACGCACTATACGACGCCCGGGAATTTCCATATGGCATGACTCACACCTGTGTCACCATTGTGACGGACATTTTGTAATACCATTACGGTACCTCGCCTTAAGCAATTTCGTGATGCACCTATGTTTGTTTGTGACGAACCGTGGCTGTTGAACCACATACTTAATGACTACTAAGTATCCTTTGAAATGGGACCAAAATTGTGTTTTTAACATTAGGGGATGACTAGTTATTGTAAAAAGAACAAAGCATGGGATTATCCCCATTGAGTTTGTACAGGCGGCACCCCTTCCAGAAACACCCCTTCCAGCACCACCCCTGGTCCCCAAACATCAAACAGCTGTATCTCCCTTTCTGTATTAGCTATACCAATGCCATTTTGCAGGCAGATAGCTTGTTATTAGGGCTTTAAAATGATACCAAATTTGTTGAGATAGCTTTTGTTGTTTTTAAAAATATTTGAGGAAAATGACGGCATGAAGCTACAAAATGTAACGGCACCACCCTATTGGGAGGCGAGTTCATAACGCGTGACCTAAAGACTTTTAAACATGTTTTGTCTAAAGTCAGTTTGTATAATACTATTACACTGGTCTCCAATAAACTGCTATATATGTACAGTTAAGAAATGGTGCTTAATCTGTTCATATAGTGCAGTTTAACTAAAGTTTAACAGTTTAACGAAATAAAGCGCAAAAACGCTGACAGAATTGTTTAAGAATGTAGGATCCAATATTGACTGTATCCGATATTTATTGTTTAAGATTGAGCCATCCTTGTTTTTAACTCCCAGACCACCAACCCCTTGAGTGTTTTACCATAGTTTTTCGTGAATACCGTTTCAGAGGTGTTTTTATGCCTTACGGCACTATATGAACAGATTATGCACCCTTTTTAAACTGTCCATATATAGCAGTTTAGTAATTCTGTCAGTGTTATTGCGCTTTATTCCGTTGAGGGCGCTAATGGAATGAAGCTAAACTGCACTATATAGACATATTATGCACCTTTTCTTAACTGTACATATATTTAGCAGTTTAATAGGGAGACCAGGTTGCTTACACATAACTTCAAAATGTCATGATGCATCATTCTCAATATTAAAAAAGTGCTCTGTCTGTTCCAATTTTTTATTATGATTTATCTGAATTAGTATCTTGTTCAATTATGTCTTCAATGAATTGAAGAAAAACAGTCTACTCTTAAACATATTTTAGAACACCTTTGGCATAAGCTGTTACGTTTGACCGCGTCCTCGTTCCAATTTTTTTATGATTTATCTGAATTAGTATCTTGTTCAATTATGTCTTCAATGAATTGAGAAAAAAACAGTCTACTCTTAAACATATTTTAGAACACCTTTGGCATAAGCTGTTACGTTTGACCGCGTCCTCTCTGCCCTAATAAATTTGAATAAAGAATAAAAAATGTAAACAAGTGTAAGCTTCATATCGAATACACAGCTTACAGGTGGGAATTGTTCAGCCAGCAGAGAGGTCACGCTGCATGTCAGATTTTTTTATACGCAAGAAAACAACGGCGTCTCAGTGACTGCAATATTTGCTAGAAATAGCTTCGGAAAATGGTCTATTATGGCATCTGAAAAACTGAGAAACATGTTAAAAATCATGAAACATTTTAGAGGAGGGTCAGTAACATCTGCAGAACGGTAAAATGTATAGTATTAACACGTTTTGTGACCAAATTGATGTCGTAAAATGTTGGAAAATTCACGTTTTGAAAATCTGTGGTCATTGAAATTACAGGAACCTAACTCATTCTAAACCATACCAAATCATGAAATAAACCCTCGTCTACAAAAAAAAGTCAATGTATGTATTGCTCTATCTGAGATAGCGAAGACCACTGAAACTTTATAGCTTCATACCACGGAATGAAATCCGCCATAGACATTACATGGTGAAAATCGTACAGATTTGCACTGCAGTCCTCTGTGTAGGGAGTGTTGACAATAGCAAGGTCGTTTGACTATTGTGTTTGTGCACGTTAGTGACGACTGACCCCGTTAAACAATCTTCATAGCTTTCATATGGTGCATTAGTGACCTAACTATTGACTGAGTTGGTCTAAATTCAGCCTTACTATAATGCTTCAGACATGAGTCATCGATTGTTTTGGAATAAGAAATAAACATAACTCTTAAAGTGCCATAACTTCGAACAATTTAATGAGACATCAATTATTTTTTACAGCTATCTGAAGACATGAATTAATTTTCTTAAAAATGTAATTACTCTTCTCATACTTCGCTTTTTGCTCATGACATTACGTGGTGTATAAAATGCGATGCAAAATATGGGCCACTGACGCTTTAAAACCCGTGCTTGCTACTCAGACGTTCAATACTCAGTATTGCCAGTGGGGAATGACGCAGACAACCCGTGAGACATCGATTTACCTTGATGTTTCATAGTCTGCAAATCGAAAATCAAAGCCATGGTCTTGAAGAAATACCTAACCAAGACTACTATTAACGATTGAAATGTGCTATGTATCCTCTTGTATTTACACGGTTGATGTGCGAAGTCGACTGTGTGTCAGCGGTCTGAAGGCCAAGGATGGTATATTCTATAACGCAACTAGACATACAATTCACAACAGTCGGTTATCATAGCAACAATTTAAAAATACAAACCGATTTGAATTTTGAAAAGACAATAGATTATGGTAATTAAAGTCAAAGTAAGCTTAAATGATCAAACAATTCCCCTGTCAAAGTCAAGCAACATGTTTGAATGTAAGTGAAACTAATCTATAAAAACAGGTAGTGCATTCGTGGACTATACTAGAAGCTAGTCTGACAATGATGCGGACAGTGCAGGGTGTTAGCATGCTTTAGATGTTAACATGAGTTCACTACTAGTCCTCGATGCATTGATGATACTTTCGTTTAAGAATTAACCGTAATTATCAAACCAAATAGAATGAAATTCATCTAAACACAGCTTTAGGCAATTATCTAGTCTGGAATCGTAGACAGAAAATGTAATAGGTAGCGCAGGTCGCCAGCGTATGCACTGATATCAGCATCTATGTTAACATATTCACAGTTTATTTTGACGGTTCCATTTATTGAAATTCGATTGTTATAACCTTGTAAACGCAGAAGAGACATTAAATGCACAACTGAAGTATGAACTGTATTTGAATCCCCATGTTGAGTTGCGTCTATGGCAAGCGCAATGATCAACATATAGACACAATTTAGTTTATTACAGATAAAATGAGTTTTTTTCTGAGAACAGTTTAGTCTTTCAAGTGATTTTTACTTAATTTATCTAGAAAAACTTTCATTTATCAAGTGAAAAACAAGGTTTATTGAGATACACTTAGCTTTTATCACAGATACACTGTGTTTTTACCTGATAAACCGTATTTTTTCTAAAAACCCTGTTCATCACTTGTTCTTAGTATTTTTGGGGGTCAGTTTATTGTAAAAGCATTTTAGTTGATAAACTGAGTTTATCAGATCAACTCTGTATATGAATCAAATCTGAAAAGAACCAGAGTTTTTCCAAGTTGAAAAACTCTGCTTTACAACAGAATTCATCAGAAAAACTCTGGATTTTTTTCTTCAAATATGCAATACAGAGTTTTAACTCAGCTTATCAGTCTGATAAACAGAGTTTATCAGGAAAAACTCCGTTCATCAAAATAACTCGGTTTTTCAAATCTGAAAAACTTTTTTGTTTATCACTGAAAAACTGAGTTTATCAACTTGAAAAACTCTGGTAAGTGCAAATTGAAAAAGCCGGTTCAACTAAATACTATGTTTTCACGGATAAAGTTAGTTTATCAGGTTGGAAAACAGATTGTTTCGTTGAGTTTTTGAAATACATAGTTTTTTCACTTGTTAAACTTAGTTTATCACTTGAAAAACTAAGTTTATCACTTCATAAAACGTTTGCCATATGCGTCTTATAAGTGTTTATTAGGGAATATTTAGTGTACAATCACAAATACACATGTAGTACAGAGCGCAAGCTCGAACTTGATGCAAAGTTTATCAGGTTTTCTTTTTTTTAAATATTTGTTGTGAACTCATTTTTCTTGTATTATGAGATTTTTTTTTTACCACCGAAGTTCTCTAACCATATATGCTCCGATAAGACATAGAATCAATCCTTTAATTTGTATTGCTTGAGACATTGCATGGCATAAATGGGCAGCCACAAATCAGTAACAAATTGCTTTAAGCTTAACAACTCATTCTCACTACGCAGACGTTCATTATTCAGTTTTGCCGATGGGAGATACACGTGCAAACCCATGGGACATCGATTTGCCTTGACCGCATTAAATGTCTGCTGCAAATCGATGCATACATATGCTATTGCATTTACACGGCTGGAAACTAATATAAAGTCTAGAGTGATATTAATCCCAATGATGTATTAAATCGCCTGTGTGACGGTCGTATGAAGGCCATAGTTAAAGGGTATTTTCTGAAACTCAACATAGGTAAACCTTTTACGGGAAAAGTGTACTTTTTAGGTCCAAGATTCCAGACTTAACTAGTATCGTCCGATACTGGAACACCCAGTATCGTCCTATACTGGAACACCCAGTATCGGTCTATACTGGTACAAAGTAAGTGTTCCAGTATCGGACGACGGTGGCACATATAAAATGTACCAGTATCGGGACACAAGTATTGTACCAGTTTGGTTTAATACTGGGACAAATCACTACTGGTAGCATGCAAACCAGTATTGCCCGATACTGGAACTACGAATACGAATATGGTTCTGGCAACTTCTATGTTCCAGTATTGAACGATACTGGTATACCAGTATCTGGGACCTAAAGTACAGTTTTTCCCCTTTTACAGCCCAGTATAATGTGCAATACTGGACAAAGGTCAAACTAAATGTATACGCTAGAAAACATAATTAAGTTGAGAATACATACCAGTTATTGCGAGATCACAATAGTGTATTGAGGATGAGAGTTGGCATAAAGACCAGCAGTTCTGACAGTAATGCAATCGGACATGTTGGAGATGGGAGGATCCCATGGGGGGGGGGGGGGGGGGGGGGGGGGGGGGGGGGGGGGGGGGGGGGGGGGGATGAACCCTTAACCCATCGTTCAAGTCCTAAGTCCCAAGTCATGGGCAACTACAAAAGCCTATATGATTGGACAGAAGGTCAAGAGGAAGTACACTGAGGTTGGTAAAGGCTTCGATGGGGTGTATAATATAGTTGCGCTCTAAAATTCCAAGATTTTAATTCACTTAATTCTAAAAAATAACAAATTCGGTTTAAATAATAGTATATTTTGTATTTCTCCCGCACAATTCTAAGATTTTAACTCACTAATAACTGTACACGCTAAAAAATAACCAATTCGGCTTAAATAATAGTTTATTTTGTATTTGTCCCGCTCAGTTAGCCCCGGACATGAATTGTCCATCGTATACATAAAATCAAAACAACCATGCAAAGATTCTTGAGCAGGTTTGACGAATCACTCCAAATTGCATTACTGTAACCCCAAAAGCGAATGCATTCATTATTCAAATGAGACGCTGGTATTCTACACGTGATCCAGAATTATTTTACCAAGCTCCAAGAGCCCGGTGCTTTCTTCTATTCTTCTATGCTACTGAGCGGGTTATCCCTTTGAATTTGCATGAGAAACACGTCATAATTGCAGTTTATTTACGTACTCTAGGCAGGAACCACATACTTATAGCGTACGACAATGTGAACATAAAATGCCACACACGTCTCAAAGGATACTTAAGCATTTGTTGTCTGTGATTTAAGACTAGTAATGAAGGTTTTGTCTCATCGACTTACGGTCGTAACATTAAAGCTAGTGGGTTTTTCCTTTGCTTAATGATTCGTCTAACAATACTAAGACCTTTGTTACTACTTAGTAAAATATTACTTATATTGCAGATATAAGCAATGGTACAAAAACCTTTAGCTATTTCAATAGCAAATTAAATCATCAATTGGAAGTGGAAATAGTTGACACCAAGTCATTCCAGGATACTGAATTGGCGTGATACATTTCGTCATGTTTTGAAAATATCTATGAGTTCATCGGTATCTTCAAACAAGTTCTGGGTGTATGATGTCTCCTACTTTCCGTCATCTCTGCCACTCGATTTAAATGAAACTTCACTTGTACTGTACTCCATTATGAACCGCTACCATAAAATGCAATAAACTAATCCATCAATGGTGTCCTTACTATAATGTTCACAAATTGCTGTTAATCGACATTCGTTATTGTGTTTCAATCTAGTATGTTTTTAAAGACCGTCTTAAAACATATTTGTTCCAATGTGCATAATAATCATGGTTTTTTAATGTTATTTCGCATATACATGTAGTATTTTCAGGTCACATGCACATGTTGAATTGTCATGTTTTTGTTTGTATGTATAGCACCTCGGAATAGGTTGCCCAGATAGATGGGTTTTATTAGTAATATCATTTAATAAGATTAATTACAAATAGTTGTGTCTAATTCGTGAAAACAAATGAAAGTCTTCCATGCTAAGGAATCCCGTCTGAACATACAGCTTAATATGTGAAATCAATCTGAAAACAGACTGCTGCTAATGATACGCAGTTGAATACAAGTTCGATGACCCTGGTTGAATCAAATGCCAGACTGCTGCTAATGATACGCAGTTGAATACAAGTTCGATGACCCTGGTTGAATCAAATGCCAGACTGCTGCTAATGATACGCAGTTGAATACAAGTTCGATGACCCTGGTTGAATCAAATGCCAGACTGCTGCTAATGATACGCAGTTGAATAAAAGTTCGATGACCCTGGTTGAATCAAATGCCAGACTGCTGCTAATGATACGCAGTTGAATACAAGTTCGATGACCCTGGTTGAATCAAATGCCAGACTGCTGCTAATGATACGCAGTTGAATACAAGTTCGATGACCCTGGTTGAATCAAATGCCAGACTGCTGCTAATGATACGCAGTTGAATACAAGTTCGATGACCCTGGTTGAATCAATCGCCCGTTGCAGCTCATAGTGCTGTTTCTATTGATGGCAATAATTGATTTAAAATCAATTCTACTCATGTTTAAGTGATGCTAGTAGTAATCCTGCGGAAGCAGTTAAAGTTATTCTGTAAATTTGTGTCGATATGATTGTTTAGATGTGAATGTAATCAAAACAGGGTTGACCTTACTGTGACCAGTCGCATTCAAAGACCTCCGTATTTATTGTAATTTGACAAAGTGCACTATATAATTGTTGGCGTCATTTTATATATGGTCATGTGTTTTAAGCGCGCATCCTTTCGCGTTACACACGGATTTTGGCTTTCGCGACATGATTTATCTTTACACATTTATATTTGCTTGTATACCCCCCTGAGGTAGTAAAAGTATACATTTTCTGAAGGGAAATTGCATGAGAAAACCAAATATGCCATTGAAATTATAGTACAACCAAGAACTAAAATGGTACGATCGGAAATGTTCGGGAAAATATCAGAGTTTTTTATTTTTAATTTGAGATCCATATATTTTGTATACCAACCCCTATCATTATTTACTTTACATATTTGAATTCCTCATTAAATTACCCATTAGATGATATATAGTTGTCAAAGTGACTACGTCGGTATGTTAGTTATACCTGCTAGTGAATATCTCCAATTGTTATTAAATATATTTTTAGAATTTTCAGAAATATTTGTTTATGGATTAGCCCTTCCATGATCTAAACCGCATTTCTGAATTCCTCTAGTTACAAGCTTTCCAAAAATGTATACTTTTGCTATCATAGGTTGAAAACTTTTTCTGTTATAGTCATTTTTATAAATCCGGTAATTGAGGCTGATTATTCATGTTGACTGTGTAGCAAATAGGATGAAAGCTGATGATCATGGTCTTATCCATAATTAATTAGTTATTACAAATAGTTGACAAGTCTGTTGAACCACATACTTAAATACTAATAAATATCCTTTAAAATGGGACCAGAATGGTGTTTGTAACATTAGGAGATGACTAGTTATTGTAAAAAGAACAAAGCATGGGGTTTAATTATTAGGACCCTAAATAAATTCAACTAGTGGAAAAGAACAGGCATCGCCTCCCGCGCATTTTAACACCTCATTTGTCACAATAGCACCAATATTGATGAAGCAGTGGCCATTTGAATAACAAATTATGCCGTTTCCATTATTGCACTTAACCCTATACCTATGAAAAGAGCGTAAACAAAACAGTAAATCTAAAGTGTACCTCTTTCTCTCTCTCTCTCTCTCCATGAAAAGACAATCATAATCCGAACATCTCACATCATCAATTGTTTCCGACACCTCATTGTATCTACCTGGTGTGAGACTCATCTTTTACAATGACCAGGATCATTCATGATGTTTGTAAGGCATCACCTGTTTCTCCATTTCCATGCAACCTTCCTTGTAACTCCAAATCGACAAGCAACTTCAGTTACAGAAACTCCAGAAACTTTTCAATGAGAGAAAGAAGCGGTACATGTACTGTTTTGTTTACGCTCTATTCACGGGTAAAGGGTTAAGTGCAACAATGGAAACTGCATCATTTTTTATTCAAATGCACTTTAACCCCTATATCCATGAAAAAATCGTAAACAAAACAGTTAATCGAAAGTGGACTACTTCTTTCTCTCCATGAAAAGTTTCTGGAGTTTCTGTAACTGAAGTTGCTCTAGTTAACCTCGCCGGATGTGAACCCGGGATGTGAACGAAAGAGCCCCTATGTATTATATATTTTGTAGTATTATGGGATGAACGATTAGGCTGCTGCGCTTTCCGGCCTATGTATGTAATCCGCGATTATCATTCATTAGGAATTGGAACACCTGTTGCTTGATCTCTATTCAAACGCTTACTGAAGTATAATACGATTTATCATCGATGAGAATGCATTTAGGTATATCCGCAATGAGATTATAAGGAATGATTAAAGTCTAAAACCCAATTCCTTGTTTCATATGCGTGGATTGAGTATAGAAGGTTTTGTTTTATGATTGACAATATTCAGATTTATCAGGTTGAACAATTGTCATGCTTTCGTTTGTATGTATAGCGCCTCGATGTAGGTTCCCTAGATAGATGGGTTTTTATTAACAACATCATTAAGATTAATTACAAGCAGTTGTGACTAATTCGTGAAAACAAATTCGATTTGAAGATCAGGCTTAAAATGTCAAACCTAAATCAAGAAGATGTATTGCAGTACAGCCTAAAATACACACGCTTGCACTTGTTCGTATCTACTGCGTCATTGTTAGTTGACAAGTACATTAATATTAACGTAATTTCACATCTGTTGAGTCAGCATGATTTAGTCACTTGAAAATCAACTTGAATATAAAATACAGAATTTGCATAATTGCTGTTAAGAATGCGTCCTGGCATTGTTGTTAAAGCTTTCGCGGGATAAAAGGGGAATGACACGTCTGTAAAAATTACAAATGACACGACCTGGATTGAATTGTTAAATTTCTGTTCAGAATTTCGAGACTGTTGTTCAATCTTTTGTAGGACAAAAGGGGAATGATACGTTTGTAAAACCTACATGTGACAGCGCCTCGAAATGTTTTGTATTTTTGTTTGTACTTGTTTCATTAACACTTTCCACGCGGCAGGCGTCTGCAGACGACATTCTTAAATGTAACAAAATGTTTCAAATATGTCAAAATATTAAATTTCATTACCATATTATTTTGGACTAAATCACCATGAGTAATGCATTAAAAGAAGTACACACATGACAAATATTGCTTCAGTAATCCTTGAGATTAAAATTGAAAAAGGTTTCTAAAAAATCTGTTTTGTATATGGTAAAACCAATAGCCGTGTGGAAAGCGTTAACACGTTGTTGATACTCTATACCTCCTTTCGAGAGAAAAATAACTGGGTAAAGAACCTTCAGATATCGGGTACACATATTATTAATATCGCTTATTTTGACAATCAGGATGTTGCCAAATGAAACTGGTAGATCAATACATTTAATTTAATTGATACCTGTAAAAGTGTAATAATAAATGTGTAAACATTTATTTGAAATGGAAAGTAATGCCTCATTAAATGCATAATAAAAATAACTATGTGAATCACATTTGTGCCCCAATTGTGTAGATACATCCCCACCCCGACATTAGTACGTTATTATAATGCACAGCAGACAGATGCTTGTTTGGAGCCTGGTATACGATACCATAATCGATACGTATGATGTGCATCCTCTTTTCATTGTTGTATTTATATCAACCCGCACAAATCGAACCGATAAAACAGATGGCAAGTTTTATTGCTCAAATTTCTCAAAATAGTGACAAAATTCATATTTGATTAACACTGTGTAGTTTATAATCGCGGCTGTTTAAAAGCACACACACATATAATATTAAAGGTACGCTAATGAAACACCGACAAGGATCAGCGCAGCACTTGTCTGATCGTTATTACTTATGACTTCTATCACACTGAACCTGTCAAGTCCATCGTCAGCAGTGGTTGTCATATATGCATTCATAAACTGACTATTATGGGATGAATACGATATGACGTAGATTATCTCGTTACTAAATGGACAGACTGCTACAGCATTGCCAAAGGCTACACTTATGCACGTTACTGTATACGTCCAACACAGACATAGCATCACATTGTGAAAGAATAACAACATCTGGTGAACCATAAAGGATCATATAAACTCGTATGCATGGAAATTATCAGGGTTGTGCAATTGTCTGAATTTTATCGCGGGCTCAAATTAATCACGCTTTTAGGCTAATATGCAATGAACGTACAACGAATAAATGAACCATCGAGTAATCTGTTGACGATGATCGTTTTATCAAAGAGAGGTTATCGTCATAATTTCTCAAAATAAGGAATACTATAGGTGAATAGGTGAATAGTCAGTAAAAATACTGCATGTTTTACTATTACTACTTGTGTACTGCCACATGTTGGTTTATACTTATAACTTGGAATACCATCACAGCTATAGGTTTGTGTAGTTGATACGTTTTGCGTCACTATGGCGAGCAACAGCTAGACTACACCAAGACTAAATATATAAAGAAACATGGCGAGTCAGACAGAAAAATAAAGAGGCAACTCGACGCAAAACGTATCAATTTTGATACGTTTGTGTTGTTAATACGTATTGCGTCGCTACACATGGCGAGCAACATCAAGACTGCTGGGCCATATCCAAAACCGCCGTTTTTGCGAGGGACGGAATTTGAGTGACATTTTTAATTATCCTGATATCCCAGTTAGGAAATTAGATACCTTACGTATATGGCATGCATGATCTACCAATACACTACAACATGTAAGAAAAAAACATAGCCACGGTTAAGCAAGTTGCCATAGCATCACATTTTGTCCATGCGAGGGACGGAATCGACTACATAACAAATTCCGTCCCTCGCAGTTTAAATAATGTGTTGCTACAGGAGCACAATTCATCCTAGCTATTTTGTTTGTCTTTGTTGTTGAAGTGTATTGGCTACTTGTTCAAATAATATCATTAATTTGTCTAATCAGTGTAACTGGAAAAACAGACCATTAAAAGTGTAAAATTCCGTCCCTCGCAAAATTACAGAGAAATTCCGTCCCTCGCACACACAAATGTGTTGCTACGGCAACTTACTCCATCATGATTGGGTTTTCTTTGGTTTGCAGTTGAAGTACAATGCGTGCTTATTCAAATAACGTACTTGAGCTGGTTAAATTCTTAACTGGAATAAACTGACAATCAAAAATGAAAAGTATGTCTCTTCCAGTTGACATACTTTTGGATATGGCCCTGCATTAAACACATACACACAATTATAAGATATGGCAGCAGTGAATCGCGAGCTCACATAAACATGATAAATAGCACTGTCGGATTTGTAATTAACGTTTGTAAGATATTAAAATACAATTGTAAATTACAAACACGTTTTCTTTAGTTCTAATCTAAGAAATATAACATGTGACGGTCCTGTATACCGGCAGAACAACTAACTCATTCATTGATCCCTTTTTTTAATAGATACCTCATTGCATCTGGAGTCAACCATTGGAATACTTCAACTTCAGGGTATACGTCGTTGTAACCAATCTTAAATTGCAGTTTGTCACATGTTTGGGAAGTTTTAAAAGGATTCTATAAAACAGCAGGTTAGTTTAAACCATCTTGGTTCTTAAGTGCTTATCCTACCCCCATTAAATGACCGTTTTCCTTTGAGATGGTCGTAACTTGTCGATCCCGCCTATTTAGTTTCAAGAAAGGGTGTCATATTAAAACCAGTGATGTGTTTTAATTCAAACCCATCACCTTTTCTTCGGCGTGATTCTGAATTGACAGTAGTCGGGTAGTAAATATACTAGATGGTAAACATGGTAAATGAACACAGATGTTGACTATAATACTTCAACAGTGAGCATAGAACATTACAAATACTACTATTAAATTTAATCTTTCGTAGTCGCTGGACAACGCTATTAACATGTACTATTGACCAGCTCCCGGATGTAGACGTATATCTACCTCGCAAAGGTATATGGGTCAACATATCGAAAATGATGTAATGAAAGAAAAAATGATATCAGTGAATTTATAGCCAAATAGGGGAAAGGGGAAATATTCTCACCCGGAAGTTAAAATCTTTATAAGAACAAAGTTATCGACGGAAACGAAAGATACTTATGCGTGGTGGATACGTCTACATCCAAGAGCTGGCCAATACACTCTTAGAAAAAATGGTTCGTTTAAGAACCCTTTTTTGTCCCGCGGGGCGCACCTTTTGGCCTAAAAGGTTCTAAAAAGAACCTTAGAATGGTTCTTTGAAGAACTTTCAAATTTTAAATAAGACATAAAGGTATATTTACTTTTTTGTTTTTATGTAATATGCAAATTCAAGAGAAATGTAAACAAATTTAGTCCTTTTCAACTGTTAAAAATCATTTCTTCTTGGCTAAAAACATTTTTTACCGTTTTACCAAGAACCATTGAGGGTACTCCATAATTTTTTCCCAAAAGGTTCTTGAAGCTTGAGGAACCATTTTCTTGGCTAAAGAACCCTTTTAGAACCTTTTTTGGTTCTAAAAGGAACCCAATGAAATTTCTATAGGGTTCCTTTTAGAACCAAAAAAGGTTCTAAAAGGGTTCTTTAGCCAAAAAAATGGTTCCTCAAGCTTCAAGAACCTTTTGGGAAAAAATTATGGAGAACCCTCAATGGTTCTTGGTAAAACGGTAAAAAATGTTTTTAGCCAAGAAGAAATGATTTTTAACAGTTGAAAAGGATTAAATTTGTTTACATTTCTCTTGAATTTGCATATTACATAAAAACAAAAAAGTAAATATACCTTTAGGTCTTATTTAAAATTTGAAAGTTCTTCAAAGAACCATTCTAAGGTTCTTTTTAGAACCTTTTAGGCCAAAAGGTGCTCCCCGCGGGACAAAAAAGGGTTCTTAAACGAACCATTTTTTCTAAGAGTGTAGTACATGTTATAGCGTCGTCCAGCGACTACAAAAGATTTAATGTAATAGTATTATTTTAAATGGTCTAAGCTCACTGTTCAAGGTATATATTTCCCCCGTATAGACACTATTCTACATCCTTTAAAAAGTACATATTTTGAAGTAACGAGTGGTCATAATTTCGATGGAATTTGAGGAATTTATAGTGTAACTTTTCGCGCATCCCGCAGTTGTGTAGCACTAATATATCTCACTGCAAAAAGGTTGCTTACATATTTACCCAACATTTTACACAACGTTGTTCAAGTATGCAACCGCTCAACTGTTGAGTAACATTTGCCCAACACCGTTGGATAACATGTTTTCACCAACAGTTGAACAATTCTAGTTACTCAAAAGTTGGGCAATTATATTCACTCAACAGTTGTTCAAGTATGCAACAGCTCAACGGTTGAGCATTTTTTACCATTTGTTGAGTGTTTTATTGTTTATTGGTTGTGGGGTTTTATTTAGTGATTTGTTGGGTATTTGAAAACCTATACGAACATGAAGAAATAAGCTTATTACATGGACGACCACGTACAGAGATTTAGACCGATCTATCACATCATCTTCTTGGCAGACCAAGCTTCAAACATTCGAAACCGGACTCACAAAACGCCTGTGAGATGTCACAAACTCTGATGTTGATGCGCATTCACCGTTTTATTTACAATGTTTTAAAAAAAGTAAAGGCGGTCGATCCTGTAATACCAGGAGCGGAGTGCCCATCTCCCTTTCAAAGCAATAGGGCCAGACTCACTTCTTTTTATAATGTTGCTGTCTGGGTCTCGCTACAACTCCTCCACAGCGAGTCTGTTACCTTCCCAGCACTGAAGAATGCCGGTACCCATTTAAATACACCTGGGTAGAGAGGAGTAATTGCGATAAAGTGCCTTACTCAAGAGCACAACATGTTGACCACAGCAGGACTCGAACCCACAACCTTTAGATCATGAGTCCAGTGCTTTACCCACTGCGCCACACATGCCCACAAATGTTACAATGTTTACCAAATTATAATGTATCCAGATCCAGAGATCTCAGCTCGTGCAAACAGTTGCTCGTGCACAAGACGCCAATGATTGAATGACGCAATCACGAAATTGGCTTTTTTGGACAACAGTTGCCAAAATTCACATGTGCGTTACTTGCATCAATTGTTGTGTGATTTTCCTCAATGCTCATGCAACAGTTGCCAAAGTGGAAATTTGTACGTAACATACCGTATTTCAGAAACAGAAACAGTTTCCATCAACATTTTAAGGACATTGTTTTCGTCGAATTGCTCAACGCTGGGTTTTTTAAAACTTTTATACAACGCCTAACTTTCTACATATATTATTGAATGAATTGTAATCAACACGTCAACCAACGGATGATAAAAGTACATTTAGCAACGTATTTAAAGGAACCTTTTTTGCAGTGAAGCTACTAACAAAACAAGCCGTTATTAACAAACTGTTAGCACAGTCTGTATAACCGCACTGTAAAACTCCGATCACTTTCCAGGTTATTCTTTGGTCAAGTTTTTTATCTACTATAAACAACTTAAACCTCCATTACATGGAGGGATATGTAGCGGCCCTTGCTGTCCAGACGTCTCTATTTCCACGCTATTCCATTACGGCAAATTTGTCTGCAGAATATGCATGATGATATCAAACATAATGTTTGACTAGCTTATTGTATAATAACAACTAGCATGATGTAAGGGGTCTGTTTCCTCGAAATAATGTAAGTCAGTTGATAAATTGCTAACCATGCGCGCCATTAGTATGTGTGCAATTTGCCTTGGAGCATATTTCCTATTAGGCGATTAGGTGCGCACCAGGTATTAGACAGAATATGCATTGATGTTTCAACCAACGTAGGCTCGTATTCTTGTACGTTTTTAAACACGGTTTCAAACTAAACACGCGTTTAACTTTGACTTCAAACACGTTATCGAAAAGTTGTTTAACCTTAAAAACGCGTCTAACTCACTGAAAAGTGTCAAACACACATTGATATGGGGGTAGTTTAACGCGCACTCATACATCAACTGTATACCTTAAACGATTACTCAACTGTGCCCGATACAAGCTGAAGACGTGCATATCACATATCTTAAAAATATACGGGCATTTGAGGAATTCGGTCAATTGTAAACCCATTTGGGCCACAATAAAGTGAATACCTGTATACAGTGAACGCACGACCACTCTGGGGACGACATTCGCAGAAGCTTAAAAGCAGCTTTTGACATTCGCAAAGCTTAAAAGCAGCTTTTGTTAAGCACATCGTTTAAAAGATTAATTTTAGTCACGGTTTTAATCTAAACCGCGTTTAGTACGGCCCCTTGTGTCTCTATTATAATATAACATGGGGTACAGGGACCTTTCAACTGATGAAGTAATGGTCCTACTACCTAAGGGATGGCATCCAGATTCGTACGGATTGAAAACCGTAGATCGGAGAGGGTAAGGGATGGCATCCAGATTCGTACGGATTGAAAACCGTAGATAGGAGAGGGTATAAGTGATGGCATCCAGATTCGTACGGATTGAAAACCGTACATCGGAGAGGGGGGAAAACGCCCTGAGATAAACGGACAGTTTTGTGTAGATAAACGGAACGAGTCAAATAATGACCAACCAATACGTGTTTAGCCATGCTTAGCGAATGCATTGACAACCAGTGCGTTTACCCTCTCCGATCTACGGTTTTTAATCCGTACGAATCTAGATGCCATCCCTAAGTCCCCAGTATGTATCTATCAATGTTGCGTAAATAAATACAATGATGGTGTTCATGTTTACCATTGCTTTATTATGAAATGGGACATAAATGTACAATTATAAAGAGAAACATGTGTGGACATTTGCATAAGTTCATGATAAACCGAAAACATGTTTGTTCAAGTATCTCATCTTTCATGGTCCATATTACTTTCGAATGTTTAGTCGTTTAGTGCTTTTGGTGTAATTCACACTTAAAACGTTGGCTCTAAACTAAATGCCTCTATCATTTTGACAAGGGAATTCCCACAATGAACATTTGAAGAAAGAAATAGATCGCAGTTACCAGTATAGTCTGATATACACATTGAATCTCCCACAGAAAATGTGTCTGTTCATTATTCTCCATGACACCAATTAATATATCACTGATTTCCCTGGGATATCGAACGTGGAAGACTGTACACCTATAACAATTGCTGTAATTAGAAACTCCTTTCATAAGTAGCACTAATACAAGAATTTCAATCTAAACACTTACCCTGCTGTTTCTGTTTTGGTCAATGACTAAATCTTAAGAGGTGAGAGCAGGGATGTCATTATAGACATCGTCATACGCAGCAATATTTAGAGTATCGAATGTGGTCTAAATGACACAAAGCGATTGATCCATATGATTACATTATTCTAAAGCCACTTAATACTTAATTAATGAAATATTCTGAAGCTAATCAATATGAGTAAATCATTTAATGTCACTAGTCAATGAAAAAGCCTGTTAGATATTCACTGCTCAGCAAGTTGAGCCTGGGTCTGAAAGTCCAGTGCTCTAAAACTTTCGCTGCTCAGGGTTAAGTTTTCTCGTTTAGAATCGAAGAAATTTTTCATTAGAATTGCTTAACCATCGTCCTAGTGTGACGTTTTTGTAATACTGTTTACTAAGGGGGTGGTTACCGCCTCCCCACCCTAAAAAATATCCAAACAGAGATGCAGAGTATGCTGATTTTGGACCATGGTATAGCTAGAGGTCTCCTCGCAGAAAGTCACAATGACATCACGAACAAGACCGACCTCAAAATGCTGTTGTATTCGTCTTACCCTACCCCGGGTAAAGTGTCCCTCAGTTTCTTTTCGTCAAAATGAGCGCAGGGGGAGTAAATGAGATCAACTAGACGCCTAGGAGTAAATGAGATCAACTAGACGCCCTAGGTCACTGTCCTTTGCGTTTCAGCGCAATCGGCGAAAATGCTTAGCCCAGCACCTAAGGAGGACGAGGGTTAACTGAAAAGAATAAAAACCGTTTCAAAGAATCAAAAATAACTGAATTGACATCGTGTTAAATTCTGAATACCTGGACAAGAAATTAAAAGAAGTGGAAAAGGCAACCCTAAACATGCAACACAGATTATCTTGGGAGCTCATTAATGAAGTAAGTGGAAGGAAAACCTCTAGGAATGGTATCCTCAAAGGAAAGACAAAGGAAGAACGTGTCAATAATTGGTACTGCCACTTCCAACAACTCCTAGGAAATCCACCGGTAGTGACTGATAAAGATGAAGACATCCCAAAGATTTTCGAAGAACTACCAATTAAGTGTACTGCCTTCAATAACACTGAGTACCAGAAAGCCAAGAAATCTATCAAGGAGGGGAAAAGTTTTGGAGAGGACAACATTCCACCTGAACTCCTGACAAGATGCAATCTTGATGATTTAATACTGGATATCTGTAATAAGGCCCTCCTAGAAAAACAAAAACCTGACCAGTGGGCAATATTGAACCTGATACCAGTCCCAAAATCTGGTGACCTAAGTCAAGCAGGAAACTACAGAGGCATATGTCTGAACTCTATTGTGGCCAAGACATATAACAGAATGATTCTCAACAGAATAAGACCTCACCTAGATGAATTACTTCGAACTAACCAGAATGGCTTCCGCGAGGGAAGAGGCACTACCTCACACATTCTTGGACTCAGGAGAATCATCGAAGGTATACATTCCAATAATCTCTCTGCAGTCATAACATTCATTGATTTCAAAAAGGCATTCGACACCATACATCGTGGGAAAATGATCAAGATACTCAAAGCATACGGTGTCCCACAGGTTATAACAGATGCAATTGATGAAACTTACAGAAACACAAGAGCCAAAGTCATATCACCTGATGGCGACACGGAACTGTTCGACATCCTAGCAGGAGTACTCCAAGGAGATACCCTTGCCCCCTACCTATTCATAATCATCCTTGATTACTGCTTAAGAATAGCTATCAGTGGGAGAGAAGAGGAACTAGGATTCACCCTCAAGCCTAGACAGAGTCGAAGAATAGGGCCAAAGAACGTCACTGATCTTGACTTTGCAGATGACATAGCGTTACTTTCTGACACTAAGGAGCAGGCACAGAAGTTGCTGAAATATGTTGAGGAAGCAGCACTAAAAACTGGGCTCCACATGAATGCCAAGAAAACCAAATGCATGGTATTTCACCAAGCACAAGCGGTACAGCTAAAAACCTCTGATGGAAGTAACCTAGACAACGTAGAGGACTTCAAGTACCTGGGAGCTTGGGTTGGTAGTAGTCAGCATGACATAAAAGTACGTAAAGCACTTGCTTGGAAGGCCTGCAATGCTCTGAACAAAGTGTGGAAATCCAGCCTCTGTCGAAAAATCAAAATCAGACTTTTCCAAGCTACTGTTCAAAGTGTTCTACTGTATGGAGCTGAGACATGGACCATCACAAACAGACTGAATAAATCTCTAGATGGATGCTACACTAGAATGCTGAGAACTGCACTCAACATTAGTTGGAAAGATAAGGTACCAAACAAAGACCTGTATGGTAACTTACAAAAGGTATCAGAAAACATCACAGATAGAAGGATGAGATTTGCAGGACATTGCATGAGAAGTGAAAATGAGATTGTATCCGACCTGCTGCTATGGAGACCCAAACACGGACACACATCTGTCGGCCGCCCAGCCTTAACATACTTGGACAATTTGGCGAAAGACACAGGACTGAGGAATGATGAGGAGATGAAAGCATGCATGAGGGACAGAGTAGTTTGGCGAGCCATCACGAAGACCGTTCGAGAACGACATAAGTAAGTAGTATTCTACGTACGAAAATATCACAGAATCCATGAAAATCCGCACAAATTACGGAAAACTTCTCCTTTATTATAGCTACGTGGGGAAACCTTTAAACGGCGACGACAAGCGTTACCTCTTACACTATGATCATGAA
This sequence comes from Ophiura sarsii, assembly GCA_035610835.1. Classification (NCBI taxonomy): domain Eukaryota; kingdom Metazoa; phylum Echinodermata; class Ophiuroidea; order Amphilepidida; family Ophiuridae; genus Ophiura; species Ophiura sarsii. Next base: position 10,531,849 of record CM069442.1, on the reverse strand, counting down.
CGGTGGCAACATAACTGTCTATCTATATAGTAAAAATAATAACACATTGCAAGCTTGCAACACTGTAACAGGACCACCATACATTTACCAGATATAACACCATCGGGTTATACCCTCAATGTATTGTATACCTACTCGACGTGATGAACCAGCATTAAAGGTATATTATGTAATCTTTCCAGGGAACGCCCTCAACATCGAAAAAAAAATTGAAAGCAGATTTTCTTGCAGATTTACATTTCTGATCATAAATCGTACATACATTCCAAGTTACAGCGCGATACGATTCTTAATTACTTCAAAATCATGGTTTTAGAGTGAAAATAAACTGTCGGGATAATACGACAGTTTATATTTTCACTCTAAAATTCACTCTAAAACCATGATTTTGAGGTAATTAGGAATCGCATCGCTCTGTAACTTGGAATGTATGTACGATTTATGATCAGAAATGTAAATCTGCAAGAAAATTTACTTTCTAAAAAAAATCATGAATAGAGGGCGCTCTCTGGAAAAGATCACATAACTATAAGCCTTTAAGTAATCAATCGAATGTCAATAAAATACACTCTTTTGGGAATTGAAAAACTGCTACGACGACGTCATCGCTTTAGAAGATACATATTTGATGACGTTCACTCTGGGTGGAGACATTGGTCTGGGATGATGTCATCGCTCCTCCTATCGTATTAAAGTAATCGTAGCCGGTTAATGAAAAAGGCTCATAGTTGCTGTAGTATAATATAATCATGCACTTCCATTTATAATGCAGGGTGTCCCAGAATGATTTATACCGGGAAAGGTGCATTTATATAGCTATCAATACCATTATTATTGGTTGGTCAAAGTGAATCCAACATCTACATTCTTATACCTTTCTTAAGCATTTTGACATTTAAAATTCTTGAATATTTTCATACTTCTTAACCCCATAGTTTTACGCCCAGAGTTACAGGATCACTTCCGGTCCAATAAGGTTGGTTAACGTCCTATACTATTTTAAACAAATTATTTTTCATCTCGATAATGTACATTTCAAATAACGACTTACTTTCAATTTTGAGTAATTGCGCTTATCTCATAACGATCCATGAATATTGTGAAAGAAGGACTCAAATCCAAAATTAACAGTGATTAACGAAAATATCAACAACGGATAATAGCACCATTTTCAGCTAGAAAATGTTGTATTTTATTATGATAACATTCTACCATCAGTTTAAGTTTTAAATATTGCCCCTTTTTGTAGTCTGCAGATATATTTCACAATTTCAAACCCTGTTTTCCTAAAATTCTTATAAAGTTTGGCACTTTAACTCTTCTTCATCTATATTCTTCAAGTTAACAGAGCACTATGACCCCTAATGAAATCCTTTAAAATATACTTAAGAAAAGCAAACCTTAAATATATTAATATCTAGGTGACATTTATGTCAATAATAATCAACGAATGTTATATTCGTATTGCAATGGATGTATGCATAGAACGAATCCAATCACGCTTTTTGATACAAAGAGGTTCCAAGATGCCGGTTTTGTTCACGCCTACACCCATCGTTATCAATTGTCATCGACTTTTTTATGAACACTTTCTTCCATGAATAAAACACAATCGACTCTTATCGCGAACCTGCCCTATAGATAACCTATAACAATGTTAAAATGGTTCCTTATTAGAATCATACATGTTTTCACAGTTAAACCTGTCCACTTGTATACTCCTTGCTTTTTATTTGTAATCTAACCGAAAAAGTATAGCTACTATAATGATAATAAAATAATACAAAGAGGTCAATTTGGAGTTAGATTTGCTATGTTGTTTGCTTTGCCATTCATCGAAATTAGATCACAAATGTTGGATTGATAGCGTTTAATTTATGACACTTGGTCACATACCGTATTGCACTACGATCGGGCATTTTACTTTGTGACAGATGGGTCTTTACATTTTAACGTGACGCTCTGAAAGACTCAAACACTTCTAAATTCGACAACATCTCGCAATGCTGTAAAGACTGCTGAATTCGTACGGTGTCATGGTGTCATATGGTGTCGGGATGACACCTAAATGAAACACACCTGTGCAACCAGACGATTTAGGAATACAATAGGCAAGGAATTGCAAAACAAGACTGAAAGGTTATTATTCATATCGGAATATTTCAACTTAATCGCTAAAGGCTTCCTAAAGACCCATGAAGCCTAAGCATTTCACGCGCATTCAGCCTCATCCACGATGTTTACGACAGGTATTAAAACACTTTTCACGCGGCTATTATTTTTACCATATCTAAAACAGATTTTTCAGAAACCTTTCCAAACTTTCAATGTGTATCTCAAGAATTACTGAACCCATACCAGGCATGTTTGTACTTATTTCAATGCATTTCTCATGGTGTTTCCAAATATTGTAATGAAATTCAATAATTATGAAATTTTTGAAACATTTTGTCAACATTTGTAATGTCATCTGCAGCCGCCTGCCGCATGGAAAGCGTTAACAACCAAATAACAACATTTTCTGATTTCACAGCCGGATAGAGTACATGCTGATTTAGACCCAAACGCAAACTTCTGGCGGAGTCGGGTGCTCAATCTAACTAAAAGACACGAGTAGATCTAAGACTATATAGTTAAGGACGAACAATGTAGTGTGTTATATTCCAGTGGCATGAAACCTAACTTTGATATTAATCGGTAATTGGAATGGTAAACGAATGTTATCGCCTTAACACACGCAATTACACAGGGTGTTTCGAAATCTCAATCAGTATTCTCTCTCCCGTAGGGGTAGCAATTATGACGGGATAACATTAACTTCCCTATTCAACTGACATACGCCTAGTCTTCCAATAAGGCCCTTAGGAAATGCTTATTATAGGAGCAATGTTGCTTGCTGAAGAGGCAATTACTGAGAAACATGGTTAACGATGAACCAATCCAGAGGCAATCATATCTAAGACGAGATTACGCATCAATGTTTAAACGCTCACAATATTAGGTATAAAATACATCTGAGAACGTATGTAAGAACGCACTACATGTACATGCATATTGAGACCATGAGCATTGGATACTAGTAATTTGTCCACGGCTTTACTATAGGTCGTGGGGGAGGACTTCCTGAAAGTATTACAGAACAATAAACTCCCTTATGAAAGAAAAGAGTATATGTCCAGCATTTAATTGTATTGTCACTTTCATGAAATGAATACCGTATACTAAAAAATAAAAACTTTAAAAAATAAATATATCAAGTGAACTTATCGAGAACAGTATATGACGGAGAAACAACACCAAAGTGTCCTTGTTGACAAAAGATCATAACTAAAGAATAAAAGCAAGTTATACCAATTGGGTGTTGGAAAACAATGAATAGCAAGGGAGAATTACGAGATAAAATAGGGAAAATACTTGGGCAGGCAATGGGAATCGTTGTTCACTGAAAACAATACCACACGGAAATGCACTGGGACAAGCAATACAAATTTCTGTTCAATCACACAACACAAATATACACGAAACAATAACGACCAAAAGTGGTATGAACTACGGGGAGAGAGTGAACTACACAAATTCACCACTATTATTATAGCACAATGTCAGTAATAGATGTTGCCTACTAGACATCCAAGTTACAACACTTTTGAAAGATCATACATTTATATTTTCTACATGGTGCGGGTAGGTTTATTAAAACATCGATCTATGGCTTTATTAACTGTTGGTTTTGTTATTTTGTTCGTTTGTTTCAAGAGTGTTTATCTACTTTTTTTGTTACTGTTTGTTTCTTCACTTCGAATTGGCACGCCTGGTGTTAATACTAATAAAAGACCAATCTCAGACCAACTGCATGTGACAGATCGGTCTAAATATTTGTGGTGGTCCAGGGGAATAAGCTTATTTCATCAACAATTGGCATTAAAACATCCAACATATGGGTACATTTGATAAATTACGCAACAGTTGCTATACAAACATTCTCAATATATAATAAAAACATGTCACAAATAAGCAACAATGGGCATTAAAACACCCAACATATGGGTACATTTGATAAATTAAGCAACAGTTGCTATTCACAAATGCTCAATATATAATAAAAACATGTCACAAATAAGCAACAATGGGCATTAAACACCCAACATATGGGTACATTTGATAAATTGAGCAACAGTTGCTATATAAAAATGCTCAATATAATACGACGTATAATGAAAACAATTCCCAAATTAAGCAATAGTTGGTATTAAATGCCCAACAAATGGTTAATTAACAATACCCAACTGTTGAGTAATTAAAATTGTGCAACTGTTGAGTAATAATGATTGCCCAACTGCTGATAAACCATTTTAGCCAACGGTGTTGGGCATTTTTTACTCAACTATTATACTGTTGCATGGGAATAAGCTTATTTCGTCATGTCACAAATAAGCAACAATGGGCATTAAACCACCCAGCATATGGGTACATTTCATAAATTAAGCAACAGTTGCTATTCAAATATGCTCGATAAATATAATGAAAACAATTCCCAAAATAAGATATTTTACTCAACTGTTATACTGTTGCATTGTTACTCAACGTAGAGTAAAATGTTGAGTAAAATTGTACTCAACATTTTTGCAGTGTAGTATAATGTTCCCTCCTCCTTAATTGTATCCGTCGGATCTAATATTTTCATTTCAAAACGTTTGATTTGCAGTGACATTAAACTATCATTAGAGTATCAATTTACAATTTAGTAGTTGCCAATCTTATTTGTCTCGAACATGACATGTACATTATTGCCTCTAGCAAGGCAAGTCATTAAATTGCTAAGCGATATATTCTCACGGCTGTTGAATCATGGATAAGGTCGATATATTATATAATGACGGATAATTTAGAAGAATAAAATGTCCGCCTATCAATTATATAATATCCCAAGGGCCGAACATGTCCAAATCAATCGGCTCACTTGTAAATGTTTACAGCGAAATACATCATTACCGATAGGCAAAGGCATCATGCTTAGCGCCCCTACAGTACCAGCAGGGCTTATCACCAAAACAAACAGTGCCACACATGTGTTAAAGTAATTAACAGCTGGAGGTCGTCTGACCTCTACCTAGTAATACATGGTGCAGATAGTGTAAACTTGGCCACAAATATGAAAGAAGTTGAATCCCAACTAAAACTTGTATTTATAAAAATATAGTAAAGAAAAATCAATAAAGGACTGTATTTAAAGACACATCAATCATATTACTTGCAAAAGGATTTTCTTAAAGACCCTCGTTTAACAAATTTACAAACATTTCCCTGCACTGTAATGTCGATGGGAACCAGTAGACACTGGTGACAGAAATCAGTGGTCATGTGATGAAAGTGAAGCATCCTGGGGTGCATCAAGACATCTTCTTTGAGGCAAAGGGATACGAATCCATGTGATGGATATCCAACATATAGAGTAAGTATAAACAGGAAAAATCCTAGTGTTGTACTAATTTTGTGACACAAATTTGCAAACTGCCAATTGACTTGGTTATTTTTGACACCGTTCTGAGATAATATTTTGAAGATTCGTTCATATTGGAAAACAAAATCAGCTGCTTTACATTTAAGGCTAAAAAAAATAAAATCGAAATCCAGTGCTATGAACACATCCTGCATTTTATATCCAATCATCTCCCGCCAAGTTATAGTTACATTGTCATTTACCCTACTTACTTTCCTATAGAGGATAATAATATTGCAATTATTCTTTTAAGCCGCGCAAATATAGCACGCGCAAATTCGGCATCTGGTTTACTCATTACTTTAGATACATTCATGGTATACAGGGAATCTGGAAAAATGCCCATATTGTTATTTGTGTTATGCTACGAGGTTCAATCCCCCTTCACTGTTTTTTTTATTATTGAATCGAGATTTATCGAAATCGGATTTATAATAACGATAAATACACAATGTATATCCGGTATTACCTTAGATATAATTTTAAAGAAGGCATTTGTGAAAAGGCGCTTTGCAATACACAAAAAATATATACGAGATTGCAACATTAGCATACCGTATATTAGTTATTCATTCACTGTCGCTTTTGGATAAACAGTGGCTCTACACTATGACGTATAAAACGTGGATGTACCATTATGATTGAGTGAAGGTACTCAGGGTGACAAACGCATATGCAGGCTGTAACAAAAAGAGTTGTACAGTTTTGAAAAACATATTAAAAATATCTTAGAATTTCTGTTTCGAGCTTTAATGGCGTGCAAGTGGAATTTTCTTAGCTTTCGAATAAGCTTTGTTTCATGACAATCGATGGTCGGTAAGCAGAGATATGATCAATTGTCTAAAGCAGTCATGAAATCACCTGGGCCACTTTGGTTTAATCAATGGTAAAACTACTGGGATGAATATGAAAGGAATCGAACCAGGAGTTTAGTAGTAAAGCGCTCTAGTTAGACAACAATGGTTCATTTTAAAAGTATAACAATGAAGGTCTTTACAAATATTATTTATTTATTTTATGAATTTATTTATTCAAATTAAATAAAACTATTTAAAAAATAATTATATTGTTCTCTTTAATGTTCCTTGCATGATAACCATTTAATCTATACATGATATAAGATATATATATGATATTGTAAAGTGGCTCAACCAGATTTCTAGACGACCCCGTAGATTAGTCATAAATATTAAACGCAAGTAGTTAAAAAGACGAAATAAAATGATTCTGGTAGCCAAAACGAAATTTAACACAAAAAGTAAACAATTTTGACATTGCATGATTTTAACATTGGATTAAAAATAAAATTGCGATTGTATAACTCTTTTTGTAACAGTCTGTACATGTACGTATACATCTATAGTGACCAAATTATAATCAAGTATTAGGATCTCTTAGCTTCGAATTTAACAACACAATACACTAATATGTTAGATATGCGACGAACTTGTAAAGTAATGTCACTCACGATTTGATATTTGGGTTAGATAAAATTAAACACAAAATAATATCTCTTGACAATAACCTAGCCTTTGCGCCAATATTATATAATTATCAATGACGCCGTAAAGCCTAGTTTGAAGAACAAAAATGTCAGCGCATGTACCGAGTTTCCCGGAGCCGGTTGTTTACTCTAAATAATTAAAAAGAAACCCGATACATGCAGGCATGTTAAAAGTCTTAAAGTACATTTTGTGCAAAAATGGATATATATCGAAATTTTCATTTTGATTGCTATCGTCGCTACTCTGGACCCATATCGTGTTGAAGCTGTGATGTGGAAACTTTAACATTAGTAGCGCAATATAATCCGAGTATAGTCTAAAAGCAATGGAGTTCTGTACTATCGTCGAGATAACTCTCGTTAGCTCTAAAGGTACAAACCTGGTGTTTACCAATCAGTGTGTAAACATATACATACAGTTATACACACACGTTTTGAATATTAGGGTGTTCAGCTATTTCTTTCCGGGAATATTCATTTTAACATTTGGAAATCCAGAATTATCCCCTACTGTCAAATATTTACTTGCAGGTGGAACATGTTCTCATTATCACGTACATGTATAAAGATAAAATTGACTTTCCTCAGTAGAACCTTAATGTAATCATGCATGCAATTCCAGGACGCTAAAAACATGAATTACACAAGGCACCTGTACAATCCCTCTTATAAATGCATAGCTCTGGCCACCAAAGCACACTGCAGTATAAGTCATTGTTGTGGCACACAGAGAAACAAGGCCTTCCTATTCTAAGCATTCAGTGCCCAATAGCTACGTGACCAGGCCACCAATAAACGCTCTCAAATGTTATTGAAGGATGTTAAACACTTTAGATCACGATGTAATACACTATCTTTACGTTTGTGTAGGAGGGTTGTCGCTTTAGATCACGATGTAATACACTACCTTTAACTGTGTTGTTGGTGAAGTTTGACGGTTGAAATTACGACGTAATACACCATCTCTAAGTTTTGGTAAGAGATGTGACGGTTTAGATCACGATGCAAGGCACTATCTATACTTTTTTGTGGCAAGTTTGACGCTCTAGATTATGATGCAATGCACTACTTTTAACTTTGTTGACGATACAGATAACGATGAAATACAACATCGTTAAGTTTATGGTAGATAGTTTTACAATTTAGATCACGATGATCCATCGTCAGCGTTATGGTTGGAACTTTAGCTGTATAAATCACGTTGCTATTCACCATGCATCTTTAAAGGGCTGGTAGTATGTCTAGAAAAGTCCTTCTTGTAATAAATATGGCTCTTGTATCACCCCTCTAATAAATGCAAGGCACTGCTTTATAAGTCCAATAAGGCGTAATAAAGTGTTATTAGCCTAACCCGACCGACCCTAAACACATCGCCGACCCTGAATATTTTTTTTTGAGGGAGGAAAAAATTTAAAAAATAAAAAATATTTTTAAAAATTTAAAAATAAATAATATTTTAAACAATTTAAAAATAAAAAATGAAATAAAAACATATATAAAAATTGAACAAAGTATTAAAGTGTCTGACTGTTTGCTTTCATTTTTGGCTATTTTAACTCCCCAAAGCAGGTGATTTAAAAAATAAAATAAAGAATCCCGACCGACCTACCCTATTTGTTTTTGTCATGTTAGGCCAATCAAACCATTTCTTTTTTAGACCTAAGTGGGATCCTGAGACTGAGAAGAAGTTAGATGTTTACGCTCATTCTATGTATGTCAAGCAATTCGTAAACTCGAGCACAGACAGACTGTTTGAGTTATTCTATTTAAAGTGTACCAATTGCTTAATACAAATTCACATCTTGTATCTCTTGTGACAACTATGGGACATGGCCATTAAGGATAAAACAGCCTCCCAACGGTATAGTAGTAGCATGCCTCTAACAATGATATTTATGTACAGTCATCACAATAAGTAACTGACCAGGCAATAAATGTGCTGATAACTCTAAAGTATATTCCTACATAAACATATTCAATTATAAACATGTTGAGAAATTTCTCTTCTTGAATTTGAGATATTACACGCTAAGAAGGGCTGATTATTAAGGAAGTTACAATCCCAAATGTACTGTCAAGTCTAATTATTATTTTCACATTTTCATTTTCAACACGGGGACTCAGACCGGCAAATTATTGATTACTGGTAGTGGTAGTTGACTACCGCTTTTGTGGCCAAATCCTCAACCCAGTCGACTCCAATCCGTATCTTGGTGTTGAACTAAATCGCACCACATGTACAAAAATGTATGTCATGGAACCTACACATCGACAAAACTGTGAAGAAGGCAAATTCCATCATGGGATTGGTAAAGAGGAACCTCTACGCTGCACCAAAAGACACAAAAATCTTAGCGTATCAATCCATAGTCCGGCCTACTCTCGAGTATTCAGCTTCCATATGGGATCCATTCACACAAAGAACATCACTAAAGTGGAGAAAATACAGCGATCTGCAGCAAGATTTGTTTGCAAAGACTACAGTAGACGCAGCAGTGTAACATCAATGCTTCAGTCTCTTGAGTGGCAGTCCTTACAAGATCGGAGGAAAGCCGCCTGACTCGTCAACTTTTTCAAAGTTCGTAACGATGAACTGTTTGTCAGCGCAGCAAAAAAGCGTCTGGTGCCAGCAAGAAGCACTAGGATCCACAAAGCAAGATACAAGCAATTGGAAGCAAAGACTGAGATTTACAGAAACTCATATTTTCCAAGAACTGTTGTTGATTGGAATGCCCTGCCCGCCACCGTTGTTGATGCACCTTCTACAACAACCTTCAAGAAAAGACTCAAAGACCATTTATACCAGCACATCTAAGCAGCACCCTGACCCACCATCGGCGTGATACTCCTTATTGGAGGCGGTGCTGATTACGAAACCAGAACCAGAACCAGGTAGTGCCAATTCACCCGTCGATGGCCTGGTTGTTGGATAGTCGGCCGGTGGCATTGTTACGGTTGATCAATACGGCACACACACTTTACCTGTCGTACTCTCCCCGTGTTGAAAAGAAAATGTTAAAATGAAAATCAGACTTGCCCGTACGTTTGGGATCGTAACTTCCTCATTAATCAACCATTATTAGCGTGTAATATCTCAAATTCAAGAAGATAAATTGCTCAACAAGTTTATAATTTATAATTTAAAATATGTTTATGTAGGAGTTATACTTTTAGAGTTATCAGTATGTTTATAACCTGGTCAGTTACTTATTGTGATGACTGTATATACATAATACAAACATTTCAACTTTGAAGCAGTTACTGATATTTCCCTCAAGGCTTTTCTTATCTTATGCAGACAAATCATGAGGAAAATTGATTACTTGTATTCAACCTGTATTCACCCCATCAGATCATTAAAGGGTTAATGTACCGTGTATAATCGAGTGATCAATATAAAACTACAAATGTCCAGAGAATAAGGGAGTACATTTACCTTACTGCTTTAACATTATACGTAAAACCGTTAGAAGTACATGTACAGTAGCTGTGGTATACCGTTATAATCATCTCAAAATGCATGCCTTTCACATAGAGCGTGTTTCTGCTGGGGAACTGCAAAAAGTAAACGCTAATAAACGCCAAGTTTCAATCGGTCAGTTAATTAGCGGTTTCTTCCCCAGCAGAAACACGCTCATAGTGTTTTGGTGTTTTGGAGTTGTATCCGCCAATTGTCAACATTTAGTTTTATTCCATTCATGTTAGCTCCTGAGTTGTAGACATTAACGTATGTACTTATACACTTATCAGTTGTAAGACGCACTATACGACCCCCGGGAGTGGTGCGTCACTTTACCGAGGTGCGTCAACTTCTCATGTACCATGACGCACCCTGTGTCAAAAAAACGACGGACCATTGCCATCCAAATACGCACCCTCAGTCAACTATCAGCCCATTCGCACCCATGTAAAGTGACGGACCTTTACGCACCCTCCGTCATTTTTTTGACGGACCAAAGGCTGCCACTGACGTACCCTCCGTCAAGAATTATTGGTAAACGACGCACCCACGACGCACCTCTCCCGGGGGTCGTATAGTGCGTCTTACAACTGATAGGTGTATTACTCCATTCATGTTAGCTCCTGAGTTGTAGACATTAACGTATGTACTTACTCCATTCATGTTAGCTCCTGATAGTTGTAGACATTAACGTATGTATGTGTGTTGCTCAGGAAGTCATTGACATGCTTTCTGCAGGTAGTAAAGATCTCGTCTAATAGATAAGTCAATGTCCGTGGTTTTGCCAAAGGGTATACCGGTATACGTAATAGAACTGTCTGATAGAATACGGTATGTTTCTCTGTGGAAGTAGTGTGTAGCGTTCATACAAGCAAGATGTTCGAAGGGGTAATCCAAGCAAAATGGTATTGTTTATTGTAGCACAATGACCCAGTTTATATTGTGTCCAAAACTATATCACTAGGCTAAAGTAATTGCTCAGTTTTTCGCTTACCTTCTCGTAATTGTAGTAAGATATAATATAAAATAAAAATGTGATTATCCCTAAACCCTCCGGCCTGCTTTTGGAAACGAAACTAACAGGGGGGTGGGCATTATGGGGGACGTCTGTATGCGCCGGACGCAAATTTATTAACCGTACTCACTCACTGTATAAATGTATTGCTGTACAATGTACATGTGCTATGCACTTTACTCCGTCAGGTATCAAATGTTGTTTGCGGTAATAAAGATCGCGCCGGACGCCGCAATCCCAACCTGGTTGATTCGTAAAGTCTCGCTCCTACCTGATCGCGCCCCGAAGTCAGCTTTGAAAATCTTGAGATTTTCTTCTGCATTATGATAGTCCGCTCATTCACGCCACGAGAATAGGGAAGCACCAAGTAGTGTGGTGTTTTGTAGTGCTGAGCGCAGCTGCGGTTTGAAGCATGCGTTATATTTTAGAGAGATCCGTTGCACTTAAACAATGTATATGAGTGACAGTAGAATCTTGGCCAAGTACATGTATGTGACCAATGTGTACTCCATTTTTCTTACGGAAGACCAACGACGACGATGATATGTGAACACTATTAAAACCGGAATGATCCCTTTTAACCCATTCGTTTTCCGTCCCTCCGTGTTAGCTATTATTCTCCTGCTATTTATGTCAACATATTCAATAAACCAGACCCCGTTGCAAACGATTTGGGTCGTCCTATTGAAATCGTACCAAGAGCTTTAAAGGGGCATAGGGAGATACGTATGGGAGTGCGCCCTCAATTATCCTGGAAATCAGGTTTTTTGCATCAGAGTAATACTTAAGCATAATTATACTAACTACCATCTGAAACAGTTTACCAACATTCGCCGTTAATCATATAAAATGTCATGATGTTCTTAGTTTCGATATGATCATATCGAAACTAGGTGCTGATTTCGGAAGTTATGCTATCGTTTTACGTGCGGACTTCCGCGGCAAATCTCAACCCGGAAGTGCCGTTATTTGCTTATTTGGCATGAAGGCGATGTCGGAATTATATGACATTTTGGATTTGGGCTATGTTGATGATTATCTTTACGTTATTTGCTCATTTAGTATATCGATACATCCCTTAATGCCCCTTTAATGTAAAGCAGCAACCTCCCGTGGCACTATAATCGGAAGTTAGAGGCGGCCATTATCGGGGAAAGCGAGATGAATAGCTGATCTAAATGAAGCGGTTTTCCTAAAGAAGTTTCTCGTCTAATGTGAACATATCATAGACAAAATGGATTGATTGATTGTATCATCTCACACTAACAACCAGCGTACCCTAATCTGAACATTAGACCATTCCTTCGGTGCCAAAGGTGGTTAATGTCCCACGTTAAAATTACTTAATCAATATCCACTGCATCAATTTAGCTTCGAGGCTACAAATTTTGCATCAAAACAATTCGTAGTGTCATGATGATCTTCTGCATACCTGTATAAACTCGAGCTTAATTTGTATGTACATCAGCAAGCACAGTTTGTAATTAGATTTCTTTTCATCCATAAAGCAAGAATCTATAACATTTAGAACATAAAAACAACAATGATAATTGTTGTACTTATGATGATGGTGTATAAATATTTGCAGTGGCCACCCCCCGGGGGGGGGCACTCAACTTTTTTTTGGGTAGGGGTGTGTTGCCCAGGGTCTTAAAAAGGGGGGCTACAGAACTGAACTGAGTGGATTTTATGACGAAAAATAGGGTCTTAGGAACTGATTTTTTAGGAGGAGGTCTTGAGAACTGTCCTATAGTTCAATTTTGATTAGTAAGAACGCACATTTTCGATTGTTTTGGTTTAAGAACGCCAACATTTTCGAATAATTAGGGCGCAAACACGCGTGTTAAATCGGAGAGGTTATCGCAACACGAGCCCCAATCGCCCCATCCCCCGCCTCAACTTATATTAGCCAACTTCTTTTGTATGGTCAGCCTTTAAGATAATTTGGCCCATTTGTCATTGTAAACATCGTCTATTCCATTAACGGTGATACTTGCATATCGCACTTCGGTTTCTTGACATTGATGTCTGGGCATCTTTCGTTCGGAAAGACATTAAAGGGTGTGCTGCAGGCGGTGAACATCTACAGAGCCGGCTGGGATTGTAAGGATTTTAATCTAATATTAGTGTAATCTCCGTGATACATGGTCGTTTTCTGAGCCCTTCTGAGGTTGTAGTAAAATTGTTGAAAGGGTATTACATTGGGGTAGGATTCGGCTATAAATTGTGTTACACATACCTTGTGTGGAGTTTATTCTGTCAGTTATATAATTGATCTTTGCTTCATTTACTTCGTCATAATGACGAAGTTTGCGAAAAAAAACCGATCCCATGTCACTCATTTGCTTTTCGTCCAAAGAAGATTTTTTGAGCAACACCAGCATGCTTCACTTTCATCACATGACCACTGATAGTGATATCTGTCACGTGGAAATGCTTATAAAGTTGTTAAATGAGGGTCTTGAAGAAAATCCTGTTGCAAGTAATATGATTGATGTGTCTTTAATACAGTCCTCTCTTGATTTTCTTAAAGACCCTATATTTTTATGAATACAAGTTTTAGTTGGGATTCAACTTCTTTTCATATTTGTGGCCAAGTTTACCCTATCTGCACCATGTATCAGATGGTAGAGGTCAGACGACATCCAGCAGTTAATTACTTTAACACATGTGTGGCACTATTTGTTTTGGTGATAAGCCCTGCTGTTACTGTAAGGGCGCTAAGCATGATGGGGTACATCAAGAAATCTTCTTTGCTTTTCGTCTTTGTTTATCAGTTGTTATCTTCGGACTATATTTGTTAAAACTTTCCGAGCGGCTATTAGTGTTACCATATACAAAACAGATTATTCATAAACCTTTCTCAACTTTCCTGGTCTATCTCAAAGATTACTGATCCAATACTAAACATCTTTGTACTTATTTTAATGCATTTCTCATATTGATTCCAAGGAAATTTTAACAATTTTGAAATTGTTTGAAACATTTTGTGACCTTTTGAAATGTCGTCTGCAGACGCCTGCCGAGTGGAAATCGTTAACATATTAAATAAACCAGATCCAAAAGCAGACTGAAATCATACCAACACCTTTTAAGGTCAAGCAGCAACTGTCCCGTGATTCTAAAATCGGAAATATGAGGCGGCCAGTAATGGGAAAAGCGAGGAAAGGAGCTGCTCTAAACGAAGTGGCACGACGGCATTAGTAATATCAATAATGTTTGTCTTCGAGGCAGATAGTAATCTCTTCCTGAACATTGCTGAAGGAGTCTCTTATCTAAGGTGATCAAATCATTAAGAAAATGGATTAATCGATATCTGAATTACTAGATTCTAGCTGCCATTTGAGGGATTTCCTTCATACATTTACATGATATAAATGTAAATAACCTAAGTGTTTAACATATTAACATGTTCCAAGGCCACACTTTCTGTCAAAAATCTTTTTTGTTTTCATTTTCTATATCACAAAATTATCAGATATGAGTTGAGATTCATGTCTTTGAGACAAAACTGATCTTACCCTCAAGCGGTGTTTGCGAACTTTATAAGGAGACTTGAGATATTGATAGACAGGTAACGACATTTACCTCATTAGTATAGTGCTATAAGGAATTAATAACACTCATTGACAGTAACTAGTATTAGTGTTGATTTATGTGGCAGAACTCTGCTGTACAAACCCCTGCACAGTAGGACACTGATTGGACACTGATAGAACTTAGAAGTTTTGATTCAAGCAACACTGATCAAGATAAATAATCATATAAGCACACACACACCAAGTTGAGATATAATTAATCAGGTTATTTACGATGTCAAAGTTATAGCACTCTGAAGCTGTACTGTAAGTGAAATTTGTGGAACTCTGAACTGGCTGTGTACGTGCTATTAGATCATTATTGGTATTCATTTTATAGTAATGGTAATCCATATCAAATTGCCAGCCAAATCACTTACTCAATTCTTGCCAGATATTGACGGCGAGTAAATCATGTTCATGAGGTCAATGTCTGCGTAATCGGTTGTTCAGTAACACAACGCTTGACAAAAGAATCATCAGATAAGAAGCGTAGTGACGAACTGCTAATAAATCAAAGGCTTCTTTATTAGCTAAAATTCTGATTAGATGGAATTACATCGTCTTTTGTCGATGTGGAGTGAGGCGTGCATAGAAACAAGATTGTTGACAACATTAGAGTCGATTAGCTCTTGGCTAATAGTTTCCTCAGGCACAATATTTCTAACATCCATTACATCGATCCAGATATATTGTGTGAACTACTACATTCATCATCATCGGTCGTCCTTGGACGGAACAATAGAAGCAGCTTAGTTGCCTCCATCATTCTTTCTTGACTATTTGTTTTACTCCATTGGTACGCCACGCCTGGTGGAGATAGGAATATATAATTAATATGTGTGTGTGTACAGATACAGACCCGGGATGATTCCCTACTCTTTACGAAGGAGTCTGTGACCTTTTTAACGTGCTCGGGGATAGCTCTTCCGATGCAAGGGACCACCATTTATACGTGAACCACGAGGAAATTGATACTAAGTACCTTGCCTAAGGATACAAACATGTTGGCCGTAGCGGGGCTAGAACTCACAACGTGCCATAATTGTGCTATCCACTAGACCTCACATGCTCAATACTACATTAATTGGATTCCATTGTCCACTTTCTTGTAACAAACCTGTCCAGGAAGTCTAATAGTAATATGGGAGGGGAAATTCGAATCACAAAACAAGAGCCTATATGGGCATCTGGCGTGTACATAATATATACATGTACGTTAGAAAGCGCGATGTGACTCTTGAAACGAGGGTGCTATCTTGACAACGCCAATGATTGAAACGCGAGATGTGACTATTGAAATGAGGGCGCTACCACATTTTGAGCTTCGTCTCGGCCAATGACAAGCAAGCGTTTAGTGGCACGACGAGCCTGACCTGTCTCAATCAACCGTGGATATAAAATAATAAATAAATATAATCTCCATTGCATTTTACGCTAATCATTTATTTTTAACGTAAGAGTATAACATTTTTCAATCAACATATAGTACAGAATACACATGAAAATTAAACTAGAACGCAGGCAAGTGTTCGTTGGACTTGGAATATTCACAGAAGACATTGCAACCAAGTCTTCTTTTCAATCACAGTATAATTAGGCTATTCAAAATACATCTTCGAGCACTTACGGATATTATCTAGTCTGGAGTCATTAATAGTCTGACAATCAAATTGTAAGCACAGTGTGTTAACATACATTACGTGAACAATTTTGATGAGACATCATTTCCTTTTTACAGCTATCTGAAGAGTTTATATTTTTCTAAATTTTGAATTGGTTACTCATGATTCGCGGTTTTCTAAAGACATCATGTGGTATTAAACGGGACGTCCACCACCGCTATAGAACACGTTCTTACTACTCAGACGTTCAATGTGCGTATTGCCGTTGGGTAATGTCACAGAAACCCCATGTATATATGAGACATCCATTTGCGTTTCACAGTCGGCATATCGAAAATTCAAGCCTTGGTCGCGAAAGAAATACCTCTCTTCGAGGCTTAGAAAACCGTCGAAGTACGGCATGCATACATATGCTCTTGTATTTACACGGTTGATAACATATATATAATAGAGTCTAGGGTGATATTAACTTGAGTGGTATACAAAGTCGCCCGTGTGTCGGCCAAATATCTGAAGGCCAAAGTATAATGGTGGATGTATATTCCATAACGCAACTAAACATAACATTCGCAACATTTTATTTCCGTGGAGCCAACATTTTGAAATACACACCGATTTAAGTATAAGCTGAAACAATAAATATGGTACTTAATACAAAGTCTTAGCATGTCAAGTAGTGCAGTACGTTAGCATATGCTTCAGATTTCAACATTAACACTTTCCACGCGGCTATTAGTTTTCTTACATACAAAACAGATTTTTTTTCGAAACCTTTCCCTTTTCTAATTCTATCTCAAGAATTACTGAACCAAATACTGAATATATGTGTGTACTTATTGTAATGCTTTTCTCATGGCGATTTCAAATAATATGTTGGTGACACTCAATCATTTTGACATTTTGTAAAACTTTTTTTTTATTTTGGAAATGTCGTCTGCAGACGCCTGCCGCGTGAAAGGTGTTAATTCAAGACTTTTTATTGAAGCCTTGATGGTACAATAGGTGTTTTCCTTTAATAGTAACCATATTATCAACCATGAAGTCCATCTAAACACAACTTCTAAGAACTTTAGTCAATTATCTAAAGCCTTGATGGTACAATATAAGTTTTTTTCCTTCAAAACTAATACACCATATCAGTTGTAAGACGCACTATACGACCCCCGGGAGTGGTGCGTCACTTTACCGAGGTGCGTCAACTTCTCATGTACCATGACGCACCCTGTGTCATAAATACGACGGACCTTTGTCATCCAAATACGCACCCTCAGTCAATTTTTGGACGCACCATTGGTGGATTCTGACGGTCCATGACGACGCACCCCGTCGTCAAATATCGTTGACTAAACTGGATAAAACACGATGACTACTGAAAATGAATCTACTTTTGATTCACGGGGGATCTGCCCTTATTCGATGTTGTCAACCCTGGCCCATCGAATATATAGACCCCGGACCGGGACTGGGACGGAACCAAGATAAGAACTTTTACATGCACAATAATGTCTGACTGGTCTAAAATTCATAACATATTTGACTCTTTATCATAAACGTCAGGATGAGGATCCCTGAAACAATTTCGAGACATTTCCCATTCTACCTTGACCCGTTCAGTGGCGTGACCAGGGGGTGGGGGGGGGGGGGGGGGGGGCAGGGTCATCCTTCATCCCTTGTTATACATGTAAGCCTATTTACAATTAAGAAGAAAATTGGGTTCTCGAAAGTGTATTTTAACCAAAATTGGGCTCTCGAAAGTGTATTTAAACATTTGAACTTTGATATTGGAAATTTTACCTTCTGTATATATATATACCATCAAAGAATTAAGGGGGCATTTAAAAATACCAAAAAAACTTCTGATTTAATCAATACCACCCATCAATATACATTTCGAGAAAAGGCACCCCAAAAGGCAGGCACATAAACGTATACAACTATCAATGTGTCTTTATGTTCTTTTTTGTTTTTGGATGGGGGGGGGGGGGGGGGTGGGCTTGTGATCAAGGGGGTGGTCATAACCGTCTGTGCAGTCGAGTCATATAAGATACTGTCATTTCATTTTGGTGATGGGGACAGGGTGAAAAGCCTGGCAGTGGATGCCCGGCTCCCTCAGCTCGTCCGGGGCCTAGCCTAAAATGTATTAACCGTTTTAACGGTTAATAAATTTGTTAAATCACCATTTGGCCTTATTTCCGGGGCTGGGCTCTAATACTAGTGTTTTTGTTTTGTTCAAATCAAATATCTCCCAGTTTTTTTCTCTCTTTTTATTCCCTTTTAATACCCGATTTTGTTGTTGTTGATGCCTGTGTCCGTGAGCTTGATTTACACAATCTGTGGGACCTTTCCTCCGGGGGGGGGGGGGGTACTCGCCTAATTACTACGGTATATGGGGATAGTGCCGCTCTAGTCGCTTTTTGCTCAAAAAAACATAATGGGGTATGATTTTGAGATGGAAAATCTCTAAAAATAAAGATTTGCCCCACTTGTTACAGATAGGTCTATTTTAAAATCCTTACAAATTGGTATATTTTCACGAATTGCGAAAATTGGGTCTAGTTTTCAACACAAAAAATCTTTACAAATGGGTCTATTTTCGCGAATTGCGAGAATTTGGTCTATTTTCCAGATAATTTGAACGGCGGTCTATAAATGAAGCAAAATCATTAGAAATGGGTACCGGTTTTCCACAAATCATTCTTAGAAATGGGTAGGTGTTTTTTTAATCTCCTGCCGCACATCCCCGACCAAATCCAAGTCCGGGGGCCTGTCCTCCTCCCTCTGCTGTTGTTTGATTGTTCTGCGCTTGTGCGCTAGCGCAATGCTGATCCCCTATCTTATACGTGACTACTCTCAAAATGAAAGGGTCTCGGTCTACTGTCGGTTCCTTGTTTTTTCGGTTTGCCAAACTCTTGCACACTTGCAATGGCGGTCGAGTGATTTCAGGCATTTTAGAACATGCGGTATAAAATATCGGAAAAGTTATGTTTGCGGTATTAAAGTAGAGCCTGGTTGGTGGTATAGTATAGCATATATTTAAAGGTCGTATTTTGTTGTTCGTAAAAAGATGTTCACTGTGACGCACCCATGTAAAGTGACGCACCTTGACGCACCCTTCGTCGATTGTTTTTGACGGACCAAAAGGATGCCACTGACGTAGCCTCCGTCAAGAATGTGGTGGTAAACGACACACCCATGATGCACCTCTCCCGGTGGTCGTATAGTGCGTCTTACATCTGATAGGTGTATAACCATATTATTATCAACCATGAAGTCCATCTGAACACAATTTCCTAGAACTTTAGTCAATTATCTAGTCTAGATCCACAGACAGACGATGTAATGGGTAAACGCAGGTTTCGAGCGTATACACTCGACCCTTGTTAGTATCTATGTTAACATATTCAAAATGTATTTTGACGGTTCCATTAGTGTACTGGAATTCGATTTGTACAACCTTGTAAACTCAACGGAGACGTTAAATGCACAGCTGAAGTATGAACTTTATTTCGAATCCCCATGTTGAGGTGCGTCTTCTGAACATGCTGAATACAGCTTAAAAGTATTTTCAGGGAATGTTTAGTTTAGTCTACAATCAAAATTCCACAGGTAATACAGAACGTACGCGCGCGATGACTTGATGCATAGTTATTAGGGGTTTTATAACTTGAATGCTCATATGAACAAAATTTGTTTTGAACTCATTGAGGCTGTATTATCATGTTTAAAACAATCTCTAAACATTCTATACTTCGAACATAGACTTTATCTGAGAAATGAAAGTTCCATCTAAACTTGCTAAACAACGAATCAATCTGTTCATATCTATTGCTTGATACATTACCGGGCACAGTACATATTGCGTGACATAAATGATACATATCCGTAACCATCGATTTAGCTCCAAAACACATTCGCACTACACAGCTGTTCATTATTCAGTTTTGCTGATGTGGAATGACACCGGAAACCACGAGGATATCGATTTGCCTTGACCGCATTCAAGGTCTGCAAATCGAAAATCTACCAATATGCAATTGATAATTTAGATTTTAAGCCATGAGCTTGTGAACCGGACAACCTGCAAGGACACAAAAGTACACTCGTGTAAGCGATATTGGGCAATTTTGACAAGCAATGAATTAGTAAGCTAGTGTTCCGGAACAACTTGACAAGATTCAGCTGATATTTGACAAACTCCTTCTCAAGGACATGACAGCATCGAGCCGAGGAGGCAAGGGATCCCCGCGGGGTCAACGGGCAGCACACCAGTCCTCCTATATAGTATCTATTTGACACATTACACATTGCATGACATAAGCAGACACATATCCTTAACCATCGATTTAGCTCCAAAACACATTCGCACTACACAGCTGTTCATTATTCAGTTTCGCCAATGTGGAATGTCACCGGAAACAACGGGGATATCGATTTGCCTTGACCGCATTCAAGGTCTGCCAATCGAAAATCTACGCTTTGATCGTAAAGAATTTACTCTCCCAGACTACTTAACCTGTCGAAATATGGAATGCATGTACGTTGTCTTGTATACTATACGGTTTACAACCGCATACATTTGAGGGTGGTGGTATTAACCAGAATGATGCATAAAGTTGCCGCCTGTGTGACTGCAGTCTAAGTTCATAGTCAAGTCTAAGTTATTTTCTTAACTGAAACGCAAAAGATATAGTTGCAACACTGTAACAAAAGTAAAAGTGCGTAACCATGATTCAATTGACTTTCCAACATTGCGTAGACTAAAAGAGCTCCGAATTCTCCAATTTGGTAGATGAGTTTTACTTGAGATAAAGTATAAAATGTTAAGAGTTTAACTCACTTAATGTCACCCCCTTTTATATAACAAATAAAGCATTCGGTTTTCCTTATATTGGTCCCGCTCCGCTAGCCGCGAACATGGATCACTGCCAACGTATGAATAATACGACGACCGGGCAGAGTTACTAATATAGACAGGTTTGGCGAACCAATTCAAATTTCATAACCGTAACCTCGTCTCAATTTCATCGAGGAAACACAATAATGTATTTAAAGGAGACGGCTTGTATTCTATAATACACGTCTAGCCACCTTTCCTTTCATTATTATCTATTGTCTTTCTATTGTTGCATCAGCCCTTTATTTTGTATGAAGAGGTCACCATTCTGGTCACGGCGTATGAACAGCCCGTTATCTAACCAAGAGCCCATTATTAGACAAAGGTTTTTGATAACGTCCTCTAGCTCACATAACGTCGTCTGCCCTGTAGTGACCTCTTCCAAAATATTGAGCAGATGATCAACAAGAAGACAATAATAACAAAGAAAAGATAAGTGGATTACCTACGAAGAAGGTTTTTAAACTATCACCTATTGGATAAGATTAACACTTCTGAGTAAACATCTCATAAAAGATTTTAAGTAGGCCTAGCAACAGTGAACGTGATCAATAGTTTTTCAATAGTTATTTAAACTATCACCTATCGGATAAGATTAACACTTCTTTAGTAAACATCTCATAACAGATTTTAAGTAGGCCTAGCAACAGTGAACATGATCAATAGTTTTTCAATAGTTTTAAATCCTGATCCTGAAGTATGCCTATGCATTCATGATTGAAATATAAAGACAATTATGAGTTTCAAACGGATAAATATCACACATAGTTGGCAATAGTATTTTATTGAATTTATATCGACATACTTGCAATGAAAATAATTTATTTTAATGCTAAGGTAGGCCCCCGGGTAGGCCTTATGATAATGCAATTATTACAATTTAGATCGGGATACACAATCAAGCCTTATTATTAATAGGATGTGCATTAATAGCACCAGAAACGTAGTGGATTTTTCATTACCAATTCTTCAATTTAGGGGGAAAATTGAAAATGGTGTATCCAAGGAGGGCACACATTCGGGGACATTAAAGGAGCACGCAAGGAAGTTTTTTTATTTGATTTTTGGAATTTTGTGAGTGCTCTAAAAAATGTCCAAATTTGAAAAAAATCACACACAAAAAAAACACTTTTTGACCCAACATTTCTTAACAAAGTTAACAAAAATAACTGAGTAAAAATTGTCCTAATCGTTTGATTATAATGTAAAGACACTAACTTGGGGACGAATTTTCTCATTTTTTAACCTAATCTAATCCAATAAATTTTGACCAAAAAGTGCCAAAAAGGTGATTTTTTCAAATTTTTAAACTTTACACCATAATCAAGCGATTTGGGCATTTTTTACTCAAAATTATTTTTTGTTAGCTTAGTTATAAAATGTTGGGTTAAAAAAGTGATTTTTTTGTGTGATTTTCTTAAAAAATTTAAGAAGTTTAAAAATTTGGAAAAATCACGTTTTTGGCACTTTTTGGTCAAAATTTCAAAAAAATATTGAATATTGAAAATGAGAATATTTTGGATTGTCTGATCCATTCCTTTCCAAAACTGTCTACTTTTATATACATTTGAGTCAGCATTCACAAAATCAGCATAGCCTCCGTAATACTGTTGTAACTCCTCCATTATTCATTTAAAAAGGGTCCATCATGAACATGAAATTCACAATTTTGAAAAAATATATATAAAAACACGGTTTTTGACCCATTTTAGGTTTTGCCAAGATAAGTGCCAACAATTTGATTTTCATGATTTTGGAGGTAAACAAATAACATTTTCAAGACGTCAATTGGGGAATCGAACAGCAAATTAGTATAAAAACAGTGGCGGCGCCAGTAACACTGTTGGTGTTGTTGGGGGAGGGTCAATCAGGGGTGGGGGTCAAACTGAAACGGGGGGGGGTGAGAGGTTGGGCAAGAACAAAATTTGGGGAAAATACGTCTTTGAGTTCGCGCCCGTGAAATATCATTCATTAATGCAATAAGGCCTAAATTAACTGAATTTAAACTATTTCAACTAAAAGTATGTAATTTTAATATAAAAAGTAAACATTTTCGATTGGTTGGGATCCAAATGCGTAGGGCTTGTTGATGAGCTGACTGGGAGGGCAAAGGTTGTGACTGGGGGTTAATTACGTCTTATGTAGCGGTCATGATATTATTATTTTATTTTCCGTATAAATCTATACGCAACTGAGAAGACGCTGAAATCTAAAATATGTGTAATATAATAATTTAGTAAAATATGATACAAAATCATAGATAACTCACATTCTCTAAGTTTTCTTGTCAAGTCAAATGAACACGTACTGTAAAAATAGTCATTTTCCAAATATATCCAAACATTGCGTAGTCCTTGTTATCGGCGATAGTTTACAAGGCTTCATTTGATCTTGGTAATGAAGACACTCTCGGTTGCATGGATTTCGAAGACGGTATAACATTGGAGCATCAGACGAAGAGCCAATGTGATGTTATTCTGATGAAAGTTGATGGCCCACTGATACACCTGACCGATCAGTTAAAAGAACTGCAGATTATGCTAATTCAACTATTAAGTTTGTGTTATATAACTATAGCTCATGGGTCAAACAATCTACTTGCTTATTAAGCCAGAGGACAAATCATTTTATTGAACCAATTCTAATGTTTATATAATACCTTCTGCTGATAATAGTTTGTGTTCATCAGAGATAGTCAACCATTGTAGATATTTAAAACGCTCACTCGTGCATTCAAGTATAACTCTTAATCAGACAGCTTTTCTATTTCTCAACACGCTCCCTTGCACTCAGTAATATTGAATTCGTTATTTCAGTGTTTGTAACTAGTTCATGGATAGTTAACTTTAAGCTGGGTCTGAAGATGATTGTATTATGTTAGTGCGTCATGGAAGACTAAGCACCAGACCAACTTTATTTGATAGTCTCTTGCAAAATTTAGCGATGTCAACATAACAAATGATGCCAAGATCCATTGCCCAAATTGTATTAGGTAAATTACGAATTATGATTTATCATCTTTATTTGTACAGATACGGTGTTTCGCCGTGTATGAAAGATAAACCCCTCATAGCAGACCATCAGCAATAATAATGGTCGCCGGCGCGCCCCTTTTGCAGGCTCGGCCTGCGGCCTCGCCTGCAAAAGAGGCTAGCCGGGCGCCCATTATTAATGCTGATGGTCTGCTATTCGTCCTTTATCTAATACATACATGTTCCAAAATCTGTTTATCAAGCTGCAGACGCCAGGTGTAGCGGGATACATAGTCCCCGGGAGCCATAGTCCGCCCTGTGCAGTAAATTATAGAGCTGTTTTAGGTTGGTACAGGGCACTCACCTCTACACGCAGCACTAGTTTTGCGCGTCATTTCGTGTAATGTCTATGGAGGCCGGACTATGGTTCCTGGAAGACCACGGGCTTCGTTCAAACCAGTACTTTTTATGCTACCGAACGAGTTATCCCTTTGAATTTGCGTGTAAAACATGTCATAATAACAGTTTAAAGAAAACACACTGGACACAGATATGCCATCGACCCATCCACCATCTTTATTTCAGCAACAGCCCAACAAGAACATACAATTCAATAAGCACTATTTCCAACTATTTATCCAAACACCGGTCATATACACCAGGAACACTCAAGGTGACATTTTTATGCCATCATAAATACAACCTAAGGTTTATATGTAACATATAATTTGCGATATTTTATCAAAACACCGCTCATCAAAAACATCGGTCATATACACCAAGAATCAGTTAGGGTGACCGTTGTATGACATCATAAATACAGCCTGAATATATACGAGTATGTAACATAATACTAGTTGCGATCTTTATATCAACATCGCTAACACCAGGAAACATTCAATCAAGGTGACATTTTTATGCCATCATAAATACAACTTGAGGTTTATATGCAACATATCATTTGCGATATTTTATCAAAGCACCGTTCATCAAAATCACACCGGTCATATACACCAGGAATTACTCAGGGTGACATTTACATCAAAACACTGGTAATTATACATCATGAATTTCTTAGGGTAACATACATACAAACCTGAGTTTAACTCTGAAAGATATCCCAACCGCCGATCTCCCCGAAGGCACCAACGGCTAAGTTATGAAAATAAAGAGGGCGGGAGGGCTGGGCCTCGAAAAAGCGTCCGCTGCTGCCGAAAAGACAATAGAATAGAATCATAAAGAACACATCAAAAGCGCATGCTCGAGAAACAGGGCCCAGTGGTTGTTTTAAATAGGTTTAACTCGCCAGTACGGCTTCGTTAATCCCCATTATTTACGTACTCCGGGCAGGTACCACTTTAGCGTACGACAAGGTGAAAATCAAATGCAACACACGTCTCAAAGGAAACTTAAGTATTTGTTATAATGTGATTTAAGACTAGTAATGAAGGTTTGTCTCATCGACTTTAGTCATAAACTAGTGTGATACAAAGAGGCCTTTCAAGTGCAAGCTGTACTGTACTGTAGTACTAGAATTATTGGTGTTTGTTTGACATTTTAAGCAGTATGTTCAATTGCTTGCTATAAATCTGATTATTACACCTCATAAATATTCATGAACTAATCATGCCAATTCATTGGCCAATTCCTATCACAAGTACTATTTCCCTAGGGAAATAGTTTTGCCTATTTCCCTATACAATCTCATCCCCAGAGTCACAGTGAGGTGTAATAAAACAAATACTACATGGTATGATTTTCCCTCGGTACTGGCTACGGGCCTATCACCCCTCACCCTTTGGGTTCGGGGTGATAGGCCCGTAGCCAGTACCATCCGGAAAATAGTTTGCTCTATTTCCCTCTACCATGTAGTATTTGTATAATGCTGTCACTCATAAAAAAAACACCCGTCTTTTATTCAATTCGCGCAAATAAGACAAGGAACAGGTTAGGATGTAATTAGTTCTTTTATCACGTTGTCGATACCTAAGTGCAATCGCATCGATAATACTAACTCATTATAATGCAGTACTCGTGCAATTAGAGTTCAAACAACAGGTGTTCCTATTGCTATATTGATATCTGCAGATTACACCTAGAGGCCGCAAAGGTACTTCTATTACCTGCCATGGTACAGGTGAGTGTATTTGTGACTAGTCAAATCAAAAGCGGGCTTTTTTGAAGAAAAAAAGATAAAAATTGCAATTTTATTTTCAGTGTAAACCTTAGGTCCACTCTTACCAGCCAGATCCTTTTATTGAGATTTCTCCATCTTAACTCTTTTTCATCTGTCCCCAAATGAACAAGTGTAAGCACGTTCACCCCGGGTGAACTGGCCAGAGTGTACCTTTGCCTTTAAAAGTATTCAGATTGTATGAGAAATATTTGATGGAAATTCCTTTTTCGTGATACTGCCATCTCTTTAAAAATATATTCACATCTACAGTACAGACTAAAATACCCACGCTTGCACTTCAAGGGCCTCTTTGTATCTACTGCGTCATTGTGAGTTGACGAGAACATTATTGTTGACGTCATTTCACATGTATGTGACTGTTGATTTAGCAAGATTTAGTCACTTGAAACTCAACTTGAATATAAAGTACAGAATTTGCATAATTGCTGTTAAGAATGCGTCCCGACATTGTTGTTAACACTTTCGCAGGATAAAGGGGGAATGACACGTCTGTAAAAACTACAAATGACAGGACCCCGCGGTGTTCTGTAATTGTTTACCTTTCCCCCTTTTAATATGCACCTGTTTCGTTAAGGATATACTCATTATAAGATTGACGTTGCTGATTGGGATTTACTACACTTCGCCATTACGAAACAATTAAGCATTTAACTCTACTTTCTTCCAAAAAAAATAATGGGGTGAAAATATCCTATAATTCAGTTGCCACGGACACTTATTATTGACACCGCTTATTTCTATAATCAGGATGTTGGCATTGAAACTGGTAGGATAAGTTATATTTAATTTATTTGATACCTTTAAAATTGTTACTACATTGTTAACAAATTTTAAATGGGCATTAATGCCAAATAATGCGCACATTTGCGCCCGGAAAATTACCAATTGCGCCCATAAATCATCAAAGAACAGACAACCAGGCGCAAATGTTTGCCGTCAAATTGCGCCATCTCGGATTTCTTGAATTCTTGCACAAAACTCGGAAAAAAGTGTCCTTAGAAATCGGCAAAAAGTAAGCTTATTCAGCACCCGAAATACAAGGAAGATTCGTTTCTGTTATACAGCATTATTTCAAATTACACAAAACCTTGTATTTTCCTTCAAACATAAGTTGAAGGCAACTACATTCACTTCTTCAAGCTTAGTTTTAAGTCAGAACGGGATCTCATGCAGTGTGGGAGCGGCCATATTGTTTACTTTTGACATCCTCTTCCTAGACGTAAATGAAAATTAAGAATAACTATTTTTACTTTTTTATTGTGCATCATTGTGAAAATACTTAATTTAATATCAGATTGAATATAATAATTGTTGTGATAATATTTTATTAATGTATCGATAAAAAACCCGATTTAACAGTGACAAAATATAACAATTATGTGAACAAGCATGGACTGCATGACTGGGGAATTACCTTTATGGATGTAAACAACTTTTAAGTTGATGTACCACGGTTCCCGGTATGTTATTTTCCCTATGTTACGCTATGCGGCGGTTTTACGATTTTGGTACCACCAATCACACATGGTAAACAATGTGGCGTTGAATGGGGAATTGACCTAAATAAGTAACGGGTTTCCAAGTTTGAGGTCAATCAGAAGAAATGATTTTTGCCAGTGATTGGTTATAATGTCATTAAAGTAATGAACCATAAATATAAATGTATGCATACACTGTTTCTTCATTCATAAAAATAAGGGAATTTGACGTCATGGCGACCACGTGGGGTCACATGGTCCATGGAGGGGGGGGGGGGAGCCTATGTGGAAGGAAATTTTTAGATGCCCATAACTCGTTAAATATCCATTGTTTTGTATACACTATACATGCAGGATAATGTTGATGTAAAAAGTGCATTTTAGTTGTAATTGTTCACTTTTTGAAAATTACCCCTGGGCCATGTCAAAATAGTCAAAATTACCGTTAACCAGGGGTAATTTTTAAAAAACAATTGCTACTGGTCATTTTCCGCTTATTCCAAGGTTTGATTTACACCTGGTGTACCATAAAGGTTCATAAATGCAAGGACGTTTACGCTTGTCTGGTTATGGCTTATTACGCGTAGGAACCACATTTTCGCGGGCTCACATTAAGCGCACACTAGTAAGTCCCACTGCGCTCGAACGACAACGAAATTCCATGGCACGTAATTCCATCTTCTGGCGATAGCCGGTTGGTATAGCTACTTTTATAAATGAGGAAGACGGCATCACATATGTCTGTGAATAAGTGTATGTAATAATACTACATACTTTCCAATGATACATACAAACACCACATCCGAAGATGAGACTAAGGGTTACGCATCACATACCAACATATAGAGGATCGCATAGGCGATTCAATAGGGAACTTGAACAATTCCAATAATTTAACAGCGAGGCAGATAACTACCGCAAGTTCCACAACTCAAACAAACATTAAACAAGCCTTGACTCATATCCCAACTTAAAAAGCAAGGACGTGAGCCAGTGCGGGAATCGAACCCGTGACCTTTCGAACACAAGTCGAATGCTCTAACCACTGAGCTACCCGGCCGTCTCCAATAAACAGAGTACAGACCAGATAGCAGTGATATAGAGCAGTCATGGATTCTAATTGACAAACAATACAACAACACACGGTATATGAGATCATTAAAGATGCTTACTCGCAACCCTAACATTATAAATACATACAAACACCACGTCCGAAGATGAGACTAAGGGTTACGCATCACATACCAACATATAGAGGATCGCATAGGATATACATATGATTATAACATCCTGTTGAGGAACAACAACATCCTGTTGAGGAACAACAACACTACCTTGAGGGTCATAGAGAACAGTACTGACTGGCGAATAGAGCCAAGGAAAAACATACACAGTAAACATATACATGTCAACGGTAAATGATAAGGAGCACTTCCTAACGAACGTATGTGAGATATGCAAGACACTATTGACGTAGGAAAAATCAATTACAAGAACGTAATCGTCAATATTCTAAAATGAGAACGAAAAGGTGGGACCATCTCATATACCATCAGAAGAAAAACGCATTCATTAAAGGGACATTAAGTGGTGTTGAAAATTTTAAATGTTCAAAAATTTACTTCAGAATTCAAGATGAACATTAAAAATTGCCCTTATTGTTGTTTCTACTAACAAAAAACACAGCAAAACTTGATTAAAACAATATCATCGCTATTTATTGAAAAACTCCCTCTATGCAAATATGGTTCGCGTTATGTATCACGCGCACTGCAGGGGATACTGTCGGACGTAAAATGCTCGTCGCGGCTGTACGAGCATTTTTTCGAATCGACGTTTTCTTGTACAAAGAGGGCTGATTTTTCTTAATCCTTATAGGTGTAAGTTCATACATATAATACAATTATAAAAATATACTAATCCCAGTTTTTATCATAATTGAGGGCGCAGCCTCCAACACATCTCGTAGTGTCCCTTTAATCCCTTTTGTTAATATATGCAAGTACCTCTTTGCATCTAAACAGTATAATACATCATGGCATACATCGTTGTAACTGACCTGAATTTGTAATTTGTCACATCTTTGGGAAGTTGGTGAAGGATTCCATAAAGCAACAGGTTATTTTAAAGTAGCGTTGTTGTGAATTGTCTTTTCCAACCTATTCATGACCGTTTTCCGTTTAAGATGGTAGTAACTTGTCCAACCCGCCTATTATGATGTATTAGGCTTAGGGTCAGAGGCTACATATCCATCCACCTTATCACTCACTTAACACTCACATTTAGAACTTTATTTGGCAAATATTGCACACCTGGTATTGTGCGACATGGTTGTATTTTTCTTTGAAATAATGGAAGCCATTAGAACCTGGATTGCATTCCTAAAACATACAAAATTATTTGAATCCTTATGTTCATGTTCCTCATCTTTTATGGTCCACAATATGTGCAAATCATCTTTGATATGCTTGATATTGAGGCAGTAAAATTATTGTTGATGAACCATTGAAATATTAGGACGTTTGAATAGCAGTGTTTTTGGTGAGGTTGTATTTTTCTTTGAAATAATGGAAGCCATTAGAACCTGGATTACATTCCTAAAATATACAAACTATTTGAATCCTTATGTTCATGTTCCTCGTCTTTTATGGTCTACAATATGTGCAAATGATCTTTGATATGCTTGATATTTGAGGCAGTACAATTATTGTTGATGAACCATTGCAATATTAGGACGTTTGATTAGCAGTGTTTTTGGTGAGGTTCACCAAAAACGTTAGGCTCAAAACGAAATTCCTCCATATTTGTTACAAGATCATTCCATAGATGAACGTTTGAAGAAATGAATAGAACACAATCATCAGTAGTATGATACACAGTTTATTTTGAATCGCCCAACGAAAATAGTTCTTCTAATTAATCTCCATTACACCAATTAATATATCACTAATTACCCTGGTGGGATATCTAATAATATAGAAATGTGTAACATGATTGCTGTAACTGGAAACTCCTTTCACCAGTAGCAAGAATTCAACAACTTTAATCCAGACATTTACCCTGCTGTTTTTGTTTTGGTTAATTACTACATAGGGGTAAAGATACATGTGAGCTTTGTAGACATCGTCATATGTAGGGTACCCCATGGGATCACAAAAGTAGCCTTTATGCCTATTCTCTATGTCTAGAATATTTATATTGTGACTGTTTATAGAGCGAGGGAGCATGCTTTGCTTTGAAACACGTTGAAACACGTGTGACCTTCTACCCTAAACCATGGTCAAGGTCAATCAACCACCCAAGTTGGCAAGGATGTCCAAATGTTACCATCTTCAAAGAATATTTTGGTATATAACTCTCTGTGTCAGCTTCGGACCGGGACCGGAAACCTCTATGCTTTTTCGCGGTCTAGCAAACTACTAGTGTGACATTCTGATCTAGCCGTAGATCAGAATATTTGAATTGATGTTTGGTTGTACAAAGAGGGCTGATTTTTTTTAATCCTTACAGTGTAAGTTCATACATGTAATACAATTGTACAAATGTACAAATCTCAGTTTGTATCAAAATTGTGGGCACAGCCTCCAAGTCATTACTGAAATTATTCTGAAGCTACTTAATATGAATAAATTAAATATTCTAAAGCTACTCAATATAAATAAATTATTTAATTTCACCAGTCATTGCTAAAGAAAGTCAGTTAGATAATCACTGAGTTGAGCTGCATGTGTCGCAATGATCACCGGACCAGCGCTCTGAAGACCCTTAGATGCATGTGGCTAACATGTTCGCGTTTATAATCGAAGACTCCTTTCATTAAATGGATTATTGTTATCGTTTAATTCTGCATGTTTTATTATTGATGAACAAGAATGCGTGGATTTTGGAAAACGCCATATATTCTTGTGCTCTTTTTAATTTGTTTCAACTTTCGCTTAAAGTATGAAACATTTATTAACCTACTCGTTCTTAGCTGCGTTTGAGAAAACGTTTAAACGGTGACGACTATTAGGTTTATCCCTCACACTACGAATATGAACGGTGGCTACGGAACTGACTATAACATCAATAATAAAACCTTTTCCACATGCATTGTTTATTAGTCTCATGGAAGATTGCTACACTGTAACAAGACCAACATACATTTACCAGATATTACACCATGGGGTTATGCCCTCAATTTTGAATAAGCCTACTCGACTTGATGAACAAACGTTAAGCAATCAATCGCATGCCAATAAAATACACTCTTTGGTAAATGAAAACTGTTGATATGACGTCATTGTTTCAGGCGATACATATTAGATGACGTTCTCTATGTGTGGAGACATTTGCCCGGGATTTCATCGCTCTATAAAATAACGATTGAACATGAGTTTGTATACTGGTTTTTAACCCTGGTCCAAAATAAGTACATTTTAAGTACTGTACTTATTTAGTACTTTTTTGAACGGTGTACTTAATTGGAACGCTATGTAAGTACACCTAAAAAAAAAAAGTATAAATAAGTATAGTGCAAGTACAAAATAAGTACATTTTTAAGTACAATTTAAGTACTGGTAAAAAGTATAATAAAAGTACAGCTAAGTACTAAAAAGTACATTTTAAGTACATTTTAAGTACAGTTGTGCTTTTCTCATACTTATTTGATAAAATAAGTACATTTTAAGTACAGTTGTTGTTTATACTTATTTAATCAAATAAGTACATTTTAAGTACCAATGTATACTTTTTTATAAGATAGGCAGATAATGCAAATCAATGGGGCAATTGCTAAACATTACTGATGCGTTCCAACTGTATTTATCCATAACTTTGTTAACATACACTATGACTTGAGACTTATTAAATAGGCAGATAATACAAATAAATGAGGCAATTGCTAATTTAGTAACTGATGAGTTTCCAACTTTATTCATACACAAATGTGTTCACATAGCCCATTACTTGAGACTGAGTACACTAGATTGGTATATAATTCATACATTTTACATGCATCAAGTACTCTGGCCGTATGAAATTACACTTTTTACATGGCCCAAATAAGTATACTTATTTTGCGTTCCAATTAAGTACACCGTTCGAAAAAGTACTTAAAATGCAAGTCAGAATAAGTATACTTTTTAACCGATCAAAATAAGTATACGTTCCACATGGCCCAAATAAGTATACTTATTTTATACTTAGAGGGTACTTACATAGCGTTCCAATTAAGTACACCGTTCGAAAAAGTACTAAATAAGTATACTTTTCACATGGCCCAAATAAGTATACTTTTCCCAATGGCCCAAATAAGTATACTTATTGTATACTTAAGGGTACTTACATAGCGTTCCAATTAAGTACACCGTTCGAAAAAGTACTAAATAAGTATACTTTTCACATAGCCCAAATAAGTATACTTTTCAAAATGGCCCAAATAAGTTACTTTAAAGTATACTTATTTGGGCCATTGTGAAAAGTATACTTATTTGGGTCATGTGAAAAGTATACTTATTTAGTACTTTTTCGAACGGTGTACTTAATTGGAACGCTATGTAAGTACCCTTAAGTATACAATAAGTATACTTATTTGGGCCATTGGGAAAAGTATACTTATTTGGGCCATGTGAAAAGTATACTTATTTAGTACTTTTTTGAACGGTGTACTTAATTGGAACGCTATGTAAGTACCCTCTAAGTATAAAATAAGTATACTTATTTGGCCCATTCAAAAAGTATACTTATAGACCCTATTCACGCAGCAGCCATTTTCTAAAATTTGCCACCCAAGCCTCATTCCCGTTATGTTTACCTGCGACTGTGTGACTTCTTTCGCATTGCGCGAGGATCCGTACGCCACACGCGTTAGTAGCACGCTTCCCTTGCAGTTCTATTGAGTGCGCGAAGGCGCAGATAGACTAAACGGAAACGAGGCTTGGGTGGCAAATTTTGGAAAGTGGCTGCCGCGTGAAAAGTCTATTCTGACCATGTGAAAAGTATGCTTTCTGACCATGTGAAAAGTTTGCTATTCTTCAGACACCCCCAACCCCCCCCCCCCCCCCCCCCCCCCCCCCCGCTGTATTTTACCAAAACACATGGCATGCAGAGCTACCAACACTATTGAACTTGTATCCCCCTTAATAATTACCCGCCCCCTTAATAATCACCCCCCTCCCCCCTTAATAATTACCCCCCCCCTCCCTTCTGCCGCATTTCTTATGTCCTCATAATGGCAACTCATTCCTTGTTGGATGACTTCTTTTTTGTCTTGTTGGCGTGATGACTTTTCTGAAAAGTTTTAAAAAAAAAGATATTTTACAATATTAAGTATATTACATCAATCCAGTGCTCAAACTACATAAGGACACAGGTATGCTCAAGGCAACAAGCGCACTGTCCATAATATGTGTGACACACGCGTGCTGCCAAAACCTTATGCGTGGCCATAATTGTGTGCAATTACTTGGATTACTTTAACACGCGCGTGAGAGATAAAAGCCAAACATTTCTCGCCAATTTGGAACTATAACATTGTTTCATTTTAAATGACATGTCACTGATTTCAAACATTCCGTTAAAAGTTCATGTGTTTATCACCTGTGATATGTTGGGGTTACATACATGTCTCTACCTACAGAGTGATTTGAGATGATTTTGGTTGCTTTGTTTCATACAAAGTTAATATATTGTGAAAATTACCCTTAATACTTACTGGGTATTTGCCGGTTTCTTTATATTTTTGGTTTGTCTTGCGACAGGTGAACATATTACGTAGGTCCCTCCTTAGCTCACTTTCCGTCTTTGTCCCATCTTTTTTGTTGTAATGGTTTGTTGTGTATTCTGCAAAATAAGGATTACAATAAAACCACATTTTGTTATTCATAGTTGCAGTACCTGCCACCAGTGCATTTCAATTTTCACAAACAGACATTTCAATATAATAAAAGGATACAGAGGCCGACAATGATGGGCAAGCCTTGAATTAACTTGGCGCCCAGGATTTTTAAAAACTGGTTGCCAAGTTTTAGCTCCTGGTATTTAAAAAAATTGAACAGCAAAGTATAGGCCCGGGAGCCACTTCTGTCAGAAACGATCGAGGGTTGAGCGCCAGAATGCCGTACCTCAACTTTTGAGCATAATGAGATAAATAAGTCTCGAATATTTGAAAGTTGATTACCTCAGAATAGCATTTTTTGAGTCACGGACTTCTGGCGCTCCACTCTCGATTTGTGCTTAATGCGAGCCTTGATGACAGGCTGCTTTACTGGCTTTGTTAAGGAATTCATGTTTTCATGAAATGTTTTTAAGAAATTTGAATCTGCAACTTTTGACCTTTTTCAGGGGGATTGTTTTTATTTTACTTTCAAACATTTCCCTTTATCTTTTCTTCAAGCCAACACATTTCACAGGAACAAGCTCAGTAATTAAAAAAGTAACGTATACATGTGCTTTTATATCTCTAGTAAAAGTACAACTCCTACTTAAGACCGATATCACCTAAATACCACTAGGTTATGTGCATAATCAAAATATGGATTTTCCTTATGGTATGGTGGGTCTTATAGTATAAAATATTGAATATGCATTTTAAAAATCCACAAAATCTTTGTTGGCTACACTCATTTGTATTTTGGGCTGAACGGGACTATTTTGCCCATTTCAAAGAAAAAAGAGGTAAAATATCCCGTTTGTGCAAGCTCAAAATAGCCCTGTATACCTTAAAAGTACAAATGGGTGTTGCTATGGCAACAAAGATTTTGTAATTTGCCAAATGCATTTGAATTTGGTATACCATAACACCTAACACCATACCAAATATAAGGGAAATCCATATTGGATCAGTCACATAACCTGGTGGTTGGTACCTGTGATATTGGTCTTTAAATATTAAATTACATATGTTTGATATTGCATCTTGCTTGTATGTATGGCAGTTGTATGGATTGATGGAAAGTATATTACACTTACAGTAACAAAATACGTATAATCAAAACAAAGAATTCTTAATCAAATCGTATACGATTCCTCAGTGTCCCATGCGACTGGGGTGTATTGTGTGTGACCGCGTCAATCGCGAAGGCAAGGGCGCAGTAAAACCGGAAGGTGTGACATTCTTGTAAACAAATAGGTAATTGACCAATCGCAGCCCTGATCAACAAGACCCCACGCTGTCTGATTGGATAATTATGTAAGTTTGCCCGATCTTCCTGTCGCGTGGTTGTCAAGGGCTCATCACACTGCGTTCAGAATTTGGATGAACGCTGGCGTGACTGAAATAAATGTTTTGATTGAGAATTCTTTGTTTTGATTATAGTAGGGTTTCATTTTTGTCATTTACTTTTCTACATTTGGAAATGTAACTTATTCAATAATCAATCATTCTGAGTGTGCAATATCTCAGATCAAAGAGGTGAAATATCTCAGCAATTTCATAATTTGATAAAAGAGTAAGAGTTATTTCAGAGTTATAAATGCATTACTGTACCTTACTTTGTTTGGAGGACTGTACTGTTCATCAGTATGATCAGTTTATTTAAAGTGATTATGAAAAAATAAGCTGAGAAAATTAACACAATCAAGGTCAAATTAACAATTCACGTACCGATTGCAGTGTCAACATATATCTGGTTGACCTGTTTGAGACTGGTCAGGTCATCTGCATCTGTTAGCATTCTCAAAATGCCCCGGGCCATCTTAGTAGCGGTATGGCTTTTCCTTTTCACTTTTTCCAATGTTGCTGAATAGGCAAACAGGCCACTGTGTGGTACTAACTCCACCATCTGTAGGGGAGGGAGAGCATAACACACTCAACATGTATATATATTTCTGTCTGCATTAAATCTCACTGTTTGATATCATGTATGATGTATGGCAGGTCATGTCAAGAAACAAGGTGTAAAAAGCATCAAAATGTGTGCCTTAAAACTGTTTGTTGCAGTAAATAAAACAAGCATGGACCCATATTAAGTTTAGTCTTAGTGCAGTTTAAACAGCATTTCAATTTGAATGCTGTTACTTATTTGCAGAAGAGCAACAATGAGAACAATATTTATTATCAAGGGATAGGTCTCATTTCAACCATGTGAATGTGATAGTTTTTACTATCATTATAACTGGAAAACAATGATGTGATATCATGATATAGTAAAACTATATCACTCAGTCCAAATCCAAATTTGACCTTGTGATATAGTTTGTACTTTCTATCATCCAATCGGGCATTAAATATTTGTATACATTTACTATACAATGTTTGATTAACACACGCCATATCAAGTTTACATGAAAAAGAAATTAAACTTACGTTAAATTTGGTAGCCAATTGGATTGGAACTTTTCCTGGACCAGGAGGTTTGTTGTTGTCGACTTCTGCTTCAGCCTGTTTGTCTGCTGCAACCCGGGTAAACAGGGTATTCATGAAATACAGCCAATTCAAATTGTAAATATGTATATAATGTAGTAACGTGACATCAGGGTTGAATATTTTGAAATTAATATTGATAGCCTATGTAGACATGTACGAATAACAATGCTCAATACATTATGTTTTCTTACGGTGAATAAGAGTATTCACAACTTGGAAGGGGATAATGTAACAGACTTACTGTTACAAGATACAATTTTATCGTATTTATGACCATAGTTGACTGACTGATTATACATTCTTCATTATTTTGTGTATGCTACAGGAGAAGTGTTGCTCCAAGCATCTAGGAGGAGTTTTCCTCCTAGCGTCTGGGACAAACTTTGCTCCCGTTAGCGGGCGTTTCGGGAGAAGATTTGCTCCCAGAGCAAATCTTCTCCCGTGGGCGGGCGCCCTTTGAGAGATGCGTTATACTGTACATGCTACATCTCTTACAAATAATGGCATAGACTAAGTTCTTGGTGGTGCATGTGAACTCATAGGAAACCTTTAGTTCACCCTTTGATGCTGTCTTGCCAAATAACATGTTAACATGTGTTGCATCTAGGTTTTCCGCATGCAGTAGTTGAACCGGGCCTGGGCAGCTCTGCCAGCTCATCTTGTTGGTTAATGTTGGAAACTACCACAAAGCTACAATTTAATGCCATGTTTAATGAATATCTATGTATAAATGTCTATTTATGTCCCCCAAACTATGACGCATTACACATACGGGTCACCTTGATTTCAGATCCTTAGTTGATTTGAACCATTTTCTGTCAAGAATACATTAAAATTTACACATAGAAAATCATTGAATATGGTAACTCTGCTATTTTAATAAGCTTTTGAATAAAATCGTAAAATATGTGGCCAGTATGGATAGATTTTCTACAATTGGGCAATTGCCCCCTCTATCGTCATTTTACAAGTTGTGTTTTTGCATGACTTCAATCTTACGCTATGAAATTAGGACTACTATTTCTTAACAATAGCATGTTAATATTGTTTGACTGGTAAATTATTGATAAACTGGACATATTAAGCTTTAATTTGATACCACTCTCGCAACTATGGCAAGATATAGGAGACGTTTAAAAAGGTAGGATTTGAGTTTCCTACCTCATACCATTTTAGTCCGCCCTTTACCGTCATAGTTCTTTTGTATTTCTTTATTTTGAGAAAAGGTATGAAAATCGAGGTAGGTATGAATCAAAACCTACCTTTTGAAAAAAATTCGGAGCTCATGTATTTCTTTATTTTTTCAGAATTGTAATGTATTTCTTTATTTTGAGAAATGGTATGAAATTGTGGTAGGTATGAATCAAAACCTACCTTTTGAAAAAAAATCGGAGCTTATGTATTTCTTTATTTTTTCAGAATTGTAATGTATTTCTTTATTTTGAGAAATGGTATGAAATTGTGGTAGGTATGAATCAAAACCTACCTTTTGAAAAAAAATCGGA
This sequence comes from Ophiura sarsii, assembly GCA_035610835.1. Taxonomy (NCBI): domain Eukaryota; kingdom Metazoa; phylum Echinodermata; class Ophiuroidea; order Amphilepidida; family Ophiuridae; genus Ophiura; species Ophiura sarsii. The sequence goes on along the minus strand of CM069442.1, from coordinate 10,492,775 downwards.
GCTTATGTATTTCTTTATTTTTTCAGAATTGTAATGTATTTCTTTATTTTGAGAAATGGTATGAAATTGTGGTAGGTATGAAACAAAACCTACCATTGAAAAAAATAGGAGCTTATGTATTTCTTTATTTTTTCAGAATTGTAATGTATTTCTTTATTTTGAGAAATGGTATGAAATTGTGGTAGGTATGAAACAAAACCTACCATTGAAAAAAATAGGAGCTTATGTATTTCTTTATTTTTTCAGAATTGTAATGTATTTCTTTATTTTGTGAAATGGTATGAAATTGTGGTAGGTATGAATCAAAACCTACCTTTTGAAAAAATAAGAGCTTATGTATTTCTTCATTTTTTCAGAATTGTAATGTATTTCTTTATTTTCAGAAATGGTATGAAAATTGTGGTAGGCATGAATCAAAACCTACCTTTTGAAAAAAATAAGAGCTTATGTATTTCTTTATTTTTTCAGAATTGTAATGTATTTCTTTATTTTGAGAAATGGTATGAAAATCGTGGTAGGTATGAATCAAAACCTACCTTTTGAAAAAAATAAGAGCTTCTGTATTTCTTTATTTTTTCAGAATTGTAATGTATTTCTTTATTTTAAGAAATGGTATGAAAATTGTGGTAGGTATGAATCAAAACCAACCATTGAAAAAAAATTCGGAGCTTATGTATTTCTTTATTTTTTCAGAATTGTAATGTACCGTATTTCGTTATTTTGAGAAATGGTATGAAATTGTGGTAGGTATGAAACAAAACCTACCATTGAAAAAAAAATCGGAGCTTATGTATTTCTTTATTTTTTCAGAATTGTAATGTATTTCTTTATTTTGAGAAATGGTATGAAATTGTGGTAGGTATGAATCAAAACCTACCATTGAAAAAAAATCGGAGCTTATGTATTTCTTTATTTTTTCAGAATTGTTATGTATTTCTTTATTTTCAGAAATGGTATGAAAATTGTGGTAGGTATGAATCAAAACCTACCATTGAAAAAAAAATCGGAGCTTATGTATTTCTTTATTTTGAGAAATGGTATGAAATTGTGGTAGGTATGAATCAAAACCTACCTTTTTAAAAAAATCGGAGCTTATGTATTTATTTATTTTTTCAGAATTGTAATGTATTTCTTTATTTTTAGAAATGGTATGAAAATTGTGGTAGGTATGAATCAAAACCTACCATTGGAAGAAAAAAATTGGAGCTTATGTATTTCTTTATTTTTTCAGAATTGTAATGTATTTCTTTATTTTCAGAAATGGTATGAAAATTGTGGTAGGTATGAATCATAACCTACCATTGAAAATAAAATCGGAGCTTATGTATTTCTTTATTTTTTCAGAATTGTAATGTATTTCTTTATTTTGAGAAATGGTATGAAATTGTGGTAGGTATGAATCAAAACCTACCATTGAAAAAAAATCGGAGCTTATGTATTTCTTTATTTTTTCAGAATTGTAATGTATTTCTTTATTTTGAGAAGTGGTATGAAATGTGGTAGGTATGAAACAAAACCTACCATTGAAAAAAAATAGGAGCTTATGTATTTCTTTATTTTTTCAGAATTGTAATGTATTTCTTTATTTTCAGAAATGGTATGAAAATTGTGGTAGGTATGAATCAAAACCTACCATTGGAAAAAAATCGGAGCTTATGTATTTCTTTATTTTTTCATAATGGTAATGTATTTCTTTATTTTTTCAGAATTGTAATGTATTTCTTTATTTTGAGAAATGGTATGAAATTGTGGTAGGTATGAAACAAAACCTACCATTGAAAAAAAAATCGGAGCTTATGTATTTCTATATTTTTTTCAGAATTGTAATGTATTTCTTTATTTTGAGAAATGCTATGAAATTGTGGTAGGTATGAATCAAAACCTACCGTTTGAAAAAATAAGAGCTTATGTATTTCTTTATTTTTTCAGAATTGTAATGTATTTCTTTATTTTCAGAAATGGTATGAAAATTGTGGTAGGTATGAATCAAAACCTACCATTGAAAAAAATCGGAGCTTATGTATTTCTTTTTTTTCCAGAATTGTAATGTATTTCTTTATTTTGAGAAATGGTATGAAATGGTGGTAGGTATGAAACAAAACCTACCATTGAAAAAAAATCGGAGCTTATGTATTTCTTTATTTTTTCAGAATTGTTATGTATTTCTTTATTTTCAGAAATGGTATGAAAATTGTGGTAGGTATGAATCAAAACCTACCATTGAAAAAAAATCGGAGCTTATGTATTGCTTTATTTTTTCAGAATTGTAATGTATTTCTTTATTTTGAGAAATGGTATGAAAATCGTGGTAGGTATGAATCAAAACCTACCTTTTGAAAAAAATAAGAGCTTATGTATTTCTTTATTTTTTCAGAATTGTAATGTATTTCTTTATTTTCAGAAATGGTATGAAAATTGTGGTAGGTATGAATAAAAACCTACCATTGAAAATTTTTTCGAAGCTTATGTATTTCTTTATTTTTTCAGAATTGTAATGTATTTCGTTATTTTGAGAAATGGTATGAAATTGTGGTAGGTATGAATCAAAACCAACTATTGAAAAAAAAATCGGAGCTTATGTATTTCTTTATTTTTTCAGAATTGTAATGTACCGTATTTCGTTATTTTGAGAAATGGTATGAAATTGTGGTAGGTATGAAACAAAACCTACCATTGAAAAAAAAATCGGAGCTTATGTATTTCTTTATTTTTTCAGAATTGTAATGTATTTCTTTATTTTGAGAAATGGTATGAAAATTGTGGTAGGTATGAATCAAAACCTACCATTGAAAAAAAATCGGAGCTTATGTATTTCTTTATTTTTTCAGAATTGTTATGTATTTCTTTATTTTCAGAAATGGTATGAAATTGTGGTAGGTATGAATCAAAACCTACCATTGGAAGAAAAAATCGGAGCTTATGTATTTCTTTATTTTTTCAGAATTGTAATGTATTTCTTTATTTTCAGAAATGGTATGAAAATTGTGGTAGGTATGAATCAAAACCTACCATTGGAAAAAAAAATTGGAGCTTATGTATTTCTTTATTTTTTCAGAATTGTAATGTATTTCTTTATTTTCAGAAATGGTATGAAAATTGTGGTAGGTATGAATCATAACCTACCATTGAAAATAAAATCGGAGCTTATGTATTTCTTTATTTTTTCAGAATTGTTATGTATTTCTTTATTTTCAGAAATGGTATGAAAATTGTGGTAGGTATGAATCAAAACCTACCATTGAAAAAAAATCGGAGCTTATGTATTGCTTTATTTTTTCAGAATTGTAATGTATTTCTTTATTTTGAGAAATGGTATGAAAATCGTGGTAGGTATGAATCAAAACCTACCTTTTGAAAAAAATAAGAGCTTATGTATTTCTTTATTTTTTCAGAATTGTAATGTATTTCTTTATTTTCAGAAATGGTATGAAAATTGTGGTAGGTATGAATCAAAACCTACCATTGAAAAAAAAATCGAAGCTTATGTATTTCTTAATTTTTTCAGAATTGTAATGTATTTCGTTATTTTGAGAAATGATATGAAATTGTGGTAGGTATGAATCAAAACCTACCATTGAAAAAAAATCGGAGCTTATGTATTTCTTTATTTTTTCAGAATTGTAATGTATTTCTTTATTTTGAGAAATGGTATGAAAAATGTGGTAGGTATGAATCAAAAGCTACCATTGAAACAAAATCAGATTTTATGTATTTCTTTATTTTTTCAGAATTGTAATGAGTCAAAACCTACCTTTTGAAAAAAAATCGGAGCTTATGTATTGCTTTATTTTTAAATTTGCAATGTATTTCTTTGTTTTTCAATATATCGCCCTCTTCCCTCAGAGTTCTTTTGTATTTCTTTATTTTGAGAAATGGTATGAAAATTGTGGTAGGTATGAATCAAAACCTACCATTGAAACAAAATCAGAGCTTATGTATTTCTTGATTTTTTCAGAATTGTAATGTATTTCTTGATTTTCAGAAATGGTATGAAAATTATGGTAGGTATGAATCAAAACCTACCATTGAAACAAAATCAGATTTTATGTATTTATTTATTTTTTCAGAATTTTTATGAGTCAAAAACTACCTTTTGAAAAAAAATCGGAGCTTATGTATTTCTTTATTTTTGAAATTTGCAATGTATTTCTTTGTTTGTCAATATATTGCCCTCTACCGTCAGAGTTCTCTTGTATTTCTTTATTTTCAGAAATGGTATGAAAATTGTGTATGAACTAAAAAGGTATGAGGTATGGCTTCAAAAAAAAAAAGATCCGCTTTTTTTAGCGTCTCCTATATCTTGCCATATCTACACTCTCGGCTGCTAAATTATTTTAGTTACCAAGATATTCTATTTTAATCACGCTATTTATAACTTAAGTATTGTGCAAGAAGAGTTGCCAGTTTTCAATCCGGGACATTTAGAGAAGTGTTACCTTATTGCACTGCATTGTATTGTTGATGGTTTAAATTTGAATTTGAATTTGTCCGTGTTTAAAAGTAATCCAAGAGTAGACATGGGATTATGGCCACACACACATGGTTTTGGCTGCACACGCACAATGCATGATACACAGTGCGAGTGTGCCCGCATCATTCTGTATTAATTCGCTGCTGTAGACTTTTACCAATTTGGAACTGATAAAACTAGCTGTAGATCCATCCAAGTGAACAAAGTAAAATGGACAACTGATTGAACTAACGTAATACTACAGTGCATGAGGCACTCTATAATCGGGTATGCATGAATACCTTAAAAGTCCTATTTGTCAATTGAGAACCAAGTAATGTATTACTTTACTATGTAAGGTGACCATGAAATGTTAGTTTCCTATGTAAATAAAGATTATATGTTGCAATATGTTATCTGAAAGTTTTTGTGCTTGTGATAGTTTTATTGGTTGTGTTAAAACAAAATTGATGTAGATGAAATAAGTATACTTTAACCCTAACTCTACCTCACACTTTTATCAGTACAGCTAAAAGTGACCCAAAATATCACTGTGTTACACCACCCCCCCCCCCCCCCCCCCCACACCAGATTTGAACCATGGTCCTCCGGCACACAGGGCCACTGCACAAAGTAGATATGCTCTGTCCATTATTTCATCGAAAACACTTTCATGCTGGGTAATGCAAACTGGCTAGGTCGTGGTATTTTGTGGTTTATGATGGTAGGGTTTAGATACTTGATGATGCAAAGAAATTTGTAAGTCCTCAAAAAGTACAATTTAAGTGTTCAAAAAACATAAGTATGAAATAAGTATATTTTAAGTATACTTGATGATGCAAAGAAATTGTCCAAGTCCCAAAAAAGTACAATTTAAGTATACTGGTTGTGTTCAAAAAACCTTAAGTGTGAAATAAGTATATTTTAAGTATACTTGATGATGCAAACAAATTTTCTAAGTCCCAAAAAAGTACAATTTAAGTATAGGCCTACTGGTTGTGTTCAAAAAACCTTAAGTAAGAAATAAGTATATTATAAGTATACTTGATGATGTTAAAAATTGCTAAGTCCCAAAAAAAGTATAGTTTAAGTACACTGGTCATTTTCTAAAAAAGATTAGAGTCTGAAATAAGTATATTTTAAGTATACTTGATGATGCTAAAAGTAGTAAAGTCCAAGAAAAGTACACATTAAGTATACAAATAGTCCTATAATTGTGGTTCTTATTTTCTAAGTCCAGAAAAAGTACCATTTAAGTATACAAAAGTACACTTTAAGCACACCAAATTCAACCCAAACTAGAAATAAGTATAGTCTAAGTATACTTAAATTGTACTTTTTGCTTGAAAAGTACCACAAAAGTACCACTTAAGTACCAAAAAAGTATACTTAAAATGTACTTATTTAGAACCAGGGAAAGCAATCGTAGTGGTAAAAGAAAATGGAGAAATGTCTCATACCTTGTTAAGTATTGTAATCATGCACTTCCGTTTTATAACACTACATTCGATGATTCACTTTTAAGCCCATACAAACTCATGTTTAATCGTTAATTTATAACAGTGCTTGATTTTATTTTATTCGGGTTGCTACCAAACATATTTCGTGAAAAGTCCAGCATCTTTAGCATCACAACAGGGCTTTTTCAAAACAGCCGGTGCTATAACAATGTGTTCAACTAATTATCAGCTGACGGTAGTCTGACTTACCCCTTCTTCTTCACATGCCTAAAATAAAAGCTGTAACACTTAGAAGTTGCCTATTTGACATCCGATTCATATGTTCATATTTTCTATCGCGTACAGCGTAGTTTTTTGAAACGTCGGTCAATTGTTTTTGAGTATCTTTGTTGTTACTGTTTTTTTCCTCACTTTAAGTTGTTGTTGTTACTGTTTGTTTCCTCACTTCAAGTTGTTGTTGTTACTGTTTGTTTCCTCACTTTCAGTTGTTGTTGTTACTGTTTGTTTCCTCACTTTAAGTTGTTGTTGTTACTGTTTGTTTCCTCACCTCAAGTTGTTGTTGTTACTGTTTGTTTCCTCACTTCAAGTTGTTTTTGTTACTGTTTGTTTCCTCACTTCAAGTTGTTTTTGTTACTGTTTGTTTCCTCACTTAAAGTTGTTGCTGTTACTGTTTGTTTCCTCACTTCAAGTTGTTTTTGTTACTGTTTGTTTACTCACTTCAAGTTGTTTTTGTTACTGTTTGTTTCCTTACTTTAAGTTGCTGTTGTCACTATTTGTTTCGTCACTTCAAGTTGTTGTAGTGTCACTGTTTGTATCTCACTTTAAGTTGCTGTTGTTACTATTTGATTCCTCACTTCAAGTTATTGTTGTTACTGCTTTTTTCCTCACTTCAAGTTGTTGGTGTTACTGTTTGTTTCCTCACTTCAAGTTGTTGTTGTTACTGTCTGTTTCCTCACTTCAAGTTGGTGCGTCTGTTTCTTTAAAATTATAACAATAATTACCATGAGACAACTCAGCCTTTAGCGCAACCTCCTTCAATGCATGTACTTTTCCTTTATTAATTGTTTCCGTCACATCGAATATGTTCACTTCAAAACGTTTGATGTCACTGACATTGAAATGTGATTAGACGTATCAAATTACAATTCATATTTGCCAGTCTCTATTAGTATTAGTCACAACATTGACATGTACATTATTTCCTCTATTAAGGCAAGTCATTACATTACTAAGCCATTATTGAAATGTTCACGCGGCCGTTTTGGATCATGGATAAGGTCGATATATAATAACAGATAATTGCTCACCTTGCAGAAGAATAATATCCGCCTATCAAATGATATCCATAAGGCCGAACATGTCCAAATCAATCGGGCACTTGTGAATGTTTACAGCGAGAAATATCATTACCGTTTATCAGAAAATACGAATCTATGTTTTGTATATCTAATAATATGAAGAGTGTGAGTATAAATGTGAAAAATGCCCTGGCCGAATTGACGGTTTTGGACATCGTTATGAGATAATTTGACAAAATTCGTCCAATTTGGAATACAAAATCATTTGCCAAATCATTCGCATAACAAACCTCCAAAATCTTGTACAACGAACACATCCTTCATTGTAGTTTTAATCATCTCCCACCAAGTCATGGTTTCTTGGTCAATTCCCCTACTTACCTTCATATCCAAAAGAATTGGGGGGGGGGGGGGGGGGGGATCAAGAAAAAAACTATTTTAGTGGATCGAGAAGAAAAACTCGTCCAAGGCGCTAACTCTACAACCCCCTTCCTCCAGCCACAAACAAGTGGACGTAGCATTATGATAGAGCAAATATCGGTCTTCTGCGTATCAAAAACATATACATATACCAATAGTAACCGAATTATAAGGTATGGGTCTCTGTAGGATGGTACCGGCGCGCATGATACACTTATGTATAATATGTAACGTTCCCTTGAATGAACTGTTGAAGTGACGTCACTGACAATAATTGGGTTAAGTTTTGGGCCAATAGTATTCATTATCAATGACGCCAGAAAGCCTAGTTTGAAGAACGAGCATTTCCGCGTTTGTGCCGAACCTTCTGAAGTCGTTTGTTTACTCTAAATAAATAAAGGGAACCCGACACATGCATGCTTGAGGTCTCTAAGTACTTTTTTACCAAATTGGATATATCTATATTTTCATTTTGATTATTATTCGTCGCTACTTTTGGCCCATATCGTATAGTAGAGTAATATAATCCGACTATTCTCTAAAAGTAATTGAGTTCTGTACTGTCGTAAAGTACAAACTTGGTGTTTATCAATCAGTTTGTAAACATGCATACCGTCATAGACAAACAATTGTAATATTAGGGGTTTTCAGCTATGTCTTCTCTGGATTCTTCAGTTTAACACTTGAAAATCCAGAATTGACTCCCACTGTCAAATATATGTGCAGGTGGAAGATGTTGTCGTTATTAATATGATGACATTAGTTTTACTCAGGAGACCCTTGGTTTAGTTTAGTTTAGTTTTATTTGGCATATCAAAACACAGAGATACAATACATCAGATCAAATAGTTATACAAATCTTAAAAAGTTACAACAATTAACACAACATATTACTAAAAGAAACATATAATGCCAAGGATAGCCCAAGAAAGCTCTAAAAAGGGCTTATTTCCATCGGGGTCCTTCAAATATTAAAACAGCACATTATAAAAACATCATAATTTGCACACCAAATAATATTGCATTTTTTATGAAACAATGGCATATAAAAAATAAAAATAAATGGATGATAGATCAAGATAGAAAGTGACTTTTTACTGCCTTTTTGAACTGCCCGTGGGGTTTGAATGTTTTAACCTGAGTTGGTAGCAAGTTCCATTCCCGAATACCAGTAAAGAAAAATGTATTGCACTGCTGACCTTTAGCTTTAGGAACCAGAAAATGTGTTGCACTGCCCCTGGTATTGTATCTGTGGGTGTTAGACAATTTGGTAAAATGATAATTCAGGTACCAAACCACGTATAACCACGTATGCAATTCCAGGACGCAAAAACATGAATTACAGAAGGTGCCTGTACAACCCTCTATAAATGCATAGCCCTGACCACCACAGCACACTTCATTATAATTTATAAGTCCACGCATTGGCACACATAGAGATATAGGCCCTCTCTACTGTTACTGCCAGCGGTCACCGCTCAACGGCCAAGTGACCAGGCAACTAAGGGAGCAGTTCCATTTGTACGCGATAAAAATTGCGAGAATGTTCCGGGCCCTGATGAGTTTTTTATCAGGCCCCGATGAGATTTTTATCGCGTACAGTTGCGCTAAGCAAAGGATTATTTATCGAGTAGCGTATTACCGCTTGTTTAAATATAACGAAAGATAAGTGGTCGGTATGTAAATAGAGCTTCGGGCTATTTATTCTAGTTGTAAGGTACAAATTCAGCATTTCATGTTTGTAGAGATAATGTTATTGATTATGGATGTTTAACGTAAATTGTATTATCCTCGTGTATTTGCTAAACAATGTCCCGCTCTATTTGCTAAACATACCCCAGGGTATGGCAAAGGCCTCGTATCGGGCCCCGATGTCTATTTTATCGCGAATCAACTTGAAAAACATCGGGTCCAAAACATATCAGGCCCCGATACAGTCGCGATAAATTTATCGCGTATAAATGGAACTGCTCCCTAATGAAGGCTCTTCAGTTGACCATGTAACACACCATCTGTTATGTTAGGAATTTTGACACTTTAGATCACAATGTAATGGAGTACCTTTAACTGTGTTGTAGGAAGTTTGACAGTTTAAATCACGATGTAATACACCATCTTTAAGTTTATGGTAGGAAGTCTGACGCTTGAAATCGTGATGCAATGCATCAATTTAATCTTCAGATCACGACACAAATTTGACTGTTTAGATCACGTTGCCATTCACCATCTTTAGAAGACCGTTAGTATATCTGGAAAATGCTTCTTGTATTAGACAAAGCACTTGCACAGCCCGTCTATCTATGCAAGCACTGCAGTATAAGTCCATGTAGTGGCACACAGAGACTACGAAGAATTGAAATGTTCATGTCCATTATAATGTATGTTCATGTATTTTGCAAATGTACCGATAGGTTTATACAAATCTCTTGAAACAAATATGGGATATTTAATGCGGCCATTAAAGATTTTTGGCAGAACAGCCTGCCAAAAATAGAAGCCTCTAACAATGACATGCTATGTGTATTATATATAGTACAAGCATTTCTACCTCGAATCCGATAATGGTATTTTCCTGAATGGTTTTCCTGTCTCATACAGACAAATCATGAGCAAAATTGATTATTTGATGATAGCATCTAACAACCTGTATTCACCTCATCAGATCATAGAATATCGGCATTCCTGTGAAGCCTTGGGGTGACAGAAGCAGTATAGGGTTAATGTACCGTATTAAACTGTGTAATCGAGTGATCGATATAAAAATCAAAATGTAGTGAGTACATACAAGGAAATAAATTTCGCTTTGGGCATAAAATGTAAACGCAAAAAGACACGTTTTTAAGTATAATATATTTGACATATCATCATTAAAATCGTCTCAATTGGTATGCCGTTCACCTAGTGTTTCAGATTTTGTCTAACCTGTGTGCCTTTTCAAGCGTATTGGATTTTTTACGCGTTAGTCTTTTTTTAAGTAATTGTTGTTGTTAATATTGATAATTAAAAGAATTGACGCGCCTTAAACAATGTACCTCATTCATATAAGACGTGGTAAGTTCAATAGTGTTTTGTCGTCCGTAGTCGGGACCGAAGGTGATATTTTCCTTAAGGAGGTTCTCCTCTAATGTGATAAAATCCTGAGAAATGGATTGTTGTTATCCTCTAACACCCTGCATTCCCTTAATCTGAACATTAGGCCATTGGCATTCCTTCGATGACGTAGTTATAAAACCAAGCGGTTAATGTCCCGTGTTAAAAGCAGTAATCAATATCCAAATCTTAGTGCATACAAACCCCTCGTGGTGTCAGGAGTACTTTTGTATACCTGTATAGTCGAGATTGATTTGTATGTCTATCAGGCTCTATATCAGTAAATTGTGTTTCGTGTCAGCCATAAGGGGTCACACTACTAAATAGAGCTCCATAGGGATATGTACAAAAACACTGATATAAAACTCTGTGTTAGACCACTATTCATTGCGAAATTGGACCTTGTAGAGTGATTTTTTCTGAAAGATGATCACATTTTTTCACCAAAAAGTTTAAAAAAATAGGTAGGTGAACCTGCTCGCCCATGGAGTTGACTACCTCTCTGACGAGCTTGGAAATGCCGCCGTAATCATCAATGTTTCCAGTAAAAAACACAAATTTGCCATGCACATTTTCCGATTCTAGTTTTAAACACCGCCCTTAAGGGTAGGGGATACCCCATTTAGTGTAGTGCACCCATAAGAAATGTATTCATATCATTCACAATATGAATCAGCGATGATAGTCACTTCACTTTGCGTTTAAAACCGGAGAGTTTGACGTAACACGAGATAAACACCCGCTTAAACCCAAACCCACGTCCCCGTCCTCTAGGTAATTAGCATACATGTACTTCATTTGTATGGTCAGCCTTTGAGATAATTGGGCCCCATTTGTCAAAATAGTCTATTCCATTCACGGCGGTAACTGCATACCGCACTTCGGTGTCTTGACGTTGATGTCTGTGCATCTGTTGTTCAGAAAGATATTATATTGTATGCTGCAGGCGGTGAACATTCACGGAGCCGTGGTTATAATGCGTTTAATCTAAAAGTGTAATCTCCGTGATGTATCGTATTCTGAGGTTGTAGTGTGTAGTGTTTATAAAGCAAGATTTTTGACGGGTAAAATTGGGGTAGGATTCGGCTAAAAATGTTGTAATATACATACCTTGCGTTGTGTTTATTCTGTCAGTTCCTATTCACTTTAGGCTTACATACATGATCATTGTCTCATTGGCTTCATCATGATGGTATATTTACGGAAAAATAAACAATACCACTCGTTCGTTTTCCGTCCCTTTGTATAAGCTGTTATTATCGTGCTATATAGGTCATGTCACCTCTTAAAGGTATATTATGTGATCTTTCCATGGAACGCCCTCAACATCGAAAAAAAATTGAAAGCAGATTTTCTTGCAGATTTACATTTCTGGTCATAAATCGTACATACATTCCAAGTTACAGGGCGATACGATTCTTAATTACTTCAAAATCATGGTTTTAGAGTGAAAATAAACTGTCGGATATCCGACAACTTATTTGATTCTAGTCTAAATTCACTCTAAAACCATGATTTTGAGGTAATTAGGAATCGTATCGCTCTGTAACTTGGACTGTATGTACGATTTATGATCAGAAATGTAAATCTGCAAGAAAATCTACTTTCTAAAAAAAAATCATGAATAGAGGGCGCTCTCTGGAAAAGATCACATAATATGCCTTTAATGATCAACAATGTTGAGTTCCCGGTTCCATTCCAAGCATGGTGGAAATCAAGCATTGACTGTTGCATCGACTGCTGTTGTTACAGATCCCGATACAGAAGACTGGTTTGGTTCAGTGTATAGTTTATAATTGACACCCCCTTCTAATGCGCGCGCATACCGGCAGGCAAGCTTTTGTTTGCTTGTCTGCTGTGACGTGACAGATGTCAACAAATTCAATAAACCAGACACAGATACAGACGATTTGGGTTATCTTTTTGAAATCGTACCAAACAGCTTAATATAAAGGAGCGACCATCCCGTGAGACTATAATCAGTAATAAGAGGCGGTCAGTAAGGGGGCAAGCGGGAAATTGAGCTGATGTAAACGAAGTGGCACGACATTAGCAATGTCATCTAGGCACGTTCGATAATGTTTACCTATCCGCGCTATTTTAGAGCCAGCTTCGATTTTCATAGGCATATTATGATGGCCCGACTAAATACAAGTGTATAGTATTTTGTAGTGCTGGTTAAGGTCACGGTTAATGCACATAAAAGCTACCTGTGTAATGAGCATAACCATATAGTACTGTTGAATAAGAAGAAAAAATCAAGCTGACAAACAGCATAATACAACTTCTCGTAGCATCATAGAGTCTAAAACAGCTTTGGCAACCTGTAAGCTCAAATTGGTATGCCCGTCGGACAACTTTTCAGTTCGTATGTAAACGCTAAGCTGTGTCAAGTAATTTCTTACGGCCAGACATAAACAATCTATCTATAAACTAGCCATCATAACCATCCATACCTGCTGATTGTGATGTATATTAACAGTGGCTTCGCTTTTTCAACAACTCGATGAGAAACCAACGTGTTGACCAATGATGTTGCTTTCTCCAATGTATTCATGAGCGACTTATGATCATGGAGTTGATGGTTATATATTATATCAAAACATACGATGACATTACTGAAGGCGATAGCATAATAAGCCGTCATATTCATGTGGAAGTAATGGTTGATCCGTTGATGCCCCAAAGTGATAGCAGTACTGACGATATAATGTCCGTGTACAGACAATCAAATAGTCCACATCAGAAAATAAATAACAATGGGACCTAGTTCAATTGAGGTTTTCGATTTGACATACAACTTCTCATAGTGCATGAATAAATGGCCAGGGCATTATAGGCACACGTACGTTCTGAATTGGGTTGATGGTGGGTTTTTTCGTGAGACTCTAAAAAAGCATGTTCTGGTGAAATACATTCTTGTACAATGTTCAACGGTGGCAAAGATTCTGTACGGCTGTATAGCAAACTAAATACGTATAGTTAAACTAAACTAATATGTGTATAATAATCTAGAGGCCTAAGTATTTGCATTGTTCTCAGCTCAAGTGTACGGATGCTTGAACGTACGGTGATGTAAACCATTACTTTTGTAACTATCGTATCAGGCTTACGTACATATCACTTATACGTTTAAGCCATGCGTACTAGTTTTGCAGCACTTCCTAAATGTTATCACGTAAATTGTTATAATCTCATTAGTCTTTTGTGAGCGTTGTGTAGTGTGCAGTATTCAAACGAGCAAGAACGTCGATGGGGTTAGATTAGATTCGTAAAGTAATATATCAGATGTGACATGAATTTACTATGAAACTACCAAATCGACCCAGTTTATTGTGTCAGCTATTATATCACTGAAAGCCTAGATTTTAGTTTCGCTCACTGGTTATGCCTGTGGTGAAATAGTTCCGTATATTCAATACATTGTACTCCATTATACTACGCTACATATTGAGTAAACGTAATTATATTGTTCATTCGATATATGAGATAAATAATAATACCTTGATGAAGTATTGTTTTTCATTATCCGTTTGAATCAGTTGTTATATGCTAACACTATATATAAATGTGTATGTCAAAATATAACCAAAACCGGTGTCAAAATAGCCATTGTCCCCCTGGAGCTGTGGCGTCCATAGACATACACGGAATGAAACGTGAAACTAGTGTTGTATGTAGAGTTTAATGCCTATACTTGAATCTACAGGCTGGACTTTAGCGCTAGGGTACTATGGTTCCTTGTACACGGGCCTAAAATGCAGACGACTTTGGTTATTCCATATCCCATGTTATCATAATTCCTGTCAGGCAGCTATCAGTTGGAAAATTGGGGAAATCAAGACACAGTCTAGGAATCGCTTTCCGTCTGAATTACAAGGTTCTAACTGTAATTTTAGGGATATCGAAGATGATATGTTTTTAAAATATACATTTTGAAATGATATGTAAATAAGCTAGGTTTTTAAAATTTTAACATGTTGAAAGGCCACATTCCTGGTCAATATTCCTTATATGCGAGTTGTTAAACTTAAAATTGCTATATTTCAATTATCAACATTTTAGGTAGACTCTTTTATTGAAGACAACACTTATCTTATCCTCAAGTGGTACTTGCGCACTAATCATATTGGCATACGGCGACTTGAGTTATTGATATAGACAGCTAACGACATGCACTTACCTCATTATACCCAATTGGTATTCATTTGATACCAAAAGTGATAGTAGTGGTAATCCATATCAAATTGCAAAATCACTTACTCCTTTCTTGGCAGATATCTCCCGCGAGTTCATCATTTTCATGACGTTAATGTCTATAGTAAAACAACGCCTGTCAAAATAATCTTTGGAAGATAAGCGCAAATATAAACACGCCATAGCTAAGATTCTGATTAGATTAAATTACATCGTCTTTTGATAGTGTGGCGTGAGGCGTTCATAAAAGCAAGATTATTGGCAAAATTAGAGTGGATTAGCACTTGGCTAATAGTTTTTTCATGCACATCCATTACTATCAACCCATAAATATTGTGTGAACCACTACTTCAATTTAATGCAATTGGTTTCCATTTTCTGCTTTCTTGTAACGAACCTGTCTCAATCTATCGTGAATATAAAATCATCAATAAATAAATAATCTCTATTGCATTTTTAACTTTAATGCATTAGTATCGAGTCCCGTGCTACATCACCAGTGTTGCGGTAATCATTTTAATACATAAAAGTGTGCGTAACATTTTGCATTAACACATAGGATACTCCTGAAAATTGAATTGGGAGGTAGGCCAGGGAGAAACTGCAACCGAGTATTATTTTCAATAACACTGAGTAGAAATAAGCTTTTGAAATACAGCTTCGAGCGCTTTACGGACATTATCTAGTCTGGAATAATTTAGTCTGAAAATCATATTAGTAGCACAGTGTTAACGTTAACATTATGTACTTGGATAAGATGTATTTAATAATAATAATAATAATAATAAAAATAATAATATTGACGTTCTTATATAGCGCTTTCCACAATGCAAGCACAGTCCCAAACAGTACCTTAAGACTATTGGAATTCGTTATACTTAATTTCACAATATCAGTAATATGTACATTAAAGGGACACGAAGTAGAGTTGAAGATTTTTAAAAAATCAAAAAAAATCAGCCTGCTTTGGGCTAATTTTAAAACTAAAATCTGCTCTTCGGATAATATAATGTGATTTTTTTTTCGAACTTTAAACTTTTGTTTTTACAAAATATGATATAGCACTATAGTTTCTATGACAAATTGAAGTTAAAAAGTTGGAATTTCTTTACATAACAACATTTCTCAAAAGAAATATATAGGGCTTCTAGTTACACCCAGACTAAAGAGCCTTGATGATACAACATACACAATCACAATGGAGTTTATTTTAACCTGACACTGCTCCCTCCTTTTTTTCAGAAAAAAATGGAAACAATTCCGCGGGGCGAGAACGGACCCAAATAATACCCCCCCCCCCCCCCCCCAATTTGAACCAAGGACCTCCGGCACACGTGGTAGATAATTCCACAACACGTCATGAGTGTCAAGACTACTTGGCGCAGTATATTTCGTCAAGTATAGGCTGGGTCCTTTTATTGAAAAACTTCCACGCAGGGTTATAGAAACAGGCTGGGTCGTGGTATTTTTTGGTATTTGGTAAGGTTATGGTTATAAATTACCCATATCAACCCAAATAGAATGAAGTTCATCTGCATCAACACTGCACACAAAAATATTAGGCAATTATATAGTCTAGAATCATTGACAAACAATGTAATAGATAACGCAGGACGCGAACGAATGCACTTGACGCCTGCTAGTATCTATATTAACATATTCAAAATTTGTTTTGACGGTTCCATTAGTGTACTGGAATTCGATTTGTACAACCTTGTGAACTCAAAGGAAACGTTAAATGCACAGCTAAAGTATGAACTTTACTACTTTGAATCCTACAAGTGGTAGAGAACGTAAGCTAAGATTGGATGCACAGTCTATTATGTTTGTGTTTATAACTTGAATGCTAACATGGGAAAGATTTGAAATTACTCTCTCCCAGACTAAGAAAACCTCAGAGGTATTGATTGCTTACATTTGCTCTTGTATTTACACGGTTGACAACCATCATAAATTCTAGGGGGACATTTACATGAATTATGTATGATGTTGCCTTGTGTGACAATCGTGTGAAGGCCATAGTTAAGGGTATTTTCAGAAACGCAACACAATTAAACGTACTACACTAACATTTGTGCAACGATGTAAAGTCGAAGTGCGTAAATAACTCAAAGGGCCTTAACTCAAGAGAAATATGTTGATTAATGAATAGACTGTGTATATTAGATACAAACACAAGTGCATACCAACATTGCGTAATCACAATATTGTATTAGGGATATGAGTTGGTATTGAGTTATGACAGTGATGCAAGAGGGGTCAGGGGAACTGCATATCGAGGCTTCTAAGATTGAACAGAAGGTCAAGATGAAGTACACTGAGCTTGGTATAAGGTGTCGATGCAGAGAATACCATCCCGCTAAACACTATTTGGGGTATAAAGAGCTCCCAGTGAAATAAATCTAGGCCTATACAGATGAGTTGTATTTAAAATTGTTCTAAAATTCTATGATTTTAACTCACCTAATTTCACAATTCAGTATAAAAAAACCTGTATTTTAGAATTTCCCGCGGACATGAATTACCCATCGTATAAATATCAAGACAACAATGCGAAGTTTCTTATTTTGATGCTGGTTTTTGAGAACCACTTCGAATGTCATTACCGTAACCTCAAAAGCGAAAGCTTTATAATTTAAAGAGGACGCTGATATTCTACACGTGATCCAAATATTTTTTTAACACTTTCACGTGGCAGGCGTCTGCAGACGACATTCCAAAATTTCACAAAATGTTTCAAAAATGTCAACATTATTGAGTTTCATTACCATATTTGTAATTACCATGAGAAATGGATTGAAATAAGTATATACAAACATGCTTAGTATTGGTACAGTAATCCGTGAGATAGACTTTAAATGTTGGAACTATTTGTTATGAAATCTTTTTTTGTATAAATGGTAAACACAATAGCCACGTTGAAAGTGTAAATAACAAGCTGCAAGAGCCCGGTGCTTTCATCTACTCTACTATGCTACCGCACGGGTTATCTCTTCGAATGTGCATGTGCAACACGTCGTAATTACAGTTCATACGTACACCATCTAGGGTATGTGACTCCAGACAGGGACTGCGTGCCTACAGCGTACGACGAGGTGAACATTAAATGCCATACACGTCTCAAAGGATATTTCAGCATTTGTTGCACATGTGAGTTAAAAGGCTTAAAAAAAAGGTTCGTCTCGTCGACTTACAGTCATAACTGACAAGCTAGTGGGTTGTCCCTTTGTATAATAATTATCCTGACATTAGGTAGAACTATATTACTACTTTAGTTAAACATTCCTTACATTACAGATGCAAGCCATGAGACAAAACAACATGGTAAAACACAAAACCTAGCAAATTAAACGTTCCAGGGCATGCATGACATGGCGTGACATCAAAGAAGATTTATTGTGATGGTCCCCTTACTATTGTGCTTACTAATTGCTGTTAATGACACGCGGTTGAATACAAGTTCGATGACCTTTGTTAAATCCCATAAGTTACGACCCAAGCAACCTTGGTATCATCAGGATATCAAAGTCGAGAGACGTTTGAGAAGAAAATATGAGCGTAAATGGCGTAAATCTGGTACTGAGATCGATCGTATGGCTTATCAAAATCAGAGGGATAGAGTCAATCAACTGATTGATGACAGTAAGACGGAGTTTTACAGGTCCTCTCTTGCAACTTCAGACAAAAAGGATGTTTTCAAGACTGTCAACTCTTTACTCAACAAAAACCGCAGAATTCTCCCTGAATCCGATTCACCTCAACTTCTGGCAAATGATTTCGCTGTTTTCTTCAAGGACAAGGTTGATAAGATTCGCAACACTCTTAATGAGCAACAGCCTGACAATGATACGACCACCAATGAGATCAATGAACTCCCAACCGACTTGGAAATGTTTAACGAGTTTGAAAGGATTACAGAGGAGGATGCGCGGAAATTAGTGAAGGGATTTGCTAGTAAATCATGTGCTCTTGACACCATTCCTACGTGGCTCTAAAGGACAAGTTGGATATTATTCTACCTGTTCTCACATCTATCATAAACACATCTATTTCATCCGGCATTTTCCCAAACTCCCTTGGTCAAGCCATAATATCACCAATTTTGAAAAAACCATCATTGGATCACAACGCCTTAAGCAGTTATCGTCCTGTTTCTAATATCAAATTTGTTGCCAAACTTATCGAAAAAGCTGTTGCCACACAACTGAAACAGCACATGTCTCGGCACGATCTTGAGGAGCTATACCAGTCTGCTTATAAGACACATAACAGTACAGAAACGGCGCTTTTAAAAGTTAAAGACGATGTACTCATGGCGATGGACAAGTCGCATATAGTTTTTCTTGTTTTATTGGATCTGTCTGCAGCCTTTGACACTATCGACCATACTGTTTTACTTAGGAGAATGAACACAGAGCTAGGTGTATCAGGTACTGCCCTACAATGGTTTAAGTCATACCTCTCTGGTAGACAGAGCCGCGTGTCCATTGGCAACAGCTACTCAGATCCTGTGGATCTAAAATATGGTCTACCGCAAGGATCCATTCTTGGTCCTTTAAAGTTTTTAATCTATACGCTCCCTCTCGGAAACATCATTCGCCGCCATGGCTTAGACTTTCACCTTTATGCAGACGACACGCAGTTATACTGTTCCTTTAACCCCAAAATACCTGGTGCTATGCAACACGCAATCGAGAGGCTACAACTGTGTATTTGTGAAATCCAAAATTGGATGACCATTAACATGTTGAAATTAAATGAGAGCAAAACCGAGTTTATTGTGTTTGGATCACCCCATTTTCTCCAGAGCTTGCCACCTGTGTCACTGGCAATTGGTGATGCACATATTGAACCAACGCTGTCTGTTCGGAACCTGGGTGTAAAATTTGATGCAAATATGACCATGACCAAACAAATATCTAGCCTCTGTCAATCTACACATTACCAGTTAAGAAACATCCGTAGAATAAAGCGATACCTCGATAAAGACACTCTTCATCATGTCGTTAGAGCTTTAGTTATCTCTCGTCTTGACTATGGTAATCTTCTTCTCTTTGGTGCTACGGAACATGAATTGAACAGAGTTCAAAGATTGCAGAACAATGCCGCTCGGTTGATATGTTCCATATCCATGCGTGACCATATTACTCCCACGCTTAAAGAACTCCACTGGCTGCCCATACGGGAAAGGATTCAATTCAAACTCTGTCTTTTTGTCTTCAAAAGCATGAACAATACTGCACCTGGATATTTATGCAATTTACTGTCACCATATGTTTCATCGAAGAGCTCTTCGTTCTGCAAATGATATTACTCGCCTAAATGTTCCTAGGACAAATAAGGTCTTGGGTCAGAAATCTTTCAGTGTAGCTGGTCCACGGGCATGGAACAATCTCCCTCGTACCATAAGAGAAACTGACAATATCTCTCATTTTCGTTGTAGTCTAAAGACTCACCTTTTTCCATGCTAAATGTATTTTGTGTACTGATGTGTTACATGCGCTATGATCTAGATGGAATAGCGCTATATAAATATTAATTAATTGTTATGTTACAATGCATGTTACAGCTCACAGTGATTTAATTGAATTCCGTAAGCACCTGGCCCAGGAAAGATGTTCATATCACATTTGATGTTTTTATTATTTGACGTTTATAAGCAGTTGATATAACACCGACTCTATTCATTTGAAAGAGCTACTAGCAGTAATCCAGAGGAAACATTTAAATTCATTATGTAAATTCGTGTGGATGTGATGGTTTAGATGTGAATGTATCTAAAGACTTAGAGGTTTGACCCTAAATGTGACCAGTCATATATCAAGGGCCTCTTTGTATCTGCTACGTTATTGTAAGATGACAAGTACATTATTGTTGACGTCATTTCACATACATGTATCGGTTGATTTAGCAATATTGAGTCAATCTAAAAACACTGCTGCTAAAGATATGCAGTTGAATACAAGTTCGATGACCCTTGTTAAATACAATGCCTGTTGCATCTCTCAGTGTGGTTTTGAGTTACTATTATTATATTGGAATTCCGTATGCACCTGGCGCAGGAAAGATGTTTATATCAGTGGCAATATTTGATGTTGATATAAACTGACTTCGCCCTTTTTAAGGAGCTGCTAGTAGTAACCTGAGGAAGCCTTTAAAGTCATTATGTAAAATCGTATGGATATTAGATGTGAATGTTATCTATAGAGGTTTGATCCTAAATGTGATCAGCCACATTCAAAGACCTCTTTGTATCTACTGCGTCATTGTAAATTGACCAGAACATTATTGTTGACGTCATTTTCCATGTATGTGTCTGTTGATTTAGCAAGATGTAGTCAATCTAAAATAGACTGCCGCTAAAGATACGCAGTTGAATACACAAGTTTAACTCTTGTTAAATGCAATGTCCCTTGCATCCAACAGTACGGTTTTGATTTAGTACTTTGAATTCCGAATGCACCTGGCCTAGGAAAGACTGCTTATATCAGTGGCAATATTTGATGTTGATATAAAACCGATTCTGCTCTTCTTAAAGAGCTGCTAGACGTGTTAATCCTGTATATGCAGTTGAATACAAGTTCGATGCCCGGGGTTCGATGACCCTTGTTAAATACAATGCCTGTTGCATCTCTCAGTGTGGTTTTGAGTTACTATTATTATATTGGAATTCCGTATGCACCTGGCGCAGGAAAGATGTTTATATCAGTGGCAATATTTGATGTTGATATAAACTGACTTCGCCCTTTTTAAGGAGCTGCTAGTAGTAACCTGAGGAAGCCTTTAAAGTCATTATGTAAAATCGTATGGATATTAGAGGTTTGATCCTAAATGTGACCAGTCATATTCAAAGACCTCTGTTCATTTACTGCGTCCTTGTAAGTTGACAAGAACATTATTGTTGACGTCATTTTCCATGTATGTGTCTGTTGATTTAGCAAGATGTAGTCAATCTTAAAAAGACTGCCGCTAAAGATACGCAGTGGAATACAAGTTTAACTCGTATTAAATGCAATGTCCCTTGCATCCCACAGTACGGTTTTGATTTAGAACTTTGAATTCCGAATGCACCTCGCCCAGGAAAGACTGCTTATATCAGTGGCAATATTTGATGTTGATATAAAACCGATTCTGCTCTTTTTAAGGAGCTGTTAGTAGTGTTAATCAAGAGGTAGCTTTTAAAGTAATTATGTAAAATGGATAAAAAGTAATAGTTAAAATCGAACCTGTTTATGGTTTCATGTGCACGAATTGAGTAAATTACGTTTTCTTTGTGAATGACAGCATTCCGATTAATCACAAGCACTTGTGAAAATTCGTGAAAACAATTGAAAGTCGTCCATATTAAGGAATCCCGTATGAACATACTGCTTCAAATGTCAAACCAACATCAAGAAGACTACTACTACAGTACAGTCTAAAATCCGAACAAATCGAACTGATAAAACAGATGGCATGTTGTATTGCTCAAATTGCTCAAACAGTGACAAGATTCATGTTTGATTACAACTGTGTAGTTTATAATCACCACTGTAATGACTGTTTAAATGACCACGCAGGTAAGCTGATGAAACACGGATAAGGACCAGCGCAACACTTGTCTGGTAGTTATTGCTAATGACTTCTATCACACTGAGCCTATCAAACCCATTGGTTAACATTGCTGTCATATACAGTCATAAATAATTATTTGAATGAATTCAATGTCGTAGATTATCTCATTACCAATATGAAAGACTACTATAACAATGCCATGGTGTACATGTATTGTACACCACGCTGCTGTTAATTGTATATACCATATTGCCTAGCTAGTGTTGCTCTACGCTTCCACGAACTCAGAATTACATCACGTTGTGAAACAATAACAACACCTGGTGTACCAAGGATCATAAATGCAAGGATATGTACGCTTGTCTGGTTATGGCTTATTACGCGTAGGAACCACATTTTCGCGGGCTCGCATTAAGCGCACAGTATGATCTGTAGTGAACACGTCCCAACTGCATTGGAACGACAACGAATAATGGCACGTTATTCCTTCTTCTGGCGATAGCCGGTTGATATCGCTACTTTTATAAATGAGCAAGACGGCATCACATATATCTGTGAATAACGTATGTAATACTACTACAAATAGTTGCATACTTTCCAATGATGGTTTGATACATATGGATATAACATCCTGTTGAGGAACAACAACACTACCTTCTTGAGGATCATAGAGAACACTACCTGCTGGAGAGCCAGGGAAAACATGTGGATTATATAAGAAGCACTTTCTAACGAATGTATGTAAGATATGCAAAATACTATTGACGTAGGAACAATCAATCACAAGAACGTAATCGTCAATATTCTAAAATAAGAACGAAATAGTGGGACCGTCCCATACCATGATCCCTTTTGTTAATAGATACAAGTACCTCTTTGCATCTGAACATTATAATACATCAGGGCATACATCGCTGTTACCAATCTGAATTTGCCATTTGTCACATGTTTGGGAAGTTGGTGAAGGATTCAATAAAGCAACAGGTTAGTTTAAAGCATCGTTGATCTGAATTGTCCCTTCCACCACATTCGTGACCGTTTTCCTTTTAAGATGGTAGTAACTTGTCCAACCCGCCTAGTATGATGTATTGGGCCTAGAGCCAGAGAGGCGACGTTTCCAACCACCTTAAAAACTCACATTCCAACAAAGAATGTAAGTGTTATTCTATAACTTGTAAGTACTTGATAAAGAAAACTGCACACCTGGTAATTTTAGACATATTTTGTGCAAATGTTAATTGAAGTGCTTGATATATATATGAGACACTATTTTTATTGTTGATTAAAAATCGAAATTATTAAGACGTTTAATAACAGTGTTATTGGTATGGTTCACCGAAAACGTTAGATGTGGCTCCTAACGAAATTCCTCCATATTTATTACCAGATCATTCCTTAGATGATTGTTTGGAAAATAATATGGAGAATTTATGGCTTTTGGACAAATCCATACATTCTTGTTCATTTTATTTTTTTTGGTTTAAATCGGTTTCAGTTTTGGATCAAAATGTGAAACATTTCTTAACCTACACGTTCTTAGCTGCGTTTGAGAACATTTTTTAACGGTGACGACTTTTAGTTTTGCCCCTCACACTACGAACATGATGAACGGTGGCTACGCAACTGTCTATAACATCAATAATAAAACATTTTCCCAATGCATTGTTCATTAATCTCACGCACGCTTGCTGCACTGTAACAAGACCAACATACATTTACCAGATATTACACCATGGGGTTATGCCCTCAATTTTCAATAAGCCTACTCGACTTGATGAACAAGCGTTAAGCAATCAATCGCATGCCCATAAAATACACTCTTTGGTAAATGAAAACTGTTGATATGACGTCATCGTTTCAAGCGATACAAATTTGATGACGTTCTCTATGTGAAGAGACATTGGCCTGGGATGTCATCGCTCTACTGGTTTTAAAAGCAATCGTCGTTGGTAAATAAATTTTAAAAAACCTTTAAAAGGGAAGTGCTAGTACAAATGAAAGACTTAAATAGTTTTGAGAAAAGCAGTTGTTCTTAAATACGGTATATACAGGCTATATAGGTTAAATAGCCGATAATGTGCCATAATTTGCTTTTTAGGATACGACATCACATTTTGAGCTACGTATCATATCAGTGTCACTGATCGGTCATCCCGCAATCAATTTGGCAACATAAATGACATTCGCGTAGAAATCTCAAGGAAAAATGTGTATTTTCCAATCAATCCCGGACAAAATAGGCAAATATCATATAATGTGCCCTTATTTGCTTTGCTACGTATGAAATCAGTAACAGATTTGTGAGCATAAGACATTCGTTGTCCTAAAATCAATGCCCTAGCACCATAATCATGATTTTTGGTGGTTAAATCTCGGATTAGAAATATCAAAGTCAGAAGTTGTAAGCTACAATCAAGGAAAAAAAGGTTGGCACACTTTGTCTTAATTACGGGAAAAAACCCGCCCCTCTCCCCGGAGGCAATGTTGATCCGAGTCATATTATTAGAAGCCATGGTAGGTCCCCCAACATTGATTGATGGGGGATGGGGAAGGATATAAGAAAGGGGGAGACTTTTGCTTTATATTAAACAGTGCTATGTCCCAAGTCTGATCTCAATTGCGAGCACAGGGATATTTGTAACAAGTGTGCTAACTATTATTTTCCTTGATTGTAGCTTTAACTACAAATTAATTCATTGGTTAAACTGGCCAAAAATCACTCAAAATTATTAATACAGACAAAAATCAGGAAATGAGCCCATAAAATGTGTGATCCCGATTGATCAATTAGAAAACAATTTCTCAAAACATTACGTAATAAATTTTCAAAGACGAAAAATCAACGTATTTATCATATATGGCGAAAAGCATACAAAATAAACCTTCCGTCTACAAAAATTCACCCAAATATGAATTAAATCGAGTCTCAAACTTGATCTAATATTATGAGCTAGTATACAAATTTAGTACACGGCCCTTTAATCCATAGTACGAAGAAGACAACTTGCCAACTATCACATAAATCCACTTCAAAAGTTCACAAAAAGTGCAATACGATGACATAGTTATTTAATGGCGATAATATCACATCTCTCGTCCAATCATACCATCGATACGGATGGACCTGGAGGCGCATATAATTGATACCCCTGATACAAATAAATCTCACTCTAGCAAACTGGTGCCGTGACGTAGATGAAAGGAAATAATTGATTGCCGGCAATTTGGAACCCGGTAGTATATTATAACGGAATGAATCGTATTGAAAACTGGAAACCATCGCTGGTGACGACACAACACAAGGCTGCTGTTAGTTGGTTACACACTGATATCCAAGCGGCACACTTCTCGTCCAATCGGTGTGAACGTATGAAAGGATCGTTTGGCTGGACCCGTTTGAAATTATACCAATTAGGTTAGGTTTTCTGTGCCAAGTGACACTCGGAGCTAAAAATAACGCGTACTCGTTCACACAGAAAACACTATGTAAAAGAATTACACAAATTATGTAAAAAATACACAATCTGTGTAAAAATAGAACTCCATAATACTATGTAAACATTTGTGTTAAGCTTTTGCATAGGAATTTACACAAGCTTGGGTATACAGACTGTAACAAAAAAAGTTATACAATCGCAATTTTATTTTTAATCCAATGTTAAAATCATGCAATGTCAAAATCTTTTACACTTTGTGTTAAGTTCCATTTTGGCTACCAGAATCATTTTATTTGGTCTTTTTAACTACTTGCGTTTAAAATGTATGACTAATCTACTAAGTCGTCTAGAAATCGGGTTGGGCCACTTTCACAATATCATACAATCTTATATCTTGTATAAATTAAATTATTAGGGTATCATGCCAGGAACATTAAAGAAAACAATATAATTCTTTTTCAAATAGTTTTATTTCCTTTGAATAAATAAATTCATAAAATAAATAAATAATATTTGTAAAGACCTAACCTTCTTTGTAATACAGTTAACCATACTTGAAATGAACCATTGTTGTCTAACAAGAACGCTCTACTGCTATGTTCCTGGTTCGATTCCATTCATATTCATCCAAGTGATTTTACCATTGATTGAATTAAAAGTGGCCCAGGTGATTTCATGACTACTTTAGACAATTGATCATATCTCTGCTTACCGACCATCGATTGTCATGAAACAAAGCTTATTAGAAAGCTAAGAAAATTCCTATTGCAAGCCGTTAAAACTCAAAACAGAAATTCTACGGGAGATATATTTAATATTTTTTTCAAAACTGTATAACTTTTTTTTGTTACAGCCTGTATATTACATGTTTTATGTAAACTCTTACATAATAATTATGGAGTTCTATATTTACATATTTTTGTTGTTACTGTTTGTTTCCTCACTTCAAGTTGTTGTTGTTACAGTTTGTTTCCTCACTTCAAGTTGTTGTTGTTACTGTTCGTTTCTTCACTTCACTTCACATTGTTGTTGTTACTGTTCGTTTCCTCACTTCAAGTTGTTGTTGTTACTGTTTGTTTCCTCACCTCAAGTTGTTTTTGTTACTGTTTGTTTCCTCACTTAAAGTTGTTGTTGTTACTGTTTGTTTCCTTACTTCAAGTTGTTGTTGTTACTGTTTGCTTCCTCACTTCAAGTTGTTGTTGTTACTGTTTGTTTCCTCACTTCAAGTTGTTGTTGTTACTGTTCGTTTCCTCACCTCAAGTTGTTGTTGTTACTGTTCGTTTCCTCACCTCAAGTTGTTGTTGTTACTGTTTGTTTCCTCACCTCAAGTTGTTGTTGTTACTGTTCGTTTCTTCACTTCACTTCACATTGTTGTTGTTACTATTTGTTTCCTCACTTCAAGTTGTTGTTGTTACTGTTTGTTTCCTCACTTCACTTCACATTGCTGTTGTTACTGTTTGTTTCCTCACTCCAAGTTGTTGTTGTTATTGTTTGTTTCCTCACTTCAAGTTGTTGTTGTTATTGTTTGTTTCCTCACTTCAAGTTGTTGTTGTTACTGTTTGTTTCCTCACTCCAAGTTGTTGTTGTTACTGTTTGTTTCCTCACTCCAAGTTGTTGTTGTTATTGTTTGTTTCCTCACTTCAAGTTGTTGTTGTTATTGTTTGTTTCCTCACTTCAAGTTGTTGTTGTTACTGTTTGTTTCCTCACTTCAAGTTGTTGTTGTTACTGTTTGTTTCCTCACTTCAAGTTGTTGTTGTTACTGTTTGTTTCCTCACTTCAAGTTGTTGTTGTTACTGTTTGTTTCCTCACTTCAAGTTGTTGTTGTTACTGTTTGTTTCCTCACTTCAAGTTGTTGTTGTTACTGTTTGTTTCCTCACTCCAAGTTGTTGTTGTTACTGTTTGTTTCCTCACTTCACTTCACATTGTTGTTGTTACTGTTTGTTTCCTCACTTCAATTTCTTTAAAATTATAACAATATTTATCATGAGACAACCAAGCCATTACCAATTACCGCAACCGCCTTCAATGCATGTACTATTCATTTCTTAATAGTTTACATCACATCGAATATTTTCATTTCAAAACGTTTGATTTAACTGACATTGAAATGTGATTAGACGTATCAAATTACAATTATTATTTGCCAATCTCTATTAGTCACGACATTGACATGCATATTATTTCCTCTAGCAAGGCAAGTCATTACATTACTTAGCCATTATTGAAATGTTCCCGCATCCGTTTTGGATCATGGATAAGGTCGATATGTAATAACAGATAATTGCTCACCTTGCAGAAGAATGAAATATCCGCCTATCAAATATATAATATCCATAAGGCCGAACATGTCCAAATCAATCGGGTACTTGTGAATGTTTACAGCGAGAAATATCATTACCGCTTAACAGAAAGATAAGAATCCATGTGTTTTATAGCTAATATGAATAGTGTGAGAATAAATGTGAAAAATGCTCTGGCCGAATTGACGCTTTTTGACATAATCTTAGAGAATGTGTCTAATTTGGAATACAAAATCATTCGCATGCCAAAAATCCATAATCTTGTACAACGAACACATCCTTCATTTTAGTTATAATCATCTCCCACCAAGTCAAGGTTACTTGGTCAATTCACCTACTTACCTTCCCATCCAAAAGAATTGGGGCATGAAGAAAAAAACTATTTAAGGGGATCGAGAAGGAAAAATCACGTCCAAGGCGCTAACTCCACCCCCCCCCCCCCCCCCCCCCCCCTCCTTTCAGCCACAAACAAATGGAAGTAGCATTATGAATGAGCA
Organism: Ophiura sarsii; assembly: GCA_035610835.1. NCBI lineage: Eukaryota > Metazoa > Echinodermata > Ophiuroidea > Amphilepidida > Ophiuridae > Ophiura > Ophiura sarsii. The sequence goes on along the minus strand of CM069442.1, from coordinate 10,464,072 downwards.
AAGGAAATTTACATATCGGTCTTCAGGGTGACAAAACATATACATATACCAATAAACTATCAGGTACGAGTCTCTGTAGGATGGTACCAGCACGCATGATACACTTATGTATGATATGAAACGTTCCCGTGAATGAACTGGCGAAGTGACGTCACTGACAATATTTGGGTTAAGTGTTCAGCCAATAGTATACATTAGCAATGATGCCAGAAAGCCTAATTTGATGAACGAGAATTTCCACGTTTGTGCCCAACCTTCTGAAGCTGTTGTTTACTCTAAATAAATAAAGGAGACCCGATACATGCATGCTTGAGGTCTCTAAGTACTTTTTTACCAAATTGGATATATTGATTTTTTTATTTTGATTATTATTCGTCGCAACTCTTTGCTCATATCGTATTGAAGCGGTGATGTGGGACCTTTGAGATTAGTAGAGTAATATAATCCGAGTATTCTCTAAAAGCGATTGAGTTCTGTACTGTCGTAAAGTACAAACCTGGTGTTTATCAATCAGTTTGTAAACTTACATACAGTTATAGACAAATAATTTGAATATTACGGTTTTTCATTCATGTCTTCTCTGGATTCTTCAGTTTAACACTTGAAAATCCAGAATTGAATCCTACTGTCATATATATGTGCAGGTGGAAGATGTTGTCATTATTAATATGATGACATTATTGTCCTCAGGAGAACCTTGGTATAATCACAAATGCAATTCCAGGATGCAACAACAAAAACATAAATTGCAGAAGGTGCCTGTACAACCCTCTATAATGCATACCCCTGACCACCACCATGACCACATCACACTTCAGTATAAGTGCACTTAGTGACATACGGAGGGATGCTAACGATGTTACACACCATCTTTATTATGGTAGAAGTTTTTCAATTTAGATCACGATGCCATGCATTACATTTAATATCACTGTAGAATGCTGGACGCTTTAGATCGCAATGCAATGGAGTACCTTTACATTTGTTGTAGGAAGTTTGACGGTTTAGATCACGGTGTAATACACCATCTATAAATTTATGGTAGGAAGTCTGACACTTTAAATCGCGATTCAATGCATCAATTTAATCTTTAGATCACGACACAACTTTGGCTGTTTAGATCACGTTGCCATTCACCATCTTTAGAATGCCATTAATATATCTGATATATCTTGTGCAACCCGTCTATCTATGCAAACCACTGCAGTATAAGTCCATGCAATGGTACACAGAGACTAAGAAGAATTAAATTTTATGTCCATTATATGTATGTTCATGTAATTCGCAAACCGACATATATCATTGTTGGTGACTCTATGTAAATTGTACCAATAGCTTTATACAAATCTCTTGAAACAAATATGGGATATTTAAGGCGGCAATTAAAGATAGATCAGCCTCTGGAAAGTAGTAGCAGCTACCAATGACATTGTATGTATATAGTACAAGCATTTCCTCCTCGAAATTGAAATGGTATTTTCCCGAAGGTTTCTTATATGCAGACAAATCATGAGGACAATTGTTTATTTGATGATGATATCTAACAACCTGTATTCACCCCATCAGATCATTAGACTATTGGCATTCCTGTGAAGCCTTGGGGTGACAGAAGTAGTATAGGGTTAATGTACCGTATGAAACTGTATAATCGAGTGATCAATATACAAAATCAAATGTAGTGAGTACATACAAGGGAGTAAATTTCGCTTTGGGCATAAAAAGTAAACGTAAACAAAACGTTTTTAAGTATAATGTATTTGACATATCATCATTAAAATCATCTCAATTTGTATGCCGTTTACAAACTGTTTCAGATTTGGTCTAACCTGTGTGCATTTTCAAGCGTATTGGATTTCTTACGTGTCAATCGTTTTAAGTAATTGTTATTGTTAATATTGATAATTAAAAGAATTGACACGCCTTAAGCAATGTACCTCATTCATATAAGACGTGGTAAGTTCAATAGTGTTCTGTCGTCTTCGTCGGGACAGAAGGTGATCTTTTCCTTACGGAGGTTCTCCTCTAATGTGAAAAAATCATGAGAAATGGATTTATTTTATCCTTTAACACCCTGCATTTTCTTAATCTGAACATTAGGCCATTGGCATTCCTTCGATGACGAATGTAGTTATAATACCAAGCGGTTAATGTCCCGTGTTAAAAGCAGTATCAATATCCAAATCTTAGTGCATACAAAACCTCTCGTGGTGTCAGGAGTATTTGTGTATACCTGTAAACTCGAGATTGATTTGTATGTCTATCAGGCTCTATATCAGTAAATTGTGTTTCGTGTCACCCATAAGAAATGTATCCATATCATTCAGAATATGAATCAGCGATGATAGTCACTTCACTTTGCGTTTTAAAACCGGAGAGTCTGTCGTAACACGAGATAAACAGCCGCTTAAATCCAAACCCACGGCCCCCGCCTTTAGGTAATTAGCATACATGTACTTCATTTGTAAATCAGCCTTTGAGATAATTGGGCCCCATTTGTCAAAATAGTCTATTCCATTCACGGCGGTAACTGCATACCGTACCTCGGTTCTTGACATTGATGTCTGTGCATCTGTTGTTCAGAAAGACATTATATGCTGCAGGCGGTGAACATTCACGAAGCCGTGGTTATAATGCGTTTAATCTAAAAGTGTAATCTTCGTGAAGTATCGTATTTTCAGGTTGTAGTAGTGTGTGGCGTTTATAAAAACAAGATTGTTGACGGATAAAATTGGGGTAAGATTTGGCTAAAAGTGGTGTAATACATACCTTGCGTAGAGTTTATTCTGTTGGTTCCTATCCACTTTAGGTTTTACATACATGTTCATTGTTTCATTGGCGTCATCATGATGATATAGACGATGTCACCTGTAACGTCACAGCGAATTGACTGCCAAACAAAAGCTTGCCTGTCGGTGTTCGCACGCATGCCAAGGGGTGTCCATTATAACCCATACATTATTAAACCAAACCAGCCATCTATATTCAATAGCAGTCAATACAACACTCAATGCATATTCCCCATGCATAGAATGGAACCGGGCACTTTTGATCAACAAGAGGTAACATGGTCTATAGTTTACGAAAAAAATAAACGACCCCACTCGTTCGTTTTCCGTCCCTTTGCGTATAAGCTGTTATTATCGTGCTATATATCAACACATTCAATATACCAGACCCAGATACAGACGATTTGGGTCATCCCATTGAAATCGTTCCAGACAGCTTAATATAAAGCAGCGACCATCCCGTATGACTATATTCGGAAATAAGAGGCGGTCAATAATGGGGAAAGCGGGAAAATGAGCTGATGTAAACGAAATGGCATGACATCAGCAATGTCATCTACAATCAAGGAAAATAATAGTTGGCACACTTGATTTAATTTAATACAACTATCCCTGTGCTCACAATAGAGAACCGACTTGGGACATAGCACTCTTTAATAGCACGCAGAGGTCTCCCCTCTCTCTCATCCTTCCCCACCCCCCATCAATCAATGTTGAGAGAGCTGCCAAAGCTTCTGATGACATGTGGCTCGGATCAACATTGCCTCGGGGGAGAGGGGCACTTTTTTCCTCAATTGGGACAAAGTGTGCCAACCTTTTTTCCTTGATTGTAGGTACGTTCAATTATTTTTTATTTTTTATTGTTCAAATTTATTTTCATTCATCATTTACACATTTTGCATAGCATGATTACATTACATATATTCACAAATTCATAAATTAATCCATGTTTGCATCACATGGCCAAATAATACAATATAACCAAATAGATTTTTGTAAATATTTGTACATTCAAAACATCTATAGGCCTACTTGTAATAATATCCTTATATTCAAAACAGGCATATCACCTATATAATTCAATGTCTTCTACTTTGTAAAACACATTTCATAAACTCATTTTTTTAAAATCATTTCTTGTGTTCAATTCTTTTAAATAAATATATCAAAATAGTCCAAGCTAGAAACCACATAACCTTGTTTTGTTATATTTACAAGGTGTCTTCGCAGTTTCTAGACCAGCTTTTTCTGCTGATTATAAATCCGATGGGTGCCAGTTGCGAAACCTTGAGAATTTTTGTAAAAATACAAAATGGCTGCAAAATAGCCATTTTATTATAGTTTTGTTTATTACAGGACTTTGTTTCGCTATACATTTGTAACAGTTTCTAACTGCAAATAATGCATATGATTAGCTCTAGTTGAGAAAACTTAGATATTTTGTCAAAACAGTTTACCAATATAGTTTTGCTTATCAAGGTTTGGTGGCCATCTTGTATTTCATTATATTCTGTGAATATATCATTACTCACACCTATAGCCATTTTATAACAACAGTTAAAACATACAATTTACAAGTAATAATGTTCATAACAATGGTAAAACGCCTATTTTATGGTATAATGACAGCCATTTTTATGTTTGCAATTCCTGACAAATGCTAAATGTTTTAAAACTGGCACCCACTAGTTTCTGGTTCAGCATTTACATATTGACTATAAAAAGAAGACATAAAATCGTATATATCATAAAACAAGGTTCATTCAAAGTATCATTATTCCTAGCCTGGACTTAAATCTGATGTTTCAGAGCTTAAATATTTGCATTTGGTACTTGTGTATTTCTCACAATCTTTTAAGTAATATTTCAAATAAAAGTCAATAATTCATCGAAGCTCAATATGTTTTCTATGTTTGCAATGCTTTTCAAACTTAATCGTAATCAAACAAATCACATTTCACATCAAGAATACATACTTTGGTACCATATGATTGTCCATGTCTATATTGATCAACTTCATACTTATAAAACATAATTCATTAATTAAAACTGAAGTATTCTAAAATTAGCCATATTATTCTACCTAATCGCGTCATGGAGTCAGCTTCGAAAATATTAAATATTCATAGGCATAGTATATGATGGCCCGACTAGATATAAGTGTAGTATGTTGTAGTGCTGGTCAAAGAAGATTTCTTGATGCACCCCATCATGCTTGGCGCCCCTACAGTACCAGCAGGGCTTTATCACCAAAATAAACAGTGCCACACATGTGTTGAAGTAATTAACAGCTGGAGGTCGTCTGACCTCTACCATAGTAATACATGGTGCAGATAGGGTAAACTTGGCCACAAATATGAAAGAAGTTGAATCCCAACTAAAACTTGTATTTATAAAAAATATAGGGTCTTTAAGAAAATCAACAGAGGACTGTTTTAAAGACACATCAATCATATTACTTGCAACAGGATTTTTTTAAAGACCCTCGTTAACCAACTTTATAAGAATTTCCTTGCACTGTAATGTCGATAGGAACCAGTAGACACTGGTGGCAGAATCAGTGGTCATGTGATGAAAGTGAAGCATCCTGGGGTGCATCAAGAAATCTTCTTTGAGTGCTGGTGAAGGTTACTGGTTAATCCACATTAAAAGCTACCTGTGAAATGTTCATAAAAAAGTACTGATGAATAAGAAAACAATAAAACTGAAACAGCGCTATACAACATATCGTAGCATTGTAAAGTCTAAACAGCTTTGGCAACCTGTAAGCTCAAACTTGATTTGTATGTCCGTCGGGCAACTTTTCAGATCGTGGGTAAACGTTATGCTGTCTCAAGTCATTTCTTACGGCCAGACATAAGCAATCCATCTCATATAAAAAATAACATAGCAATCATAACCATCCATGCCTGCTAATCGTGATGTAAAGGGTTCAACTAAAGAAAGTATACCACTTTGTTTATGTCATTTTGAGTAACATTCGATTTTTTTAATGCTAATCATGGTTTATCTTTGTTGTTAGGGGGCAAATTTGGTATCAAATTATGCCTAAAAGATTCATTTAAATGCCTATCTAGCCTGTATGGTCAAACAAAAATTGAATGTTACTCAAAATGACATAAACAAAGTGGTATACTTTCTTTTGTTGAACCCTTTATATCAACGGAACGTGTTGACCAATGATGTTGCCTTCTCCAATGTGTTCATGAGCTACTAATGATCATTGAGTTGATGATTATGTGAAATAAATATTATATCAACACATAAGACGACCATTACTGAAGGCGAGAGAATAATAAGCCGGTCATATTCATGTGGAAGCAATAGTTGATCCGTTGATGCCCCAAAGTGATAGCAGTACTGAGGATGTAATGTCCCGTGTACAGACAATCAAATAGTCCACACAAGAAAATGACTAATAATGGGCTCTTGTTCAAATGAAGGTTTTCGATTTGACATACAACTTTTCATAGTGCATGAATAAATGGCCAGGTCATTGTAGGGAAACGTACGTTCTGAATTGGTTTGGTGAAGGTTTTTTCTTGAGACTCTGTCTCGGTTATGGTCTATTGGTGTGGTATCTCAAGTTCTTAAAACTCCAGACTCAGGCTATGAATCCGTCTCATGCTGATTATTATCGTATTTGCAATCTAATGGTGATGTGGGGGTGATGTAGTATAAAACAGCACCACGTGGTTTCAAACATTTTGGAGGCGGAGCGTGGTAGAACAATTGTTGCCATTACACAATGTACTACGTTTTGTTGGTCTGCTTTATAAAGAATTAGGCCAATTGCCATTCATAGCAGATGTTATATGGCGCACCTGTGTTATTGACATAAATGTCTACCTATGTGTTGTCCTTAAAACTCTCCACGCGGAAGACATCTACAGACGATATTCCAAAATTTCACAAAATGTTTCGAAAATCACAACATGAATTGTTAAATTTCATAACCATTTTTTAGAATCACCATGTGAAATGCATTGAAATAAGTACAAACATGCCAAGAATTGATTCAGTAATCACTTGGATAGACCTTGAAAGTTGGGAAAGGTTTCTGAAAATCATTTTTGTATAATATGGTAAAACTAAATACATTCTTGTACAAGTTAAACGGGTGAACAGCTTTTGTACGGCTGTATAGCAAACTAAGTACGTATAATTGAACTAAACTAGTGCAAATATGAGTATAGTAATAATATAGAGGCCTTAATATTTGGATTGGCCTCAGCTTAAATGTGTCGGTGATGTAAACCTTTACTTTGGCAACTATCGTATCAGGCTAACGTACAAATCACTTATACGTTGAAGCCATACGTACTAGTTTTGCATCCCTTCCTAAATGATATATCTTGAATTGTGTTAGTCTCATTAATCTTTTGTGAGTATGTAGTGTGCAGTATTCAAACGAGCCAGAATGTCGATGGGGTTTAGATTGGTAATGTAGTTAATCAGATGTGTCATGAATTTACTATACAACACGCCGACCCAGTTTATTGTGTCAACTATTTATACTGTAAGCCTAGATTTTAGTTTCGCTCACTGGTTATGCCTGTGGTGAAATAGTTCCGTATATTCAATACATTGTACTCCACTATACTACGGTACACATTGATTAAACGTAATAGGCCTAGATGAGGTAACGAATAATACCTGGATCATGTTGATGAGGCATTGTTTTTCATTACCCTTATGAAGCAGTTATTATGCTAACAATATATAAATGTACAGTATGTCAAAATATGACCAAAACCGATGTGAAAATTGCCATACTCCACCTGGAGCTATAGTGCTGCTGCATCCATAGATAGACATACACGAAATGAAACGCAAAACTAGTGTTACATGTAGAGTTGAAATGCCTATACTTAACTCTACAGGCCGGATTATAACTCTAGGGTATTATATCTCCTTGTACACGGGGCCCAAATGCAGACGACTTTGTTTATTCCATATTCCATGTTATAATAATTCAACTGTCTGGCGGCTATTAGTGGGAAAAGTGGGGAAATCAAGACACACCTCTAGGAATGCCTTTCCGTCTGAATCACAAGGTCTAACTGCCATTTTAGGGATTTCGAAGTTTTTTTAATTTTTAAATAGTACATTTGGCAATAATATGTAAATAAGCTAGGTTTTTAAAATGTTAACATGTTGAATGGCCACCATTCTGGTCAAAATTATTTTGTAATTTATTAAACTTAAAATGGCTATATTTCAATTATCAAAATGTTTGTTAGACTCTTTTATTTAAATAAGCCAAAACTGATGTTATATTCAAGTGGTACTACTAGCGCATACGGAGACTTGAGTTATTGATAGAGACAGGTAACAACATGCATTTTCCTCATTAGACCACTATTGGTATTCATTTGATACCAAAAGTGATAGTAGGGGTAAACCATATCAAATTGCTAAATCACTTACTCCTTTCTTGGCAGATATCCCCCGCGAGTTCATCATGCTCATGACGTTAATGTCTGCGTAATCGATTTTACAGTAATACAACGCTTGTCAAAATAATCTTTGGAAGATATTGAAGCGCAATGATTAACATGCTATAGCAAAAATTCTGAGTAGATTAAATTGCATTGTCTTTTGTTAGTATGGAGTGAGGCGTTCATAAAAGCAAGATTGGCAAAAGCAAGATTATTGGCAAAATTAGAGTGGATTAGCACTTGGCTAATAGCTTTTTCATGCACATCCATTACATCGACCCATAAATAATGTGTGAAAACTACCACATCAATATAATGCAATTAGTTTCCATTTTCTGCTTTTTTTTGTTACAAACCTGTCTCAATCTACCGTGAATATAAAATCATCGATACATAAATAATCGTTATTGCAATTTTTTAACTTTAATACATTAGTATCGAGTCCCGTGCTGCATCACCAGTTTTACGCTAATAATTTTAATACATTAAGCGTGAGAGTAACATTTTGCATTACACATACTACATAATACTCATAAAAATGTATTGTGAGGCAGGCAAGTGTTCCTTAGACATAGAATATTCCGAGGAGACATTGCAACCGAGTCTTATTTTCAATTACAGTAGAATTAAGCTTTTATGATTCAGATGATTACGGAAAAGGTTGAGAGAATACAAAGAACCAGTTTCGCCAAATACAGTCATCAAAAAAGTAACTATACAGGTAATAAATGTACTTTTAACTCTAAGAATATATATCCTACCAAGGAATATTAAATCATAAAGTTGTTGAGAAATTTATCTTCTTTAATATGAGATATTGCACGCTAGGATATGTTGAATATTTAAGAAGCGACAATCCATAATGTAAGTTAAAGTCACAATTTCAAATTCACATTTTACATTTCAACACGGGGGAGAGAATGACAGGTAGCGTGTGTGTGGCGTATTGATCCATCGGAACAATGCGGCCGACTGTTCAACCTGCGCATGCATCCCCCAATTGCACTACCGGTAATCGATAAGGTACCCGTAAATTGGTCCGCGTGTAGAAAATAAAAATGTGAAAATGAAAATCGGACTTTTCCTTACCTTTTTGAGTGTCATTTCCTCAATAATCACCTGATCCTAGCGTGCAATATCTCACATTAAAGAAGACAAATTTTTCAACAACTTTATAATTTAATATTTTTAGGTAGGATATAGATTTTAAGAGTTAGAAGCCCATTTATTACCTGTATAGTTACTTTTTTTGATGACTGTAGGTCGTTAACAAAGGGAATGCCCGTCTTAATCCAGTCTATAAAGAAACAGTGCTGTTATATTCAATTGGATAATACTATTACACTTAACTTTATTATGACATTGCGCAATATTCTTAATAGTTAAAACTTGCTTTGTGCCATATTTTAGATAAATTATAATACAATTTATTTGAATGGTTTAGTTTCTTGATCCATGACACCTTCAATCAAAACATAGCTATTAGTTTGAAACATATTTTATACCACCTTTAGCCATTATCTGCAATTGCAATTATAAATGAATTTTGATAGTTTGCCCATGGCGATGACCTGTCCTGTCTGTCTTCTCGGACCTTCTGAGCATTTGGAGTTTTAAATTCATCCTTTTTAATTGTAAAGAAGTACGCCTGTCATCCCCATTAAATTTGTCCCGGATTATGCTAATCAAGTTTACAGCACAACAAGAACAGCTAATCAAAATTCCCGCTATTATCTTCACGCTGAATCAGAGAGATCAATAGGAGTTACTGCAATAATGGAAATGGGCACTTTTCATCTGTAAGGCCGTGTGTTTTGAACTCGCCACCCTTACCGTTGCATGTCCAGATTTTTACATTTTACACCATCTGAGATTCGAATTAGCATATCGCAATAACTATTTTTTCTACCCCATAAAAATTATATATTTTCTGAACGGTAATCTCACAAGGAACCCAAATATGCTATTGGAATTTAGATAAAACCTGATGGTAACATGTTGTGATTAAGAATGTTAAAAAATTATCGATTTTTTTCATATTCTGATTTAAGCACAATAATAATTTTATACCTATCCCAATCATAATTTTACTGTGCATATTTAAGTTCCTCATGCAATTACCCATCAGAACATAATAGTTGTTAATGGTAAACATGTTGAAATATACTATATCGAGAAGTAAATGAGCACAAACGTTTAAATTTCATATTTATTAGAGTTTACAAGTATATTTTTTTTGGTATGCACCCTATCCTGATTTAAACGGCATTTTTGAATTCCCCTATTTGAGAGCTTTCCAAAAATGTATAATTTTGCTATCATCGGTTAAATATTTCTTTTGTTATAGTCATGTATGTAAAACCGATGAATTAGGGCAAGTTCACTGTGTAGCGAATAGGGAAAAAGCCAAGGACAACGCAATCGATTCATGATTACAATTGTTGCACAATAGTTGTCACATTTGTTGAAACAGAATCTTATAGAATATAAAATAATCTATAAAATGAGAGCAAAATCATGTTTGTACCATACAGGGATGAGGAGCTATAGTAAATTGAACGTAGAATTGGGAACATTTTCTATATTCCCCATAGAGATTGCACACAGCGCCGCCGCCACCGCCGCCGCCGCCACCGCCACCACCCCTGACTTTCACAACATAATCAATCATATCTCAGCCAAACATTTATAGAAATACCTGATTTATTAACACAATGTAGCTAGATAAATAGGCTTTCACGTGACACCTCAACCATAGCTCTACCACATTTAGTTGTTGAGTTAATAGAGAGAGATGGATGATTCGTCACCAAAAATGCAACGCCACCACCCTTTTTGGGTGGTGAGTTCAAAACACATGGCCGTAAGCACATACCGCGACAACAATACGTTATCGATTTTAACAAACAAGGTGTCAAAATCACCGTAATTAAATTGCCTGTCTCCTGGTATTTTCATTTTTAGAATATGAGTAACAATCTTAGAATTATAGGGGCGTTTACAACAGCCGAGTTACTTTTTTTTGATGTCTTTACTCGGTATTGCCGGTGGGGAATCTCGCAGGAAACCAATCAGACATCGATATGTCTTGATGCTTCATAGTCTGCAAATCGAAAATCAAATCCATGGTCGTGAAGAAATATAAATACCGTTCTTCGTGACAAAGATAACCGTTGAAGTACATGTGCTCTTGTATTTACATGGTTGACAACCTACATAATGTCTAGGGCGATATTAGCCTGAGTGATGTACAACATCGCCTTACCGGCCTGTCTGAAGGCCGAAGTTAAAGATAGTGTATATATTATAGACGTATTATAAACAGTCACAACATTTTAATATCAAGGAGCCAGCATTTTTTAATAGCAACCGATTTAAATGAGGAAATGACAATAGGTTATGGTAATTAAAGTCGCAGTAATCTGAAATAACAAAACAATTTATCTGGCACATGAAAGTAGCACAACATGTTTTAATTTCAGGAGAAGTAATTCCAAAAATTGGTAAAATAGTAAAATAGTCAATTTAAATAACAACTTAATGCTACCTAATGCAAAATATTAGTCTGTGTAGATAGTTCAGTACGTTAGGATGTGCAGCTGATTTAACATCAATGTAATACTTGTACTTGTAACCTTAACGGTACAACATTTATGTTAACGTTAAAGGATACGCAGTAGTGTTGAAGAACTTTGGTTTAATATAATTTACTCATCAAATCACAAAATCAGCCTTTATATTCAGCATATTTATATTATGACTGTTTAAGAACTTTATAGCTGGGGAGCCTACGTTGTTTGAAACACATTAAAGCACATGTGACCCTCTACCCCAAATCAAGGTCAAGGTCAGTCAACTTTTATAACGTGCTTTTAGGGAAATACTCGCATGGCGGAGAGGGGACCAAAACACAAAGAATAATTATAACACCCAAGTTGGCAAGGATGTACACTAAGGTTTTAATTTGACCAACTACAAAGAATATTTTGGTATAACTCCCTGTGTCAGCCTTGGACCGGGACTTCAAAACATCTACGCTCCTCAACTACAAGTGTGAAATTCTGATCTAAGCCGTAGATCAGAATATGTGAATTGATGTTTTGTTGTACAACGAGGGCTGGTTTCTCTTAATCCTGATATGTGTAAGCTCACACATGTAATAAAATTGTAAAACTATACTAATCCCAGTTGTTATCATAATTGAGGGCGCAGCCTCCAACATATCACTGCGTGTCCGTTTAACCATATCATCGCAAACAAAATGAAGTTCATCTTCATCAACACAGCTTACATGAATTTTAAGCAATTATATAGTCTAGAATCATAGACAGACAATATAATAGGTTACGCAGGTTGCAAACGTATGCACTTGACGACTACTAGTATCTATGTTAACATATTCAAAATTTGTTTTGACAGTACCATTAGTCACGAATTCTATTGGTACAACCTAGTAAATCAAAGGAGACGTTAAATGCACAGCTGAAGTATGAACTTTATTCTGAATCCCCATGTTGAGGTTGTGTTTCTGAATCCAGCTAATAAGTGTATTTAGGGAATATCTAGTCTACAATCACAAGTCCACAAGTAGTAGAGAGCGTAAGCTCAGATTGGATGCACAGTCTTTTCGATTTGTGTTTATAACTTGATATGCTAACTTGGGAAAGATTTGAAATGACTCTCTTCCAGTCTAAGAAAACTACAGAAGTGTGGATTGCATACATTTGCTCTTGTATTTACACGGTTGACAACCAACATACATTCTAGGGTGACATTTACCTGAATGATGTATGAAGTTGCCTCGTGAATGCCATAGTTAAGGGTATTTTCTGAAACGCAACATAGATAAACGTATGACACTAAAATATATGCGCAACGATGCAAAGCCAACGTGCGTAAATAGATATAAACTTGCCTCAAAAGAAACTTATTATAATTTTTCACATGGTCATATCTTGAAAATCTGTCCATCAAAAGGATTACTATAATACTCTACTCTAATGGCATGTCAATATCCAAACGGTTACCTTACTGACAGAACTGAAAAATGCATTGGCATTGGAACCGCTTGCTGTATCACATGTCACAGCCTGGAAAATGTCGCCAACGTAGAGTTGTAAGGCACATGAAGAAGTCAAAACAAATTGAAATGAAGGTAATGTCAGTTACCCATACACTGACATCAATATGTGTCCACAATGTGCTTGGAAGCATTCGGTGCATCTGCTACGCGTGCTGTCCACCAGGTTTCTAATGCAGGCACGGGGGAGATTGTTCCACTCTTCCTGTAGAGCTAGCTGCTCGGAGTGTTTGTGCATCAACAGGCGGATTGTCCCTTACCGAAACACGTCGACCGAGCTCATCCCAAAGTTGTTGTCCATACACAGACATCAATAGTGCGTGTGTCCACCATGTGCTTGGAAGCATTCGGTGCATCTGCTACGCATGCTGTCCATCAGGTTTCTGATGCAGGCATGGGGGATATTGTTCCCCTCTTCCTGTAGAGCTAGCTGCTCGGAGTGTATGTGCATTAACAGGCGGATTGCCCGTTGCCGAAACACGTCAACCGAGCTCATCCCAAAGCTGTTGTACAATCGGATTGAGGTCCGGGGAACAAAAGTACCATGGTTTTGTTTCAATGTTCTGCTCTGTATGTAATTTTGTGTCCCCCCCCCATGTGCTTGAAACCATTCAGTGCATCTGCTACGCATGCTGTCCACCAGGTTTCTGATGCAGGCTTGGGGGAGATTGTTCCACTCTTCCTGTAGAGCTGCTCCGAGTATTTGTGCATTAACAGGCGATTTGCCCCTTGCCGAAACACGTCGCCCGAGTTCATCCCACATCACAGGTGCTGTTCAATCGGATTGAGGTCCGGGGAACAAGAGTACCATGGTAATGGTTTGATGTTCTGCTCTGTGTGTAATTTTGGTTCATTTTGATAGAAAGATTTTCAAGATATGACCATGTAAACAATTATAACTTTCTTTTGGAGCCCAGTTTATGATGATTTATGTGACATGGCACCACGAAACAGGCGGAAAGTCGCGGTATCTGAATAGGAGATACAGGCCGAACAATGAAAAAGTCGATAGGGGTCAATTTTTAGTTATCAGTATTTTTAGTTCCAAGAAACATTCGTTTAACATATCTTAACGTTTTTTCGACCAATTATGTCTCTAAACATTATTTTTAGTTGATTTTATGACGGTATCTCATTGTCGTTTCAATGAAAACTACTAACATTATCGTGAAAAAGTGCTAGATAAGGTAGGTTAATTAATTGGCTATTAATTATGTGAAATTTTATGACATCTAATTGAAACCTAGATATAATGTTGTCCATAATGTGATAAACATCTGTAGAAAGTTTCATTGCAATCGGAGTAAAGAAACATGCTAGTTGCTAACGAGATATTGATCCATCTCAAGTGCCATTAATTATTTACACACGTTGGCGTTGTTACACTTCCTTGACTTTGACGGTCAATTTCTCAAAACTGGGTTTCTTGGTAGTGTCAACTTCTTTTGCTCATATCTATGGATAAAAACAAGCTATAATAGTGGTTAATATATCATTTTAAAACTGACATATTATATTTTAAGAATATGATAAAAAACTATAATTTAAGTTTTGGTCCAGCGTGAGATAGACTTTGAACGTTGGGAAAGGTTTTTATGAAATCTGTGTTTTGTATATATAATTATTGTCAACCCAATAGCCGCGTGGAAAGTGTTAATAACAAGCTGCAAGACCCCGGTTCAAAGTTCATGGTCATTGGTGATGATGGAAACATTACCCCTCTTCTAGTTGGTAAAAATGTGGATCAGATCCAACAGTTCAATTTCATCGGATCTCTCATCACTCAAGAAGGAGGATGTCATACAGAAATCAGGCGTCGTTTGGCTATGGCTTGATCTGCAATGACACAGCTCTCAAAAATATTGGCTGCCAGAGGCATCACTATATCAACCAAGGTACGTCTGGTCAAAGCACTCGTTTTCCCTTTTTCAACCTACGGCTGTGAATCCTGGACACTGACAACTGCAAGTTGCAACAAAATCAATGCATTTGAAATGTGGTGTTGGCGCCGGATGCTAAGGATCATCTGGGTCATGAAGAGAACCAATGCAAGTGTGCTTCATGAGGTTGGTGTGAAGACAAGGCCACTTGGGCTGATCAATTCCCAAACTCTCTCTCTTATTTCGGTCATATTGCCAGACGCCAAGGAAACCGTCTTGAGAAGGTGATCATGCAAGGCAAGATTGAGGGTGCACGCGGACCAGGCCGGCCAAGGTCAAGATGGTTTGACAAAATAACAACTCTAGTTGGGCATCCTACTTCAGTCATTTATCGGTCGGCTGCTGAACGACGGAAGTGGCGTGTCATCACCAAAGTCACGAGCTGTCAGTCGTGACAGAAAAACGTACCAACCGACCAACCAACCAACCAAGCGCCAGGTGCTTTCTTCTACTCTTCTATGCTACTACCGCACGGGTTATCTCTTCGAATTTGCATGTGCAACACGACATAATTGCAGTTTATTTTCGTACACCATCTAGGGTATTTGACTCCAGACAGGGACCGCGTGCCCACAGCGCACGACGAGGTGAACATCAAATGCCATACACGTCTCAAAGGATATTTAAGCATTTGATGTTGTACATGCGAGTTAAAAGGCTTAAAGGGACATTAAGTGGTGTTGAAAATTTTAAATGTTTACTTCAGAATTCAAGTTGAACATTAAAAATTGCCATTATTGTTGTTTCTACTAACAAAAACACAGCAAAACTTGATTAAAACAATATCATCGCTATTTATTGAAAATCGCCCTCTATGCAAATATGGTTCGCGTTATGTATCACGGGTACTGCAGGGGGATACTGTCGGACGTAAAATGCTCGTTGCGGCTCTACGAGCATTTTTGAATTAACGTTTTCTTGTACAAAGAGGGCTGATTTTTCTTAATCCTTATAGGTGTAAGTTCATACATGTAATACAATTTTAACAATATACTAATCCCAGTTTTTATCATAATTGAGGGCGCAGCCTCCAACACATCTCTTAGTGCCCCTTTAAATGTCTCGTCGACTTACGGTCATAACCTTCCAGCAAGTGGGTTTTCCCTTTGTTCAATTATTATTATCCGTACAGTAGATATACCTATGCTTCTACTTTAATTAAATATTCCTTACATTACAGATGTAAGCCAAGAAACATGGTAAAACACAAAACCTCGTAAATTAAACTTTCCAGGGCATGACATGGCGTGACATCAAAAAAATGATTGAGCAGTCTAACATGCTTCACTTTAAATTCTGCAATTAAAGGCATACGGAAAACGTCACTTTAACTCTATTATAAATCGCCATCATAAAATGCAATTGTGCCCTTACTATTGTGTTTATAAATTGTTGTATAATGATACGTGGTTGAATACAAGTTCGACTACCTTTGTTAACTACAATGCATGTTGCATCTCACAGTGTGGTTTTGATTTGCAGTCCTCAAAATAAGTAACTCTTTTTATATTTTATAATAATAAAGAGTTTATAAAGATGTAAAGACATTTCTTCTCTCCAATTTGAGATATTACACGTGAAGATTGAATGAATATCGAGTCAGTTATGTGCCCAAAACCAAAACAAAGTGCAGTTTACATTTTCACACTTTTGGTTTTGAACACGCAGGACCGTATGACAGTTATGCGTATGAGCTGCATTGATCAATTGAAGCATCCCCAATCCTTATCTTACCATCGACCCGTGAGTTGTTGCTACCAGTTAATCAATAACCTTCCTGTTACTAGTCCAAGGCGTCGTAAAGACTAACAAAATACTAATAGAAAAACGGACTTTGTTTTGGTTTTGGGCACATAACTGAATTAATATTCATTCAATCTCCACGTGTAATATCTCAGATTGAAGAAAAGAGATTTGTTCACAACTTTATAACTTAACATTCCTACGTAATAGCTATAATTTTGGAGTTAACAGCATATTATTTACCAGATCAGTTACTTATTTTGAGAACTGTAGTACTTTGAATTTCGTATGCACCTGGCCCAGGAAAGACTGTTTATATCATTGGAAATGTTTGATGTATATAAGCAGTTGATATAAAACCGATTCTATTGCTTTAAAGAGCTGCAAGTAGTAATCCTGAGGACTTATTTAAATTCATTCTGTAAATTCGTGTGGATATGATGGTATAGATGTGAATAATCTAATCAGGTTTGACACTAAATGTGACCAGTCACATTCAAAGGCCTCTTTGTATCTGCTACGTTATTGTAAGATGACAATTACATTATTGTTGATGTCATTTCACATACATGTACATTAATTTAGCAATAGTTAGTCAATCTAAAAACACTGCTGCTAAAGATATACAGTTGAATACGAGTTCGATGACCCTTGTTAAATACAATGCCTGTTGCATCACGCAGCGTGGTTTTGAGTTACTATTGGTTGGTTGGTTCGGTCCTGTCATGACTGACAGCTCGTGACCTTACAGATACTGCGCCACAAATAACGATTTTCAGCAAAGGAGTAACAATCACGGAGCGGGTGTCCAGTAATCAACTTTATTTGGTCAATCCACCGGGAACGAGGTCTGCCTCTCTTGCGCTTCCCTTCAATCATGCCTTGCATGATCATCTTCTCCAGGTTATTACCCTTGCGACGTGAGATATGGCCGAAGTAGCTCAGCATTTGGGTGTTGATAGCATGAAGAAGTCGTTTAGACACCCCTATTTCTTCAATAATACTGGCATTGGTCCTTCTCATTGTCCATACGATACGAAGCATACGCCTCCAACACCACATCTCGAAAGC
The DNA here is from genome assembly GCA_035610835.1 of Ophiura sarsii. Classification (NCBI taxonomy): domain Eukaryota; kingdom Metazoa; phylum Echinodermata; class Ophiuroidea; order Amphilepidida; family Ophiuridae; genus Ophiura; species Ophiura sarsii. The sequence goes on along the minus strand of CM069442.1, from coordinate 10,446,011 downwards.
AGCTATTCTGTTTTTGTCAGCTTTGGTTAGGGTCCACGTCTCACACGCATACATGGCAATTGGAAATACAAGGGCTTGGACAAGCCTGGTTTTTGTTGCTCTGGTTATTCCTCTGTCAGCCCAGATCTTACTTAGGTTGATCATTGCTGATCTAGCCATTGCTAAACGGTGTCTAATCTCTTGGCTGCAACCACCCTCTTTGGTGATTAGGGATCCAAGAAAGTTGAATTTTGAGACCAGTTCCACCTCATTACCATCAATTATGAGAGGCTCTCCAACACCATCTGTGCCTATGGACATGATCTTGGTCTTGCTGACATTTAGACGTAGGCCAAGCTGCTCACTCTCCACCTTGACTTTCTTCAGGAGTTCCGCCATCTCTTCCATATTTGTTGCAAACAGGGTGGTGTCATCGGCATAACGTAGATTGTGTATTTGGTATCCACCTACTGACAGCCCCCCTGGCCAATCATCCAAAGCACGTCTCATTATAGACTCTGCATAAAGGTTGAAGAGTGCTGGTGAAAGTATGCACCCTTGACGTACTCCCTGACCTAGAGCAAACCAGTCACTATTTCCTTTCTCAGTGCGAACATGAGTTACTATTACTATATTGAAATTCCATATGCACCTGGCCTATGAAATATGTTATATCAGATTTGATGTTTTTATTATTTGATGTTTATAAGCAGTTGATATAAAACCGATTTTATTCATTTTAAAGAGCTACTAGCAGTAATCCTGAGGAAACCTTTAAATTCATTATGTAAATTCGTGTGGATGCGATGGTTTAGATGTGAATGTATCTATATAACGAGGTTTGACCCTAAATGTGACCAGTCATATTCAAGGGCTTCTTCGTATCTACTACGTTATTGTAAGACGACAAGTACATTATTGTTGACGTAATTTCACATACATGTACCGGTTGATTTAGCAATATTTAGTCAATCTAAAAATACTGCTGCTAAAAGAAATGCAGTTGAATACAAGTTCGATGACCCTTGTTAAATACAATGCCTGTTGCATCTCGCAGTGTCGTTTTGAGTTACTATAACTATATTGCAATTCCGAATGCACCTGGCTCAGGAAAGATGTTTATATCACATTTGATGTTTTTATTATTTGATGTTTATAAACAGTTGATATAAAACCGATTCTATTCATGTACCGGTTGATTTAGCAATATTTAGTAAATCTAAAAAGACTGCTGCTAAGGATACGCTGTTGAATACAAGTTTGATGACCCTTGTTCATACAATGCCTGTTGCATCTCGCAGTGTGGTTTTGATTTACTATTACTATATTGGATTTCTACATGCACCTGGCCCAGGAAAGATGTTTATATCAGTGGCAATATTTGATGTTGATATAATGATAATGATTCTGCTCTTTTAATGGATCTGCTAGTAGTAATCCTGAGGAAGCATTTACAGTCGTTAGGTACAATCGTGTGGATACGATGGTTTATATGTGAATGTAATCTAAAGAGGTTGACCCTAGATGTAATCATTCACATTCAAAGACCTCCGTTCGTGTAATTACTGCGTCATTGACAAAAACATTATTGTTGATGTTATTTCACATATATGCGACTGATGATTTAGCAAGATTTAGTCACTTGAAACTAAACAAGTAGTGGTGAATAAAAGTATGAACAAACACAGGAAATAAAAAAGGAATTTCCACCTAATATTTCACATAAAATAGGAATACTTTTTAACTGAAAATAAAATCGCAATGTTTATTTTGAAAGACAAATTCTAATATTTTATTTTGAAAGACAAAATGCCCCTTTTGGTTTGAATAGTCAAAAATAGAATCGCTCGCACCTTTACGGCCTCTTTGTGCTATACACGAATAAGGATAGTCATTGTATCACCTGTTGTTAAACCGCGTAATGAATTATATAGGTTTTTGATGATAATTATTATCGACGCGAATGCATTTAAGTATATTTGTACGGGATAAAAGAATAATTAAATTCTAACCGTTCATTCATTTGCACGAATTGAGTAAAATACGAATTATTTACGAATGACAACATTCAGACAGTCATTGATTCAGATTAATCACAATCAGTTGTGAAAATTCGCGAAAAACAAATTAGAGTCACCCATGTTAAGGAATCCCGTCTGCTTAAACATACTGCTTAAAAGTAGGTCAAATCAACATCAAGAAGACTATAATTACTACCGTACAGCCTAAATACAAAAGCTTACTCAAAGGCCTCTTTATATCTACTGCGTCATTGTAAAGTTGGCAAGCACATTATTGTTGACGTCATATCGCATACATGTGCCTGTTGATTTAGCAAGATTTAGTCACTTGAAACTCAACCTGAACCTAAAGTGGATTTGCATAATAGCAGTTGAAGAATGCGTTTCGAGATTTGTGTGTAAGAAAATGCAAAAATGATAGAACCCCGCGGTGTTTTATAATTGTTGTCTTTTATATGCACCTGCATCATAAATAGTACACCTATAACGAGATTGACGCTGTTGATCGTGATTCATGACACTTAATATAACGAAACAATTATACTATATATACCTTCCAAGAAAATAACTATAGGTAAAAACCCGGACATTGAGATGCCACTTACAATTATTAGTAATATCGCTCATTTCAACAATCTTGATGTTGACAACGAAACCGGTAGATTAAATATAGTTTAATTGATACCTTTAAAGACATATTATGTGATATTTTCCAGGGAGTGCCTTCATTCATGATCTTTTTAAGAAAGTATATTTTCTTGCAGATTTATATTTCGGATCATGAATCATGAACATATTCCAAGTTACAGAGTGATACGATTCCTAATTACCTCATGACGGTTTTAGATTGAATTTAGAATAAAAATAAGTTGTCGGCCCAGACTCCGACAGTTTATTTTCACTCTAAAACCATGATTTTGAAGTAATTAAGAATCGTAGTATCGCCTTGTAACTTGGAATGTACGAGGGGCATTCAGTAAATAATGAAAGTGATCATGGTATGGGATGCATGAGTGATTCTATTGAGGGATAATGTGATCAATACAAAGTATGAACCTTTGTCTTTCAAACAATACACTTTTGGAATGTTAGATACCTTTGGTTATGTAATGTCATTAACATAAACACAATAGGTTTCAGACACTGACTGAAATCTGTCAATTATTTGGCTGGATATGTAATATGTTGAAAATGGGTTGATCGATACATTTGCGTATATCTCGGCAATGCAAGCATAAAAACAGATAACACTTGGCACATAGTTAGAACACACACTTATCTCCGCTTGACATTATTTTTTAGACCTGAATTCCTTAACGCAAATAAGAAGGGACCATCTCAAATGCGCTTTTATTTAGCAAAATCCGCAATAATATACCTTTAAAAACAACAAAGGATAAAGAACAATGGAGGGATTATAATTTAGTAAATTTGTGTGGGATGTAAAGCAATAATAGTGGGGATTTCAGAAGGAGCTGTTCATAAAATTTCCTCAAACCATTGAAATTATGTGACGATTACTTTAACAATACATATATAGTAGCTCTAAAGATAACAGTAATAAGAGAGGTTGTGGCAGCCATCTTTGATTGATACATTCATGTATATCTTTATTTTGACTATCACAATATTTAAACACATTGATTTAAGCATTTTTAATTATTTCTGATTAGAATTTGAAGGCACAGTAAGCTTTTATCTGGTAAATTTCTTGATTTTAGCCATTTGTGGCCCTGTTCAAAATGATCTGCCGTCTGCGCATGCGCACATTTTCTGCAGGTTTCATGCGAATAAGTTCAGAAAATTAGTTAACTATCATATGGAATCTCCCAAACTGGTTAATTGCTTGGATTTTTCATAAATTGTTTGATTTTCCGCAATATTAGTGATTCGCTGACTGGGCATTTTTCAATGAAAATTGGCTATTTGAAATACTGATATTTGTATACTTTTTATTCGATTGCCTCTCCTTACTTTTTACTCATATACTACATACATCAAATTACACAGGGATTTAAGTTATTGTCTTTTTATCATACTTACGTGAAAAAAAATGGGATTTACCTGCTTCTGGTGTCATGTTATGCAATCTTCTTATCACATGTTTCATACAAATAATTCAAATTTCCCGCCAAATAACTGATTAAGTAGTGTCCCAAGTGTACTTACTTTGAGACAATGCTATGACGTCATAGTTCACACTTATAAATCCAAAACTGTACTGTTTGAAAGATAAAGGTTCATACTTTGTATTGATCACATTATCCCCTCAATAGAATCACTCATGCATCCCATACCATGATCACTTTCATTATTTACTGAATGCCCCTCGTATGTACGATTTATGATCCAAAATGTAAACCTGCAAGAAAATCTGCTTTCAATTTTTTTTCTCGAGGATTGACGGTGTTCCCTGGAAAAGATCACATAATATGCCTTTAACACTATTACTAAATTATTAATTTTATTTAGGGCATTTATATCGTAAACACATTTATTATTTGTCTAGATTTACCTCTCCCATCATCCAACATGTATTATTGTTTCAATGCATTTGTTTGACGCCGGGTATCATCGATTCGTTTGAAAGTGCATCCCCTTTATTATTTGTGTATTCATCAACCCGCACAAATCGAACCGATAAAACAGATGGCACATATTTTATTGCTCACATTGCTGAAACAGTGACGGAATTCATATTTGATTACAAAAACTATGTGGTTTATAATCACGACTGTTTAAATGCACACACATGATATTAAGGTATGCTGATGAAACAACGACAAGGATCAGCGCATCACTTGTCTGGTTGTTATTACTTATGACTTCTATCACACTGAACCTGTCACTAAGCCAATTGCCATCGGTCAACATTGTTGTCATAACTGATTATTGGGATATAATATTATGTCGTAGATTATCTCCTTACTAAAAAGACAGAGTGCTATTAACAATATCACGTTGTACGACACACTTGTCTGGTCTGGACTTCTGCCAATTGTTGCTCAATACGTCAACGTTGTGAAACAATAACAACGTCTGGTTTACCATAAAGGAATCATAGACAATATGCAAAGATATCTCCGCTTGTCAGCTTATACACAGCCATAATGTCATTGCGTGCTTTTATATTAACATTTTCCACCCGGCAGGCGTCTGCAGACGACATTCCAAAAATGCACAAAATGTTTTAACAATTTCACAATTATTGAATTTCATCACCATATTTGGAATCACTGTGAAAAATGTATTAAAATAAGTACAAACATGCGTAGTTTTGGTTCAGTAATCCTTGAGATAGACTTAAAAATTGGGAAAGGTTTCTGTTTCTATATGGTAAAACAAATAGCCGCGTGGAAAGTGTTAAGCGCGCTCTCTGATCTGTAATGAGCTGATTCATACTGCGCACGAACAGCGACGAATAATTAATGAAACGTCATTCCATGCTCCAGATGATGGCCGGTTATTATCGCTCAAGTTCGATACGAAAAAGAACTGAGCCTATTATTGCTGTCTGCAAATAACTACTACTGATTCGAGTCCAATGTTGGATTATAATGTAGGGATAGCATAAAGTTGAGCAACAATAGCACTTAACTGTATGAAGTATAATAGAGTTCATACATGGAATGCCATAGAGATACAACATGTACGAGGATATCCATACACGTAGCCACGTTTAATCGCGCACTCTCTAACGAACGTCGATATAGCAAATACACTGGATGATAATCATTTATTGGAGGAATGTCTTCGTCAATTCTAAAATTAGGAAGAATATGTGGGACCATATACCAGCAGAAGAACTAACGCATTCATTGATCCCTTTTGTTAATAGATACCTCTTTGTATCTGGAATCAAACGTTGGAATACACCAGGGAATACAACATCGCCGTAACCAAGTCACAGTTTTGAAAAGTTGGTGAAGGATTCCATAACACAACAGGTTAGTTTAAACCATCGTTGTTCTGAATTGCCCCTCCTACCTCATTCGTTACCATGTTCGTTTGAGTGAGTCAAAAAGAAGTTGTACGGGAATGAATATTTGTTTAAAAATAGACCAAACAAATTTGACAAACCAATGAGGCACGTATTCAAAGAGCAACTTATTCCGCTCGTATTACAAAAGGAATCATTGAAATCGATCATTTATATCAGGAGCTATGCCTTAGAGTGGGTAGATTTCAAGAAGATTTTAGCTCTTCGAATACGTGCCTCATTGGTTTGTCAAATTTGTTTGGTCTGTTTTTTAAAAGCGTTCCGTGGTCAACTAAAAAAGGGTCTCTTTTATTAAAACAGGCATAGCCCCTGATATAATTGATCGATTTTATTGATTCCTTTTGTCATATAAGCGGAATAAGTTGCACTTTGAAAACGTGCCTCATTTGTTTCACCCTGTAGTAGTAACTTGTCCACCTTGCTTATTTATTTTCAAAAAGGGTATGTCATGAATACCAGAGACGGGTTTTGATTGTCCACATTTCTGATGAGTCATTCTGATTTACATAGATTTTGACTTACTTCAATGTATACATTTGCGCATACATCTGCATTATAACATATTCCACTCCCGTCAAAAAATTGTATATCCATATTTTCAAAATATGATTGGCCATGATTTCGCTGGAAATTGTAAAATTGCGAGATGTATTTGATTTTGTTAGATAAATTTCAAGGGAAAATAAGAAATGAGAAGAAAAATACTCGACCGACCTACACGACCGAGTGATGCCGAGAGGTTCTTTTGCCAGTGCAACATGGTTTTCCTTTCGTCGCCTAAACCATAAATCTCATGTTCATTATATCTTTAAAAAACATCATACTTATGACAACAACTTAGAGAACCTGCTATCTCTTAACATGCATAATTCGCTGCAATCAAAAGACACGGTGTCGATGACGTCGTGGTTATTGGTGCTCCAATTTGCATTATATAACTTTGACTTTAAAAATTGCATGTTGCATGAGAGATGGCTGTTTTTATTCGTTTTTGTCATAGGTATGACGTTTTGTTTTATATAACTACGCGATTTGGCCTAGATAATTATTTTTCTAACAAAAAAGGGCACAATATTGTGCTTGCGGGACACCTCTTTTAAACCAGACTTTTCAATTTTGCATACAAAGTTATCCCAAAATCAATAAATTCTTGTTCATTTAATTTGATGAAATCTATTTGAATATTCGCCAAAAGTATGAACAATTTCTTACCCTACTCCTTCATAGCTGCGTTGGGAAACCTTTAAACGGTGACGACTGCGTGTTGCCCGTTACACTATGACCATGAACGGTGGCTACGTAACTGTCTATAGTACCATCTGTGGTATAAATAATAAAACATTTTCAAAATGGATTGTTCATTAATCTTGCAAACTTGCAACACTGTAACGGGACCACCACACATTTACCAGACATTGCATCATCGGGTTATGCCCTCAATTTACACATAAGCCTACTCGACGCGATGAACTAGCGTTATGCAATCAATAGCATGTCTGTTGCTATGATGTCATCGCTTCAGGAGATACATTTTAGATGATGTCCTCGCTCTACTGGTTTTAAAGCAACTGTGGCCAGTTAATGAACAAGAAGAAATGTCTCATAGCTGATGTAGTATTGTAGTAAACTGCGCCAATAAAGTATCGAAACACTTACAAATGGTTAGATTTATCAGAACCTGAATTAGTATGCAAAAAAATAATTAAATAATTCGATTCACAGTTATCTTCTGCGCATTTTGACACCTCTTTTGTTGCGCTATGATGTTGTTTGGCGGATTTATGGGCACTTGAGTGGCTTAAAGTCGAATTCTAAATTTGCAAAAGCCCCTATTCCAGCAACGAATAAGATCATCATTATTTTTGCCCGCCTTTTTTAAATGATGTGTATGTTGCGTGTTGGATAAATCGATTGCAATGAATATCAGCATTAATTTTCAATAACAAAACAAAAGGGTCAGAGATGGGAGGCATAAATCAATAATTAATCAATCATTAATTGTCATGGTTAAGTAAACAGAACAAATTGGTGTCTTTTGTCTTAATTTTGTCTGTGTGTGATGCTTTGTGCGAGTTCCTTTCTGGAATTGGGGTGAATAGGAGCTTTTGCAACTTTAGAATACGACTTTAAGCCACTCAAGTGCCCATAAATCCACCAAACAGCATCATAGCGCAACAAAAGAGGTGTCAAAATGCGCAGAAGATAACTGTGAATCGAATTATTTAATTATTTTTTTGCATACTAATTCAGGTTCCGATAAATCTGACCATTTGTAAGTGTTTCGATACTTTATTGGCGCAGTTTATTACTGTACTTGTTTCTTGACAACACTTATTGCAATTCACATGTGTGTTAGTACTGTTTTACTTTCTTTTAAATATTAAACCGTCATGGGTGCAGGGGGAGGGAGGGGGGGGGCTTGTATTGTTCACGGTTGCTTGATCTTTCTGGAATGGTGCCTTAGGCCAAACAAAAATGTTATGTTGTCCTCGACCGCCCGCTCCGGGGTTTTTTCACATTTTTTTCACATTTTTTTTAACAGTTTAAATGGCATTGAATATTAAATTAAGTGTTTATAACATATATGTGCGACTCTCAGAGTGATTTCAACTTCTTGCTGGCTGAACTTTGAGCTTCCGCTGGTAAAAGAAGAAAAAAAATTAAAATTTAAAAAAAAACGCCCGCCCCTCCTCTCTGAAAGCTGTGGAGGACAACATAACATTTTTGTTTTGCCTTATGAATGTTGTTTGCATGTATGTATGAACTTTGTGCACAGGGAGTGCAATCAGACATATAAAAAAACTATTCGTGACCACTTACAGAAAGTATCGGTATTAGACTAGAATAATGGTTGTGGATAGGATCAAGTTTAGGGTAAATGTAAGCGCTGGGAACAGGTTTAAGGTTTACATTAGAAAGCAATGGCTACAATTGAAAATCGCTTTGAGTTTGAATTAATTTATTCCGGATGTATATTTGTAAATTTCGTTAAGTTTGTGGTCAGATAATCCAACTGTCCAACATAGTTAATATGTTAGGATTTTTCAGAGTAGGCTACATGTTCTCATCACTGTATTCTTCTGATGTGTAATACGTGCATCGTCAGGAACTATTAGTAAATTTTACGTTTTAATGTTCTATAGAACAAACCGGAGTTTAAGGTTGCTATTTGATGAGCAGAATTATCTCTCATTATACCATGTACATTAGCGATTCGCTAATGACGACAAGGGGGAAAATGCTCACAAACCGTAAGTGTAAAAAAAAACATATTGAAGAATATAAGCCAAAATCTTTAATATACAAACTTTCACAATTCTTTCCCAAATGTTCACGATTTTGTTTTCAGGAAAGTAGCAGTAGTGACGCCACCTATAACATGTAAAATCGAACAAGACATAAAAGGGTAATCAGCGTTTTTATTCAGAATACCTCGTTAGGTGCGCTTAACACTAAATCACTACGTAATGTGTGCAATCCAATCACAGTTCCCGTAAAGCACAACGATTGTAACACGCAAGAGGATGGAAGGCAATATTGTTATAACTATAATCTTTTGCACTAAAATACGATTTTGTTATTTATCGACTAAAAAATGTATAATGTCCGGTTGGACCGCATATCATTGTTTAGAACAATAGAAACCGGCTGCAACCACACGGAACCGCACGAAACCGGCGGTTGCCGAACGGTTGAGTTTTGATGTGCTCCCTAAAGCGCGAAAGGCGAGATTAAGACCGTAACGCAAATCGCAAATTCCAATGGCATAGGCTGAAATTGAAGATTATAAAGTGTTCAAAGAAGTTAGTCCCCCCCCCCCCCTAAAATTCGATCACGTTTGTTTGCATAACTCCACACACAAATGAACGTTTTGAAAAATTGAAACGTTTATGAAAGGAAAAATGGTTGGTTACCCATCAAAAGTGTTTTTATTTCAATGGCACGTTCACTTCTTCCAAAACAATCACATTTTTTTTCAAAATGATGTGTTTAGAACAAGTGGCACTTTTCAAAATCGTATGCAAGAAAGTTACAACAATGTCACCAGTACTGTTAAAAAAAAAAAATCAATTAAATAGCGAATAGAGAGAAAACGAAGGACAATGCAATCGATTCATGATTACAATTGTTACATAATAGTTGTCACGTTAGTTGAAACAGAATCTTATAGAATATATAATAATCTATAAAATAAGAGCAAAATGTACCATACAGGGATGAGAAGTTGTTGTAAATTAAACGTAGAATTTGGAACATTTTCTATATTCCCCATAGAGATTGTACACATCGCCACCGCCGCCACCGCCACCACCGCCACCGCCACTACCCCTGACTTTCAAAATATAATCAATCCTTATCTCAGCCAAACAGTTATAGAAATACTGATTTATTCACTCCATGTAGCTAGATAAATAGGCTTTCAAATGACACCTCAACCATTGCTCTACTATAATAAGTTGTTAAGTAAAAAGAGCGAGATGGATGATTCGTCACCAAAAAAGCAACGCCACCACCTAGTGTAGGATGTTATGTAATTTTGCATTTTTTTTTGCTAAGGATGTTTTTTTGGTTTTATTGGCTAAAGTAGAACCTCAGGTATCAGAAATCCATTGGTAGCATTTTTTTCCATCTGCCGATTGGCCGCCATCTTGGATTTCAAAATGGCCGCCATTTCCAATATAATTTACCCTATAACTTTTGTTCTGAGCAACATATGAAGTCAAACTTGGTGGCAAACCACATGTTTTTAATACAAGGGAGTTCACAAGTGCTCTAGCTATGTTCCCATGTCTAACATACATGCATGGCCGCCATCTTTGATTTCAAAATGGCCGTCATTTACACAAAATATATTTTGCCATATAACTTTTGTTCTAAGCAACATATAAAGTTGATTTTGGTGGCAAAATCCATGTTTTCAAGAGTTGTTTACAAGACAAGAGTGTGTATAATAGCTGATCTGTTGTTATATATTAATTAGCTGATAGTAGTAATTATTAGGGTGGTTTAAAACTGGCTGTAAGTAGCGCAACTCCAACCTTCTGCTCTACCACAAATTCTTCCTTTCCTCTATCTCCCATCTTGCTCCTTACTCTGCATGCCTCTCCTATGCACCTTTTTCCATGCTTTGCTTTACTATAGGTTGTAGATACAGGAGGCAATTACATCAGCCCTCCTGTCCCTAATCGCTTCTATTGCAGTTACCCATCTCCACGTCCTCGAAGACTAAGATGCATTACAATGTAGTGCATGTTAGTCGCGTGCCACCTGGATGGCCAAACCTTGCGGTTAGTGCTAACTGACATAGCTCTGGGGGGCAATGGTTGGTAGTTCTAAGACTATTGGAGTAGTCTGGAGGACTATTAATCATTGCTTTTTAGGTTTCACTTGAAATCACTGAGACAATCCATGCTGCAGGAGTTGCGACCGCAGTGATTACAGCAATTGAAAAACCATGATGGCAAACCAAATCAACACTAGGGTTAAAGTCCCTAAAATAACGTATCCTGGAGCAAACTCAGATTTTTCTAAATCAACTGATGACGGCATGCCCCCAAACCCGAAAGGGAGGAGTAAGCTTGACGGCAGAGCGCGCAATAGGAGACCACTTGCAACATGCAAGACCAATATTACTATATCTACCATGAATGTGAGAACTATCAGAGAGAGTCGATGCAGGGAGGAGCTTGTAACCAATCTCATTAAATGTAAAATTGACATGATTGGGATACAGGAACACCGCATTGTCCATGATGACCCAGTGAAGTATGAGAGCATTATGGGTGGAACTCTGATCACTACCTCAGCTACAACAAATAAAGCAGGTGCAGCTGTAGGTGGAGTCGGGATACTACTCAATAACAGAGCACTCAGATCATTACCAAGTATCAAGCCACATTCTGATCGTACACTCATAGTCAACTTCCATGGTAACCCAGCAACAACTGTAGTGGTGACCTACTGCCCTACAAATGTGGCGGATGAAGACATCGTAGGAGATCATTACAACAGTCTAAAGGGGGCAATAGACTCCATTCCAGCACACAACATCTTGCTTGTTGTTGGCGACTTCAATGCTAGGCTTGGAAAGGATGACGCCAAATTCACTTACCATGATGACACAAATAGAAATGGAGAGTACCTAGCAGACTTGGCTAAAGAGAAAGATCTTATAATCACAAATACTTACTTCCGCAAGAAAAAAGGCAAGTTGTGGACATATGTCAGCCCAAGCGGCAACAAACTACAGCTGGACTACATCCTTGTCAGGCGGAAATGGCAAAACAGTCAGACAGTGTTCTAAATTCTGAAGCATATAACACCTTAGCTAGTATGGGATCTGACCATAGAATCGTCTCTGCTCGTATCCGATTAAGCCTCAGAAAGAGTAAAATCATCAAACGGAAAAAGCAATACGACTGGAAGCTACTTACAACTGATAATGATCTACAAGCCAAATATAGCATAGAGGTGCATAATAGGTTTCAAACCCTCCAGGATGAAGTATATAGAAACTGCATCTGAGAAATATTTCAGATTCATTAAAGCCACTCAAGATGCTGAAGAGGAAGTGATTCCTGTGAGGAAAAAAGAGAAAATAACCTACTTCTCAAATGACGCCCAGGTATCAAGGGCGAGATCACAAATTGAAGAAGCGTATGCAAAATATCAACTAGACACTAATGACGAGGAAAATTGGAGAAAGTATAAGGAGGCTAAGAAGAGCCTAGGCGAGGCTTATGATCATGTGAAAGCGGAAGACCTTACCAATAAGCTTAGAGAGGTAGAAAATGCCCACATAAACTGCAAGCATGGTAAGAGTTGGAAACTGATCAACAAAATATCAGGAAGATTGACTACAAGAAAAGGACAAATCAAAGGATCCACGCAAAAGGAGAGACTAGATAATTGGTATACTCATTTCAAAAATCTACTTGGGAGCCCACCGCACATAAGTAATGAAGATGAGGAAATTGCCCCAGTACTATCAAATCTCATCATAAAAGAAGGACCCTTTGACTTGGAGGAATATGTGAGGGCTAAGAAGGCACTTGTAGAGGGGAAAAGCAGTGGGGAAGATGGTATCACACCTGAAATGCTCAAAAGATGTGATTTGGATAATATAATACTGGACTTCTGCAACGATGCCTTGATGAACAGGAAAAAGCCAGACCAATGGTCTATTCTCAACATAATACCAATACCAAAATCAGGTGATCTCAGTTTGGGAGGCAACTACCGTGGAATATGTCTGAGCTCAATTGTTACCAAGCTATACAACAAGATGATACTCAACAGAATCAGACCGGAGCTTGACATCCACTTGACAATGCTTGAGAGCTAATCAAAATGGCTTTCGAGTTGGACGAACCACGGTTGGCCACATTCTTGCCCTCCGAAGAATTATTGAGGGAATTAGATCAAACAACCTGCCAGCCATCATAACCTTTATAGACTTCAAGAAGGCGTTTGACACAATACATAGGGGACGAATGCTGCAAATTCTGAAGGCCTATGGTATACCTGAGCAGCTTACAAATGCGATTGCAGAAATATACAAGGACACCAAGGCAAATGTTATATCACCTGATGGGGAAACTGAGGAATTTGAAATACTGGCTGGAGTACTACAAGGTGACACCTTGGCTCCATATCTCTTTGTCATTGTTCTCGACTACGCCCTAAGAGAGGCCATAGATGGCAAAGAAGAAGAGCTAGGATTCCGCTTAACAAAAAGAAGCAGCAGACGAATAGGACCAACCACAGTTACTGACCTTGACTTTGCTGACGACATTGCACTGTTGTCTGAAGTGTCTCAAGTGCAATCACTACTTAACAGAGTGGAGACTTCGGTGGGTAAAGTTGGGCTCAAAATGAACGCTGCAAAGACAAAGTACATGTCCTTCAACCAGAATTGAAGCAAGTACCTGTAATCACCACAAGCGAAGGTATGCCCCTTAATAAAATGGAGGACTTCAAGTACCTTGGAGCATGGATGAACAGTACTGAAAAGGACATTAAAACACGCAAAGCAGCTGCATGGAGAGCTTGTGGCAAACTCAGTCAGTTATGGAAGGCCAAATTTATCACTATCCAGAAAGCTCAAAGAAAGACTGTTCATAGCTTCTGTAGAATCAGTCCTCCTCTATGGATGTGAGTCATGGACATTTACCCCCAAAGCTTAGTAAACAGCTGGACGGATGTTACACTAGAATGCTTGGAACTGTGTTCAACATCAACTGGAGACAGCATGTGACAAATAAGGACCTGTACGCGGATATGCCCAAAGTCTCGGACAAGATCAGGGAGCGTAGATCAAGATTTGCAGGACATTGCTTCAGAGGGTCCAATGAGCTGGTCTCCAAAATCATACATTGGGTACCAAAGCATGGAGTTAGAAAGCGTGGTAGACCATCCCTAACCTACATTGACTTACTAGAGCGTGACACAGGATTGCAGGTAGAAGAAATCAAGACAGCTATAATGTTGGATAGGAAGATTTGGAGAGGCATCGTGGTTCGGGAATATCACCCGCCATAAGTCAAAGTAAGTAAGTCAAGTAATTATGCACATAGGCTAATTTATAGGCCAAATAGGCCTCTAATATTATTAACCATTTTTCTTTCCTTTCCTAGTTTTTGTTTAGTTTTGATTGTTTGTTTTGTTTTGCCTTTGATACATGCAGTTGAACAAAACAGCAACTACCCCCTATTATAATACAATAATACCCCTCTACAATATAGAGGGGGTAGCTGCTGTGGATACAAAAGCATACATTTGATTGCTCCTGGTATGTCTTCTTGTAATAAGTCCAATGCAATGTGATCAACCTAATGTATCACCAGTGGGGTACTACCGGACAATAAATTCTAAGTATATGTTACTGCTAACAATTGAAATTTGTATTGAATTTACAGCTTAATTTATATATATATAGCAACCATTCATGTCAAATTAATGGATAACAGATAGAACTGTACACTTAATTGTCAGTAAATAACTCTTGTAAACATGAGCTTTGCCACAAAAATCTACTTCATATGTTGCTCAGAACAAAAGTTATAGGTTAAAATCTTTTTTGTTGTAAATGACGGCCATTTTGAAACCCAAGATGGCGGCCATGCATGTATGTAAGACATCAGAACATAGATACAGTATTTTTGAACTCTCAGGTATTGAAAACATGATTTGCCACCAATTTTGACTTCATAGGTTGCTCAGAACAAAAGTTATATGACAAATTCCATTGGAAATGGCGGCCATTTTGAAATCCAAGATGGCGGCCATTCCATGGATGGAAACAAATGCTACCAATGGATTTCTGATAGCTGAGGGTATACTCTATCCAATGACACCAAAAAAAGCATCCTTAGCAAAAAAAAAATGCACTTGTTTGAAATCCTACATAACAGCCTACACTAACCCTTTTTGGGTGGTGAGTTCCATACACGTGGCCATATACAAAATATGATCGCACAGAGTCAAATAAATCACAAAATATCATGAAGCCGTTTGCGATCGTCAGATTTGCTGTGTAATGTATTCCTTTTTGATGAGGAGCACCAAAGATCCTGTTTTTTATACTTTTATATTTTGTATCATTTCTTTTTTGTTTATACTGCAAAGTACATGATTCAATATATTTTGAAATCCAATAATCACACGATATGTGTGTCTTTTTAAATAGCATTCATCGGCAGTGTTTGTCACAAGTTGGCACTTGGTACACTACTTATATCGTCGACAGCCCGTTGGCAGTTCTTGTCTGGCTTCTTGACATTATAGCTTCACGTGGGATCTACAGGTGTGTAATAGACACGCTAGAGACTGTACCATCGTCTTGTAAACTATCAACAGTGTTTCTATATAAGGCAACACACAAAAAAGATGTTGAATTGGCTTGCTCTTTCCCGACCGACCGTAAAAATCAGGGGGAAAAATTCTTCTGGAAGGCGCGTCCCACAAGAATCAGTTATTGGACCATTATAATTTACCATGTAGGCCTACACATCACCGTTGGAAGACGTCATTGATTTACATGGCATTGGCATCTAGCGCCACCTGTATAAAATGTAAACATACTTATGAGACCATTTTTGTACCATAATGTTTTTAAGGACCAGTGATTACACTGACAAAAGTTCATCGAGATACTAGTAGCGCCTTCACTTCTGGGCGATTTCAAAAACTGTTTAATACCCCCTCATATTGTTCCAATCAACGAAGTTATTATTGTTAGAAGAATGATTTTGGTACTGGATATTTTTAGTCATTCCATGCATATGCATGTCTTTTATTTTATGCCAGCAAATCAATGTGATGGCATTATTTGCGCGTACGTATACCTGCATCCATGGATGAGTTGTGTGGAGCCTATTGATAAAGGGAACCAGCGTACACATAATATCGCTTTAGCATGATTGACAGTTATTATTTCTCGAACATAAGAGTTGTTAGGGAAAGATCACACTTTCCACGCGGCTATTAGTTTTACCATATACAAAACAAATTTTTCACAAACCTTTCCCAAATTTCAAAGTCTATCTCAAGAATTACTAAACCAATACTAGGCATGTTTGTACTTATATTGATGCATTTTCAATGCTGATTCCAAATAACATGGTGATACAATTCAATATGGAATAAGCTTCCGGAGTATGTAAAAACTGTAAAATATGTGGATTCATTCAAAACATTGTTAAAGACTTTAATGATGAAATCTGAGAGCGATTTCTTTGATTAATGTTTTTGTGAATTTGTTATGTTCTTGATGTGTATGTTATTATTTGTGGCGTTGTTCACATTGTGAGTGGGGATTGTCATTAGTTCAACCATGTCAACGCTACCATTTTTGTTGTTGTTGTGTTGAAGTGATGACGGTTTTCCTTCATTCAGATTTTTGTACTAATTTTGTTTTGCAATGTTGTGTCGATGCGCCTGGAGCAACAATTTTGTTGATTGTTGGCGCATTATAAGCTGCCATTATTATTAATAATGTTGGGATTTTGAAACATTTTGTGAGCTGTAGTCTGCAGACGCCTGCCGCGTAAAAAGTGTTAAGGATTCTAACCTACATATTGGTTTACATATGAATCATAACAAGTCCATAAAACAAGGGGTGCATTCAGAAAGAGATGAAGAAGACAACAATTTAAGGGGGTTCACTCGAGAAAGTGACAGAATTCGTATATTGCGAGCGATGTTTTAAATATCACTGATCTGGACATGTCATAACAGCAAGATAGTTGATTAGATTGAAAGCGTACAACAAACATGGTAATAATAAAATGGTAAAAAGAAAATTAAAGGAATATTAAACGAGCCAAGATGAACAATATTATAAAGATATGGAAGATTGTCTATGACAATGAAAATTAGTAGGTTTTTCGACGGTCGAATTACCATCAAGGCCTCAGACCCAAGGTACATGAATGACCCCTTTAACAACAAACATAGCCAAGATTAAGAAAACGGACAACAGAACATGGTCAATCAACGACTAGTATTAGCCTAAGTTGTTGTCATGTGTTCCGATAAGTTGGAGTGAGCGGCCGGCGTGTACGCCCTCGGTGCAGGTTCGCCCATCACGTGATTCTCACCATTGTGGCCACTGGTTGAATTTGGCGAACACGCAATGGATAATTTAATGTAGTATGCTGCAAGCTAGTAACGTTCCAGATTAACGTCATGTTTGTCAAATTATTGCCTCACAAAATTTTGGATATTCGTAGAGAAGATTTTAATGTAGGTTAAAATTTAATCATTAGGTAGGTATGCGATTGAATATGAATTTGATGCAGTTAACGTAGGTGTTTGTAAAACACACGCATACAGCCCCCCCCCCCCCCACCCCCACCCCCCCCCCCCCCCCCCCCCCCCCCCCCTCCGTACGATTGTACAGTCGCGTAGGGCCTCTGTGCATGTACTTCACAATGGTAAAAAATACCGCCTATATACAGTTGTGTGCAGTTAAGCTTATACCTGGTGTTTTATCTCATCTGACCAATTACAATTCTCCTTTATACCACGTGGCGAAGGCGGCTTTATAGCCCTGCGGGGCTCAATCTAAAATCGACCTTTAAGGTCAAATGGCCGTTTCAAATTGTGCAAAATTATTTTTGAATCACCCTGTAGGCCTATAGTCAACATTTAACAAACAAAATGTAGTTTCTTTAATTAGCGATGAATTCGATCCAAATTGATAATGATTTTCAAAGTTTTCTTTAATTCGTCTTATTAGGGTTATCTTTTTTTACAGACTCTCTTTATTCACAGGTCCCAAATGCCACAGTTCAATCGTGGATATTGTATATCGTTTTATTACCGCTCGCCTCACCTTCTAGTGAAGTGTCTTAATACCAAGCCAAATAAGATTTCTTGATGCACCCCAGGATGCTTCACTTTCATCACATGACCACTGATTTCTGTCACCAGTGTCTACTGGTTTCCATCGACATTACAGTGCAAGGAAATGCTTATACAGTTGTTAAACGAGGGTCTTTAAGAAAATCCTGTTGCAAGTAATATGATTAATGTGTCTTTAATACAGTCCTCTCTTGATTTCCTTAAAGACCCTATATTTTAGTTGGGATTCAACTTCTTTCATATTTGTGGCCAAATTTACCTATCTGCACCATGTATTACTATGGTAGAGGCCAGACGACCTCCAGCTGTTAATTACTTTAACACATGTGTGGCACTGTTCGTTTTGGTGATAAACCCTGCTGGTACTGTGGGGGCGCTAAGCATGATGGGGTACATCAAGAAATCTTCTTTGATACCAAGCAGATGGAACAGATGATCATAGCCTCTGGTAGTTAGATGCAGTACTGGTTGAGATGTTAAAACCACTCTTCTTTCTTGTTCAGGATGATGAGCTTTACGAGAAGAACTATAATCGAATGGGTTTGTTAGGCAGAAAATGAATTCGTTTCATTACGCGTGCGTTTCTCTTCCATGGCTTATTTATCTTAAGGTGGCTCTATTGCCTAAATGTTTTTGGAGAGAGTTCGGGGAAAGAGATATAGGGCATATTATTTGAGAGCCAATCACACCAAATGACAAGTGAGCTTACTGACGCACCAGTTATATGTAAGATGAAGCACAGTGTACGTTCCTCTTTGGTAACCTATATTTATGTTATCGCAAATTAATCTTATTGTGCAGACATCTTAATTATCTTTAGTAGTTTGCGATATCTTACGCGATTTAAATTATTACTTTTAGAATCAAATTTTGATCATACGGCGATATTGGTCAATAATATAACATGAAATACCCGATACACACGGATGTTAACATGTTTTCTAGTATATCCTCTAGCGATGACGGGCATCTCGATATCAATATATAGGGTGTATAATTTCTAATATCAATTTCAAAACTGATATTAAAGAGATTAAACACATACAAGATGTAAATTTTGATTAATATGGTCGAGCATTGATCAGGTCAATACATATGTTCGATGTGTTGTTTCTCGAAAAATATAAAAATCAATGAACTCACGCAAATGTTCATATTATGCTCACAAACGCATTTATTGACATAGTAACTATCGTCGATGAGAATGCATTTAATTGTATGTTGTGACCGGCACTATTTGACTTATTACATTTGCGCCGATACCAGTAAAGACGAAAGTAAACACTGCACAAAAAGAAGGTAAACATTTTTTCGAGGCGCCCTGTGTTTAATTTTTAGGACCTTAAATAAATTCAACAAGTGGAAACGAACAGGCATTTCCTCCCGCGCATTTTGACACCTCACTTGTCACAATAGCACCAATATTAATGAAGCAGTGGCCATTTGGACTACAATAATAAACCCCCTGAGAACTACCGGCCGATTGGTCAGAAAGATGGATACAATTTCATTTAAATGCACCAATGAGAGACATTGTTAGAATAATTTTATGATGGGAGTGAAACATTTTTACAAGCTGCAATTGAATTGGCTATTCATATGAGTACATCTTGTAATAAACCAATCAGAAGCGCTGTTAGATAGACAGGTAGACCCCTGGCGAAACCGCCTTACAGAAGCGAATGAATACATGAAGGCAACAACCGCACTGTGCATCATATTCGTGAGCGCATGCGTGTTGCCATAATCGCACGCGTACGCTTGGATTACTTTTGCGTGCGATGAGATAAAAAAAACCGAATCTTTCTCTGATTAAACTATAGGTAATAACTAGAGTATGCGGTTCAATATGGAATCAAGGTGACACCGTACAGCCCTAAAAAAGTAGCTATCAGGAATACAAACTAGAGCTCCTATACGTACTATTTCAAATAGCAAAAGAAATTTCTTCTCTTCAATTTGAGATATTACACTGGAAGATTGATTGAATATTAATACATATATCTGTCTAAAACCCAAACAAGTACTTGTTCCCAGTGCTAAATGCAGCCTCAGTGTAGCAATAGGCAGATTATTGATTTCCTAAGAGTAGTGTTATCAATGATAACTATCCTGCGTGTTCAAAATACAAGTGCGAAAATGAAACTGCGTGTTCAAAATACAAGTGCGAAAATGAAAACTGCACTTTATTTCATACTTTTTATGTTAGCGCTCTTATTGCGAACAATGTTTTAAAGAGAATAAAATAGTCCATAATTTTGTCATTTAAAAGTTTAAAGTTGGAACCATATTCTTATTGACCGTATTTATTACCGGTCTGTTTGTTGTATTGAGGACTTTCATGTATCAAATGTAGCAATCATTAGTAAAATAATCTTGTTTATGTCAAACAATATTGTCAAGAGGACTATATCAGTACACGAGCTTACACTTAACGTCCTCTTTGTTTTTAATGCGTCATTGCAAGTTCATTGTTACGACTTCATTTCACCTATTGTGTCTGTTGATTTAGCAAGATTGAATCACTTGAAACTCGATTTGTACACATCGTACTGAATTAAATTTGCATTATAGCAATTAAGAATGCGTCTCGTGGTTTTTTTTTCAATCCTTGGCATTATAAAAAGTGGGGAATGACATCCGTATAAAAACATCATATTCTTACGCCCTGAAGTGTTTTATAATTGTTTACTTTTATTCTCATTTTATATGCACCTGTTTCATTAAGACTTCACGCGCGGTTATTAGTTTTACCATATACAAAACAGATTTTTCAAAAACCTTTCCCAATTTTCAAAGTCTATTTCCAGGATTACTGAACCAATACTAGACATGTTTGTACTTATTTTAATGCATTTCTCATGGTGATTCCAAATATGGAAATGAAATTTAATAAGTCTGACATTTAAAAAAAACCATTTTGTGTAATTTTGTAATGTCGTCTGCAGACGCCTGCCACGTGGAAAGTGTTAAGGATACAATGAGATTGACGTTGCTGACCGTGATTTATGACACTTCATACTAACAAACAATTTATCACTTTCCACGCGGCTATCGGTTGTACCATATTATACAAAACACATTTTTCAGAAACCTTTCCCAATTTTCAAAGTCTATCTCAAGGATTACTGAACCAATACTTGGCATGTTTGTACTCATTGTAATGCATTTCTCGTGGTGATTCCAAATATGGTAATGACATTTAATATATTTGACATTATAAAAACATTTTGTGTAATTTTGTAATGTCGTCTGCAGACGCCTGCCGCATGGAAATTGTTAAGGATACAATTACCAAGAGATTGACGTTGCTGACCGTGATTTATGACCACTTCATATTAACAAACAATTTATCACTTTCCACGCGAATATTGGTTGTACTATATTATAATAAACACATTTTTCAGAAACCTTTCTCAACTTTCTAAGTCTGTCTTAAGGATTTACTGAACCAATACTAGGCATGTTTGTACTTATTTCAATGCGTTTCTCATGGTGATTCCAAATATGGTAATGACATTCAATAATTTTTACTTTTTTGAAGAAAAAAATTGTGAACATTTGGAATGTCGTCTGCAGCCGCCTGCCGCATGGAAAGCATTACGACCACTCTATGTGGATGCACTTTCTGTTTCGCGTTGTTTATTTAATTGTATGATGATTTAATTGATACCAGTAATTTGTTTTACGTTACTAACATTCTAAACAATAATGCTGGGCATAAGTTATGATCAATAAAATATAAGGTATTACATTATTAGCATTATCCATATTCAGCTAGGCATGCTACTAGTAAGGGAGGCGTACTGGTAAATACAATTTTTATTTTTATCTTATACTCGTAACATTCTAATTGATTTATCTTTTTCAAACAAACAAAAAGTTTCGGAATTATACTACAATTTTAAATATGTTTAAATATTCGAATATAATTTGGTGTTCCAGTATCGACCTCTACTGGAACAGTAAATTCGTTACAGTATCGACATATACTGACAATGTTTATGTTCCAGTATTTGACGATACTGGTATACCAGTATCTGGGACCTAAAGTCCCGCCTAAAGTACACTTTTCCCGTTGTGTCTACCAACCCGCAGAAACGATATAGTGTCATATAAAACAGATGGCATGTTTTAGTGCTTATTTAATCAAACAGTGACCAAAAGCAAATTTAATTTGAAACTGTGTATTATGCAAACACGACTAATGACTTTTACACTGAACATGTCAAACAATTGACAAGGGCTAACTAACATTAATTCAATTATATTAAAGTGTTTAAGGAGAGAATTATGATCTGTCACGCCACGTTATGATCTGTCACGCCACGATATATTGAGAGCACGTGTGGTGTAGTGGATAGCATGCCGGTCTCACGATGCAAAGGTTGTGAGTTCTAGCCCCACTACAGCCAACTTGTTTGGGCAAGGTACTTAGTCTCAATTGCTTCGTCGACCCAAGCGAGATTGGGGAGCTGTTAGGGGATTTTACAATCTAAGTGCTGATACTGCGTGTGCGCCGTATCGGTAGCCTGGTAAATGAAGCGAAATGATTGTGACGATTTCCTAATGGCAGCAAAAAACAGTGGTTCGGAAGTCACGTATAAATGGTGGTCCCGTGCATCGGAAGAGCAATACCCGAGCACGTTAAAAGGTTACAGGGATCATCCCGGTCTGTATCTGTTCACACATCTAACGGACCCCAATGGAAATAAGCTAATAAGCTTGGTCGTAGGACCCAAATGATATCAAATCAAATCAAATCGTATATACTATCAACATGAACAGCAACACTACCTGGAGTAGCCTATTATAGAGAAACACTACAATAGTACCATTTAAGAGAACTGTCATCACAGAATGAGTGATAAGTCGGAAAAAAATATTTTCAGGTTTATCCAGATTCAAAATGCTCAGACAAAGAGCTGTAAAACGATATGAAACGCTGCCATAATTGCTCAATGTTTTCCTCGTTAAATTCAATCATTCCTGTTGATTCTATTGATTTGTTGGCATGTTTATTGGACCATGTCTCATAATGTACACTGGCGACTTAACGCTCATTTATGTGGAAACAGGTCTTTTACTGTGTATGTTATTTAACAAAATACCCAATATTTGGGATATTTAATACTGCATCGCGGGATACACAATTAGCGTTCTGGTTTGTTATAGATTCAATGCACTCTTAGTCCATGAGCCTGTAAGGTCGGTCAGTACCATGTCGAGGGAGTAAGGCTAGTAAGGCTAGTAAGGCTAATAATGATTTTTGTATTGGTATGGATCCTTGGAACCAGAATATGGTTGATAGCAAATTATTCAAAGCGGTAGCTTTCTGTGTGTTATCAGCCATTTTCAAAATGGCCGCCTAAATGCCAGCAAAAACACACACTAATAAACTTATGATGGATTATGGAAACTCTGTTGAGTGTAAATAACGTACGATTAATCATTCTGAATTCTCCCTACTACTTGTACCATTTATTATTTATAATGCAACCTATCGTTTGCTGTGCTCGCTGTCCATCCTAAACGTCTGTTTTTAAACTGCGCCCTCATTTAGCCATAGATCCCAAAAATTGTTGTTTGGCATCCAATCAGGAAACAAGGGTTATACTGTTACTATTCCAAGCTCGTCAGCTATATAGTATTTTGAGCGAAGTCGATTTGAAATCAAGCAACTTACCGTACCGATTGTTTCCTCTTTTATCAAAATGTCCTCTGAAAGGTACCATGTCACTATTAAGTGGTCACAAATCAGCACTAGTAGTGTGCACCCTTATGGATTATTTTTCTTTCTAAATGGTCACAAGACATTTTTCTCGGAGATATAGCTGCATTTCTGAGTAGGGGTGTGCATGGTCAGATGATCTAATAATATTATCCGGCATTGCCTCACTATTATTACTATGGTTGCTATAATGGTTCACGACATATTGTGCAATAACATGTGGCAGCTTTAAATATTCAGTATTTTCTCGGTGTATTTCAGGTGAGAATACACGCGTCTTTAGGACAAACATGTAATAACATGTTAGAAGTGGACGTGTTAGTGCATTAAAGGCCCAGTCTATTATTATTATTATTTATTATTATTTACCAGCGCTTATAGAGCGCATTTCCAAAAGATCAATGCGCTGTACAAATCACAGACATAAAAAATGGCATACAATTATATTACAACAAAATAACAGCAATGAAACATTTTAAAAATATGATACAAAAAGATGCATTACAGCAAAGCACTACTGTTGTATAAAAAGTATTACATAATTTACACAATAATCAGTTACAAAATGTTTAAAAATACGAATGAATTGACAAAGTGATATATAGTTTTAAAAACCCAGTAGGCCAGGAAGTTAACTTATCTTTAGGAAAAAGGTGAGTTTTAAGAGGTTTCTTGAACTTGTTCACACTGTTTGCTTCACGAAGAGACCTAGGTAAGATATTCCATAAATTGGGTCCTAAAACAGAAAAACATTTATCCCCATAGGTTCTGTTGGTGGAAGGGGTCACAAGATGGGTTGTATTTTGAATTGACCTAAGACCAGCATGCCCTGGTGTATAAAAACAAATGAGATCGTGCAAATACTGTGGGGATGAACCTTGTATACTATTGTCTAATCTTCGGTGGCCTATTGTGTATTGTATTAGCTGATGAACCCGAAACATTACGTATTATATAATATTGTCCAAGCTAAATTTGCTCACTTACCCTGTCAGTTAATTCCAAGTGAAATGTTTCAGATGTTCTTACATGGATGTACACTTATTCATCGATTTTAAATTGACGCCTTTATTTATATTAAAAACGGCCTTTAAGTTCGGGTATTGGTAGTTTGATATTCATATATGGGAAATGGATGGTAAAAGATCACAACAGTATATTTGGCGCATTAACCTTAACCCCACTACACCATACAAAATCATCTCCACACGCGTGCTGCTGCATTGGCTCGATTACGTCACCTACCGCAGGCATATGTGGGCACGAAGTTTGTGCCCGCATATGCGCTGGGGAGTTAGTTCAGTTGATAGAGGCACAGGCTGGGGTGCGGATGGTCCCGGGATCGAATCCCGGTGGGTGCTCGGTTATTTTTCGGGTTAAACAATTGTACTTTTTCCCCCTCCCACCGATACACGCTAAAACAAAGCCGTAGAAGTTAGGGTTAAAGATAAACATACGGAAGCTCCCTCTTTTCAACAGAAATTTGCGTTTTCTGTTTCTACATTGTGTATCTTATATGCAGAGATGGAAATGCTCATACACTTTTCGACCTCAGGTTACCTTACCTCAAGTTACCTAACCACAGGTTGTATTCACTTTTGGACTTTTGTCATGTACAACAGCAATACTCATCATACCTAATATAACCTCAGGTTGAAAATAAATCCAATTTGACAACCTCAGGTTGTAGGTTGATAAGATATTAACTGTGAAAACCTGAGGTGGATTTTGGGTAAAAGGAGGTAAATTATCCCTGAATAAATCAGTAGAAACATAGAGTAAAACAAAAATCAGACACGGCAAAAAGTGTATTCAACATAAACAGATTAAAGTTCTGTCAATAATAACAGAGCAACTCTATAAAAGGCCAAGGAAATGGGAAAATGTAAATAAACTAGAATACTGCGTAAGGATCCCAGCGGTTGAGGAAATATTCAATGTGAAAACCTCAGGTTGATTTTGATTAAAACATGGTCAATTGATATCCCTAAATAAATCAGTAATAACCCAAAGTTATAATATACCAAAATTAGACACAGCCAAATTCAAAAATGTGTATTCAATATAAACAAAGTACAGGTCTGTCAAAAAAGGCCAAGAATACGGGAAAACAATGATATTATGATAAAATACTGCAATAAGTCAACCTGAGGTTGAGAAAATTGTCAATAAAACAACCTTAAGTTGGAAATAAATCCAACCAATCAGACAACCCTAGGTCAGTCGTATAATGATTGAACGTGTGCACGCAATCTAGGCCTGCACACTTTGTGAACAAATGCCAAGTACGAAAATGAATTCGACCTGAGATTAGGTAACCTGAGGTTAGGTAACCTGAGGTTAGGTAACCTGAGGTTAGGTAACCTGAGGTTAGGTAACCTGAGATTAGGTAACCTGAGGTGAGGTAACCTGAGGTGAGGTAACCTGAGGTTAGGTAACCTGAGAATAGGTAACCTGAGGTTAGGTAACCTGAGGTTAGGTAACCTGAGGTTAGGTAACCTGAGGCCAGGTAACCTGAGGTTAGGTAACCTGAGGTTAGGTAACCTGATGTTAGGTAACCTGATGTTAGGTAACCTGAATCTAGGTAAACTGAGGTTAGGGAACCTCAAGTCGGAAGGCGTATGAGCATTTCCATATCTGCGTATAGCTATACGTATACAGAGTCGCCAATAAGCTCTTCCTTTGGACACACTATTACATTATTCTGAATACCTTAAGAAAACCGCCTAGATACGTTTGTCATTGACATAAATTAAATGCGATACAACAACAAAGTTATATAAACAAAATATATGATTTAAGTATTCTCCACTCCATTATCACACGCGATATGTGTGTTAATGTGAAAGGTATTCATCGGCCGTATTGCTCACGAGTTGGTACTACAAGAACTACTTAGAACATCGGCAGCCCGTAGGCATTTCCTGTCTGGCGTCGTTACATGTTCTTCGCTTCAGATTCACAGGTGTGTAGCACACTCACAAGAGTGGAACGTCTTCTGGTTACTAAAGTTCTTATCCCAGAAGAAGATCTAATAGACAAATGAAATATGATATGTAGCAAGTTTCCTATTATCCAGAATAGAGCAATTTAGAAGTCAAAAGATAAAATTGAATAATTCCCGAAACGACACGAACAAATTTAATAGAAACCTGGCGTGCAAACACAAACCAAACTTAATACTGGTGGGACACAGTAATAAAAAGGTGTCTTAAAGCAGTGTTAAGGTTAATAGAATCCAATGGGAATATATAATGCTGGGTTTGACTCGTTTGCGCTGCTCTATAAATTCAGTCAATGCAAACCCAATGCAAAGAGAAATGATGCAAAACCGCTTCGCCAATTAAAATGATGTCTTGTATTGCACTTCTATAAACATAACCGCCAGATCTCAACAATTTTTGAAAAAGAAATTATAACTGCATGTATTCAGGAATGTTACAAGATTTAAGATGATTGAAAAACAATCACATTAGTTTTGGGGGAAAGTTGAGCATGATTCACCACGTGTTAGTTAATATATGACACCCTATAAATCTGTCTTCATTCAGCAGAAAAAGATGAATATGCCAACTAAGAAAATAGATTCATAAAATATGAGGAATTTAATGATTTAGAAGCATGGGTTTGGTTCACTAAGTATGATATAAATACACGAGTGGTTATTATATAAGATGGAAAACGTGCAACAAACATATTAAAATATGTATGGTTTTAAGTGAAGTTAAAATAAAATTTTGCCCGAGCTACTTTGAGACGTATTCTCCGAGATGCATGCAAGTTGTAATTTATACATTAGGAGCCAGCGGTTTACCTCATAAATACAAACTCATTAAGAAATCAACTCTTGCCAACTTATACTTGCTCATGGAGTGTGGTGTGCCCAAACCACACTTGTTTTCCAGAACTTTTCGTCCTTCGTAGCTGTCTTGAATATTGCTACCTCCAGACAGGTGTCCGCCTTGAGGATGTCAGCGCAGGTCTTCCAGGTTCCGGCTCCCATGATGTGTTATCCAGTTGGGTGCTGGTTCTTCACTCCACGAACAATGTCCAGCAGATCTCGTTCTTCTCTTCCTGACCTTAAAGCTACTTCGTGGTAGATTAGAAATCAACTCAATAATGAAAGGATGTCTAATAAAGAATGAGAATGCACTCAACAACGACATTGCAATTAACCGTATACTATTAGGTGAGATTGAGAACAACTGTAGGGGAGACAGCAGAAACATTAGGGCTATCATATCAGTATAGCGTCCGACGAAAGTCGTGAGAATGAAGAGGAAACTCAACTCTGAAACCTGAGTGTAAATAGAAGTTAACAATAAAGATTGGTGGAATTCCTCCGGCTCTTGAAAAAAGTTCAAAGGGTTAGTGTTATCCACAGGGCATATACAGTGTTGAGCAAAAGGTTCCGTTGAAGACAACGTATATAACAAGAATGTGGTAGAAAGTATATATGTCGTAGATAGTGGGAAAGCAACTCAAGGTCATACAACGACAAGATGTAATTTAAGGGCAAATGAGGATACAATGAATGACGAAATTGACCGTAAATCAAGTGAGATTTATGGGAGACAGCAGAACCTCTAGGGCTTTCAAAGTTTTATTGTGCGATTCTTAGAGGCAAGGGGAAAGTCAACGCCATGATATCCCCGGAGCAAGACAGAAAAGTGTGTTCTCTTCGTTGGCAGATGCCTGTGGGCGATCTACCACTTACAATACATATAAGAACGCGTGACATTCAGCAGGGATACTTCGGGAGCAATATTGATCAACTAAAAAGGGTTTCGAAATTCGATTTCTTAAATGAACGATCGGTTAAGTCTAAGGTATTTATAATGTTACATTGTACCTTTAATTTCACTTGATATGGTTCCTTTTTTATCCTAGTGTGTCTTAATTCTCAGGTCCCGAATACCAGACACGTCAGTCATGTGAGCGAAGTGTCTTAATGCCATGCAGGTGCCACATAGCCTGTGGTACTTAGGTGCAAAACCACTCTTCTCTAGTACTTGATGATGATCTTGTTATGGCTTTAGGAGGACAACATTATTGAAAATTGGGGAAAAGTGTAATTTAGATCCCAGAGTCTGGACTGTACTAGTTTCGTTCGATACTGGAACACCCAGTATCGTTCGATATTGTAAAACCCAGTATCGTTCGATATTGGAACACCCAGTATCGTTCGATATCAAAAAAGCTACAAGCATTAGCCAATTAAAAAGGAAAATCACAACCTAAAAGAATTTCGCCTTAACGTCATTTTAAACAATAGACTTTGCCCTAACAAACACAAAATGGAATGTATCGCATTGTTTTCTTCGCCTTATCGTATGAATTAACAACGTTACTATTATTATTTATAAGTTAATACACAAATATCGTAGTCATACCATACATAAATAGACTATAAGTAATTCAGTAAAAAGATATTGTATACGGTATACTGTTTTTAAATATTTCGTATCTCTTCTTTCATCAGTATAAACCTTCCGTCATGATCAGTACTGAAATGGGTAATTTAAAATTGTGTACAATACTGTGACAATACTATACTTTTTTGTATGCAAAAAACAATATTATGTTAATTAACTTAAAGTGGCACTAAGAGATGTGTTGGAGGCTGCGCCCTCAATTATGATAAAAACTGGGATTAGTATATTTTTATAATTGTATTACATGTATGAACTTACACCTATAAGGATTAAGAAAAATCAGCCCTCTTTGTACAAGAAAACGTCGATTCAAAAATGCTCGTACAGCCGGGACGAGCATTTTACGCCCGACAGTATCCCACTGCAGTACGCGTGATACATAACGCGAACTATATTTGCATAGAGGGCGTTTTCAACAAATAGCGATGGTATTGTTTTAATCAAGTTTTGCTGTGTTTTTGTTAGTAGAAACAGCAATAATAGCAATTTTTGATGTTCATCTTGAATTCTGAAGTAAATTTTTAAACATTTAAAATTTTCAACACCACTTAATGTCCCTTTAAATCAAAACTAACATAAAACAAAACAAAATATCATGTTGCTGCTTTCACGTGGGATATCATATCCATTGCTTGTTCACGTTTCTATTTTATATCTTTGTTTTGTTTTGTTTTGTTCTGGTTTTTTGTCATACTAATCTTATAAGTCTGTTATTGTATTTGTTTACTCTTTTGTATTATTTTTGTAGAGTTTTATTACTATTTTTACAAAAATCTTTACCGATATTTGTTCAAATATTGCGATATGAATAACTAGAATCGTAGAGGAACCTAGACATGCCGAATCGTTTTATCGAAATGGACTCGGAACAACTACTCCTCTTTGCTGTTTACATGTTTTGATTAAGTACCACCTATACAATGTACATTCACAAGATTGTATGGACCCATATAGCCTAATATCCTCATTGAGCTATTTCTGCCGATGAATACTGTACATGTGGGAATTGTGTCAGTGGTCAGCCTCTGAATGCGAGAGTACAGGTGTGATTTTCATCAGTAAGAAAATAGTTGAAATTTCGACAGGCCATATAACGAATATAGGTTTATATGACACATGCAATGTAGATTATCGTTCTCTTTTTTTTTGCGTAAGATTAGTGAAGCCACTAACTGCTGCGGTATGTCTGCTATATATTGCATACTTTATTTAAAAGGACAAGTACTCACGATTACCTAAACCACTAACTGCAGAAGTGTGTCTGCTATTTTTTTTTATAGTACAAGTACATGGCACAAATCTTGCACCATAAATCAGGTCATCGTTTTCACAAAATTGATTCCAATTTTGTGGCATTCGTCCAAAAACTACTCCGCCCACTTCCATTGTAAATTGATAACTATAAAAGGATTTATGTCAATAAAAACCAACGGGCGACGAGTTTGTTTATTTTATACAGAAAAATCAACACACACAATGACCCAGCTTATCGTGGGACGGTTCTGGCATGTACCGTTGAGTTCAAATCACTTACTACAGAGAGAGAAAAATACAGTTTCCAAATACTGATTTTATTCGATGAAACTCTATATAGCGCTCAAAATGGAATAGGCCTATATCATGTAATAAATTGCTCATAACTCCACTACTATAGCTCCTAGAAGCAAGTTTTTCTAAATTGTACGTTGAGGTTGAAAATAGGTTATTTTTGTTTAATCTTTGCATTTTGTTTTCATCACGCAGAATTGGTTTAGAAATAGGCAGATTATTGATTGACTGGTAGCGACAACCTACCGGCCGATACTAGGATGATATCTGTGGATGCTGCAATAACCTGTCACACTTATCCTACGAGATCAAAACCTATTTTTACCGCCGACCCTAAACATTTTTTTTTTTTTTTTATGTAAGAAAAAGAAAAAAACCCAGTGAAATTGTGTATTTGTTTATGTCTGTATTGTATATGTGTGCTGTATGTAACATTTCATAGACGTTTTATAGATTTTTAAAAAATTTAAAAAAATCCGACCTACCTACCTATTTTTCTTTTTTCTATGTTACGCCAATCAAACTTTTTTTTTTTAGGCCTAAGTGCGAAAATGAAAAGTGAAATCTTAAAGACTGATCTCCGCGAACAATTTCTCAAATTAAAACGGAGAAATAATTCAATAGTCTTAAAAAGTAATATTTTTAAAGTTGGAGCTATGGATTAAGAGCTATTTGGCAATGCAGAATCAGTCAATAGTTAGGTCACCCAAGCCCTATATGAAAGCTATGAAGATTGTTAAACGGGGTCAGTCGTCACAAACATGAACAAACACAATAGTTAAACGACCTTGCTATTGTCAACACTCCCTACACAGAGGACTGCAGTGCAAATCTGTACGATGTTTCCCATGTAATGTCTATGGCGGATTTCACGGATTTCATTCCGTGGTATGAAGCTATGAAGTTTCCGTGGTCTTCGCTATCTCCAAGCAGATAGAGCAATACGTACATGGACTTTTTTGTAGACGAGGGTTCATTTCATGATTTGATGAGGTTTGTAATGAGTTGGGATTCCTGTAATTCCGAAGACCACCGATTTTCAAAACGTGAATTTTACGACATTTTACGACATAAATTTGGTCACAAAATGTGTTTAATACTATACATTTTACCGATCTGCAGATGTTATTGACCCTCCTCTAAAATTCTACATGATTTTTAACACGTTTCTCCGATTTTGAGATGCCCAAATAGACCATTTCCCGAAGCTATTTCTAGCAAATATTGCAGTCACTGAGATTCCATTATGTTCTTGTGTTCAACAAAATCTGACATGCAGCGTGACCTCTCTGCTGACTGGAATATAATTCTACAAATATGATTATTGACTAAATCCCATTTCATTCATATTAGCATGCTTCAACGACTTTTCTTGAGGACGATATTCATCGTCTTTAAACACGTGCTTAACACGGGCCCTTAACATGATTTTAAGTGGGCGACTGATTTCAGCTAAAACCATGACATAAATTGCCCGCTTAGGAGCACTATTAATTCGGTCTGGTATACCTATTGTTATCAAATACTACGAGAGGATTGCCTAGTTGTATATTATTTAAATTCGGTACGAGCGGTACTGCTTGCTAACTGCATGGGTGAGTTTCCATTATGTTGCAAATTACATCCACGCTCATGCGTTTAAACTACTCAATTGGCGTTGCAATACAGCCGGTTGGTTGCACACGAGAATTATGTCATATAGCAACCAGCTTTGATGGAAGGAGAATATTTAAATTTGGTGCCGGTCTTTAGGGCAGCAATTTATAGCGCTGCTAAGTGGGCCTTGTAGCAGTGGCGTAGCTAGGATTTTTTTCAGGGGGGGGGGGCAAGATGTCTAAAATGTTCGTAAACGGTTGCCCCAATTTTGTTTCTAGTCACCTACCTCGTGAATTTCACCTAAGTGTGGGGGGGGGGGGGGATCAGGTCAAAAAAATTCGCACAGTCCAAAAAAAATCGCACAGTAAATGTACTAAATGTACACTTTTGCCTTCTATTTGGCTAATAACCTCGGTCTTTTTTCTCAATTAAATCCTATTTCCTTTTTTTCGTCACCCCCATTTTTTTAGGGGGGGGGGGGGGGCGGGGGAACAAATTGATTTTTTTCGTCAGGGGGGGGGGGGGGGAATTTGCCCCCCCCCCCCCCCCGAGCTACGCCACTGCCTTGTAGCGTAATGCGCGTTTAGTACGAGAATTATTTGTCCCATGGATATAAATCAATGTGCGCAGTACATGTCAGACATGCGCATGTGCCTCATTCTATCGATCGGTATTTTGAAACAGAAGGAATTCTCAGTTCCATCATTCTTTTAATCGAAATACCAATTTACCTTTTATATGCACCCAACACAAATCATCAATTTCATCCCGAGTTTTGACAAATGTAATCTATTTCTGAAATATTGCTAGACGTTGGCCCATAAGATATAGGCATACAAATCATCTTTGTTTCTTTAATACACTGTCAACGCTGATTTTAAAATCTTGATATCGATACATTTTACCTTTCATCATTACATATACATGTAGTACGCGAACTTGTACAACCAGGTTCTTGCCTTGCCTTAAAACGTTTTGCGCAACACGATCTCTTGAGGTACCACTTTCAACGCGGCTATTGGTTTTACCATTACAAAACAGATTTTCAGAAACCTTTCCAAACTTTCAAGGTCTAGCCAAAGTATTACTGACTATATAATAGGCATGTTTGGACTTATCTCAATGCATTTCACGTGTTGATTCCAAATATGGTTATGAAAATCCTTTAGACATTTTTGAAACATTTTGTGACATTTTGAAATGTCATCTGCAGACGCCTGCAGCGTGGAAAGTGCTAATATAAGGCCTCATGGGTGATGATAAAGGACATCAACGTAGCACTAATACATCATTCAAATGACAAATTGCTAAGAGTACCGTTATCAAAATGATAACTGAGAAGACTACCGAGTGCTTTCTAGTATATTCTATGGCGATGACGGCATCTCAGTAGTATTGAACGTTAAACTTCCAGACACAAGTTATGATCCACTAATCATGCTAAGACAATTATAGATTCCCCAGCCGCCAGGCGGATGATCTAGTTCATTAAAGACGTCGATGCGTGGAAATATCAAGGGTCTTGATCGGTATACTCTTAACACTTTCGACGCGGCATGCGTCTGCAGACGACATTTCGAAATGTCACAAAATAATTCAAAAATATCAAAATTATTTAATTTCATTACCATATTTGGAACCACCATGAGAAATGCAATGAAATAAGTACAAACATGCCTAGTATTGGTTTAGTAATCCTTGAAATGGACTTTGGAAGTTTGGAAAGGTTTCTGAAAAATCTGTTTTGTATGGTAAAACTAATAGCCGCGTGAAAAGTGTTAAGTTATACATTTTAGGGAATCTGGTATGGAATTTCGCAGGGAGTGAATTGGTCTTAGTTAAGTTTACCTAAAAAAACCTGCGAGTATTTTCACTTTTAGTTGAAATTATCGTAATTATTGGTGCAGTATCAAGATACTGATTGTAGTTCAGGAAAAAGTGTACTTTAGGTCCCAGATACTGATATACCAGTATCGTTCAATACTGGAACATAAAAATGTCCAGTATCGACTGGAACACCGGCGTATCGGTCGTTACTGGAACACCTAATTGTATTCCAGTATCGGTCGATACTTGAACATTATTATGTTCCAGTATCGGGTGATACTGGTACACGTGATATACCAGTGAGATTTTCGTAGTATTGAACGATACTGGTACATAATTATGTTTCTGCTCCATGCTGGAACAATTTTGATGTGTGCCAGTATCGGCCGATACTGGAACACAGACTTTGTATCGAACGATACTAGTACAGTCCAGAATTTGCGACATAAAGTGCACTTTTTTCCGAAACTCCTACACTGTGGTAGCGCTGCTGGCATCGCCCATAATTCTCATTATTTGCCCATCCCGTATTTTAGATCTTAAATCCAAGTTGTAGAAACACTTAAGCAGGTAATGTATCTACCAACACTCTCTCTAGTCTATGCAGTCACCCGATAGTCCACACCGGTGTGTGTGGTGAGCATGATTTGTTGTTCCCGGGGCTGAGTCCAAATGCATGATATGCGCGGCTGTGCGCGAAAAAACTATGCATGCGTGCATGCAGGGGTGCATGCATGCGAATGTTTATTTCACGTTTGACCAATCAGGACGCTACGTTATTTTTTTTAAACTTTCGGTAGGCTACACACTCCCTGGTTTACGCACACTCCTTAGTCGAATTATGTCCATATGACGACCCAGACTATAAATAACACGTGGTATGTCCCATATGGAAATCGCACAAACAGCCTGCATATTATGACAATCATACCAAGGTGTTTCAAAGAAGGTGACGATTTGGTGGGTATTTTTAGCTCGTTTGACATATAAACCTAGCTATAGCTAGTATGACACCATTGTGACAGAAGAGATGGACGGACACGACAAACAAATGACATATTATTACACTTATATGAATACTCGATGCGTTCTCATATACACGCATTGATGGTGACCAAGTGACTCAAGTTCGGGTCTATTTTCCTAACAATCGTACTAAATCCATGAAAATAAATCAGTATTTTGGAGCAATAATTTAAATTGGCCAGCCAGGTCACAAGTAATAATGTCAGAATTCTGGAGTATGCAATACCTTGCAAGGGACAACTTGTGCGCGTTAAATATCGAGGGAAATATTTAATATAATCTAAACCA
The DNA here is from genome assembly GCA_035610835.1 of Ophiura sarsii. Taxonomy (NCBI): domain Eukaryota; kingdom Metazoa; phylum Echinodermata; class Ophiuroidea; order Amphilepidida; family Ophiuridae; genus Ophiura; species Ophiura sarsii. The sequence continues at coordinate 10,410,194 of CM069442.1, read as the reverse complement.
CTATTGGCCTCTTGTTTCTCCACAAATGTCAAGTTCACAGCTTCCAACGTCATCTTACACTGTTGAAATATGTCGGATTGTATACCTGTTGCCAATGAAGACTTCTTGAGTAGTCCAGCATGCTTAGCAGCACTACGGTGCCAACAGGGCTTTCTCCTAAAACAAACAGTGCAAAACACGTGTTAAAATAGTTAACAGCTGTAGGTCGTGTGACTTCCACACTGAAAAATAATTTGGTGTCATTTTGACACTAAAACAAGCGTCAAAAAATGGGTCCTCAGTTGGCCACCTAAAGGTGTCAAATTGACACCATTATGGGTGTAAAATATGACACCTTAGGGTGTCATATTCATTTTGACACCTTTGGGTGGTTACCTGAGGACCCATTTTCGAAAATGCCATTACACCCCAAATGGGGTGTAATATTGACTCTCTTTAAGTGTCATATTGAGTTTGACACCCTAAAGGTGTCAAATTGACACCATTATGGGTGTCAAATTGACACCATTATGGGTGTCAAATTGACACCTTTGGGTGTCATATTCATTTTGACACCTTTGGGTGGTTACCTGAGGACCCATTTTCGAAAAATGTCATTACACCCCAATGGGGTGTAATATTGACTCTCTTAAGAGTCATATTGAGATAGCACATGTTTAGGAGCCGTTTTCTCGTCGCCATTTTGTTTGCATGTTACGAGCCGGTAAGACTGGTAAGTACCGATCTGCTCCATTTCCAGACATTTTTGATAATAATTATGATACAATTAGCGTAATGTAAGACGTCCGTATGAAAAAGATGACCACTGAGCCAGATAAATCGGGCTACATGTATGTAATGTTGCACATATCATCGTATGCATGCATGACGAACACACACATAGTACTAGTAGGTCCATGCACTGACACAGTCCAACAAAATGCTAGTCTCTGACTATGAAATTGTAATTCATTTCATCAGTTAGTTGGCGCAATATTAAACAACATGAACAAGGCTTACATTACGCTAATTGTATAATAATTATTATCAAAAATGTCTGGACATGGAGCAGATCGGTACTTACCAGTCTTACCGGCTCGTAACATGCAAACAAAATGGCGACGAGAAAACGCATGCGTTGATATGTTGATAGACGCCCAAATTGGTGTCAGAATTACACCAATTTGGTGTCAGAATTACACCAATTGGTGTCAGAATTACACCCGTTGGTGTCAGAATTACACCAATTGGTGTCAGAATTACACCAATTGGTGTCAGAATTACACCAATTGGTGTGAAAATGACACCAATTGGTGTCAAAATGACACCAATTGGTGTCATGCTGCTTCGACACCTCTAAAAACCGTGAGCTTTCCCGCCAACTATTGACGCCCTTGGAGTTATTTCAATTAATCTGACACCAGTTTTGGTGTAAATCACTAAATGACCACTGAAAGGTGTCCGTCGGACACTTAACGGTGTCAACGTAAATTATGTGCAAACCCATATCATTGACGATTACACCAATTTTGGAGTCAAAATAACGCCTTTGTAAGTGTCATTTACAGTTGACTCCAAGAAGGCGTCGCTGTGACACCAATTTATTTTTCAGTGCACACTATAATACATGGTACAGATAGACACAACTACAAAAAAACACATTAATTAATGCTTCCCATGCGGCAGGCGGCTGCAGACAACATTTCAATGTTTGACAACATGTTTCAAAAATGTCCAAATTGTTTAATTTCATTACCATATTTGGAATCATCATGAAAAATGCATTGAAATAAGTACAAACATGCCTATTATTGGGTCAGTAATCATCGAGATAGACTTTGAACACTGTGAATGGTTTGTGAACACTGTTTTGTGTATGGTAAAACTATAGCCGCGTGGAAATTGTTAAGGGTGTTTAAGAAAAACAAAAGAAGACTGATTCGGAGTCACATCGATTGTACTATTTGCAGCAGGATTTTCTTGAAGACACTCGTTTATCACTACATTATATGCCTTTCATTACAATGTTATGTCCACTGGTGGGAAAGCCAACAGAGGCAGAAGACACCTTCAGTATCCTGATACCGTCAAGAATGATATGGGTTTAGATCCTCCAGAGATCCGCCAACTCATGAATGACAGGAAAGTCTGGGCCCAGTACGTTGCGATTGCTTCCTCCGTTTCGTCCACGGACGACGATGATAATGATGATGATGTCCACTGGGGACTAGCAGATATTGGTGACATATATCAGTGGTCATGTGATGAAAGTGAAGCATGCTGGACTGCACAAGAAATCTTCTTTGATTTGTTGCATAATCGATGGTGAAAACGGGATCAAAATGAAGAATAAAAGGCATATAGTACCCTGGATTTAAATTTGTGTCACTATATTCCTTGATATTTATAAAACAATACCGGTTTAAAATGATGATATTAAACGGTGATGATAACCGTCAGTGTCAACCCCCGTGTCAACCATTATGAAGAGGACTCCATTGGTACGACTTACGCAAGTATGCATTTCAACACGTTGCCTTAAAAACATGAACATATGGTCGAATCCAACGAAAAGTGTACACGTGATGTTCAGGCCTATAATAAAATAATCTATATCTTGGAAACTTTAATTTTGTGTTATATGTATCCGCCTCGATGAGACGGTTCGCGCCATATATAACATGACTAACTTTAATGCACGATTTGGCCTATAGGAGCAATAAACCTGCTATTTTTTACCCTTTTTACAAAATAGTTGTTAATGTTTTTTGTTGGACATATAACCGTTTAGATGAAAACGAGCTTAAGTGGAAATAATGTTGCCTGTTTGGTTGGTGGATATCTCAAGAATGCCTCTTTTAATTTTTGTTACTTTCGATAAATCCCCTGAATTGTTGTGATTTTTTTCGCTGTGGTAAGTTTTGACGTTACCTACAAATACATGTTTTGTTAAATCTCACTTTCGGGGAAGAATTCGCATGAGGTAGAGTAATTTGTGCTGTAAGGAAGCCTAAATATATTAAATACTTAAATGCATTGTCCCCATTCAAGTGTGTTTTTTAATAAAGCTGTTAGAAATGTCAAAAGCGGAAACGATCGGTTTGGTAAAAAAAATGCATTACCTCCGAATACCTATTTAAAACACTGCCATTTTAATATAAACACAGATTAGTGAATGATATCTATAGAATAAGCGAAGTGTGATACAATGTACATGTGTGCCAAGTTTTATCATTTTGAAGGCAACATTTTTTGAAATATCAGCAATAAAAGGCTGTATTCGTAGGCAAATTTGAAATATGAACTTTTACCTTCAAATACAAATAACGATACCGTGGTACTTCCCTCTGTTGTTACATACTTATATCGACTGGAATAAAGTAGAAGTATGCGCTGCTTTCGGCAAGCAACGTAGAAATTTTGCATCAATCTTTCAGCTTTTGTAAGTAACTATAAACAAAATTCTGTCGTTTTTGTACAAATGCATTAATAATATGTTATTGTCTTAAATGTTGATTGTATATAGCCTCCCTCTGTCTCAATCTTATTACTCCTGTTAGTGTAGTTTTTTATGCTATTCATGCAAAGACATCCTCTGACAGTTGATTTAAATCGCAATAGGGGTGATTAATGTTTATATAAATATTCAGTAACAGCATCTCGTGCATGACTTCATGTTGTATTCGGAGGTAACATGTATATGTAGGCAACATTCAAAAATATACACGGTGCATATTGGGCCTAAACTATCTTATTTTACATAAAAGCAGTGCGCAATCATACAATCTGACTGGATATATTATTATATTTATATTTGGAGGGGAAACAATAATATTTCCTTATTAAACGAAAATGGGAGGTGTTGATTTAAATCAAATGCATGGTGTAATCACACTGTTTTTGCCGAGAACATATTTTTTGTTGGTGTTAGAGTGAATGAATGATATTTATATCCATAGATTACACGTTGATCGTTTTGAAATGGGTGCATTTAGTCATAACATCCATGAAATTTCGGATTCATAATCAATATTTTCATATTCCATTTTGTATTCGTAGGTAACTTATATATTAGTTAATGAGCATGGTACAATTCCTGTATTGTTTGTCGCTTTCATTCGCACCTAATATTATGTAAATATTAAGTAGGAATGTATAAGACGGGAATAATATGGTTCGGTGCGTAATATTGTTTTAAACCAGCTTGTCTATATGATGTATGCGTAAGTTAACCAATTTCCCTTGGAATTGCAGAGCAGTGACTACTGAGGTACATAATATTGGCCATTATTGTAGTTGTATTTAAAAATGGAATTCATATGTAACAAATATCAAATAACTTGCTTCATTTTTGCTCTGGCAGGTTGTGTAATGTCACCGAAAGGTATTTTAAGTGAACAAGAACTTTAGTGATACATTTTCCTTTATTTTTAAAGGTGGGAGGGAATCAAGGGTAGGCCTAACTGATTTCAGTCTCAAATCAAAAGTTGCTCATGAATAATGCTTCCGACATTTATTACTTAGTGAAATTGAACTAAGCAGTGGTTGATTTTAAAAGAAAATCATAATAAAAACGCACACGCCCGACAATATCTCTGTCGTGGCAAAACTGTTAGATTAGATTAGTGTTGTTAAATCAAACAACATTGAATTTCAAAACATAAAATTCTTATTTTGTCTACATCTGACAAAATATATCATATTAATGATTCTATGTCAAACGGAATCTGCCTCCATTTGAAACTCGATAAAAACTGACTATGTACGACATTTAGAATGATACAAATTCCAAACTAGGGAATTATATCTTAATTCTAATCTGACAACTGAATGACTTGATGAAAGTTGTATACATGTGTTTTATTCCGTTGTGGACTGAAAGGCAACACATTTGAATGTTCTATAGACTTTGAACATGTTCGGCTCATATTAAACTTATATATTATACGGTATAAGGTCTGATATGAAATTATTTCAAAGTATATATAAATGAATCAAAAAGCGATCCGGCTTTCGTGTTTAAAACAGCTATTCGAAATGATAACTTCCACTTGCCTCCTTTATTTAGAACAAATTGAGGAAGGCAACCGGTTGTTTATTGCTTAAAACAGATAACCTGACATTCAAGACTATGAGTTACAGGCAAATTAAACTATTTGCTTAAAGGAAACCGCTCGATTTCTAATTAAAGATGGAACTATTCAATAGTTGATTCGATCCAATACTTTGGATTCACACGGAAACTGAAACGTTCATTCTTAACATTCTAGAATGTCCTATATAATAAACAAAGAGTAATTACATGTATGTTCTATTAGATATAATTCATCCTCGCGACATGAGAGACTTGAAGAACTAACTACACACAGAATACAACAAGAACCACTAAACTTGTTAAGTAGAGATTAAAAGGCTGAATGATAAGATATTTCTTAATTAAAATGTGTCTACATGTATGTGCTTAACTTTTATCATGTTTAGTTTTAATGATGAACATGCTTTTTACCAAATTAGATCAGTAATAATATTATTATTACTAGCGAGTTAATTAAATGTTTAACTACATGTATACCTTTACTTACGAAATTTTAACCCGGTACGATATGTATGTTGTCATCGTCTTGCCTTAAATCAGATATTAAATATCCTTACACACTTCTGGCTGTTTTGTAGAAGATAAACGCACATTCTTAATACTTGAAAGTCAAGCAAGAAAGACACTAACAAAATTGGATGATAATTAGCATAATAAAACATTTTTCTGCCATAATTATCATGTGTAAAAGGTTAATTCTATTCAATATGCATTAACCAAATTGGGGGATCAAGAATAATAATAGTATATATCTATCACTAGTGAGGTTATTGATGCTTAGGGTGTTTTCTTTTATATCTTAGAAAAAGGAACATGGTTTTATATTATTTTAATGTTTATTTGGTTAATCTTGCTGTTCTATTCAAATGTTGAATATTACGCAATTCTGATTGTTTTGTAAAAGCAGCGCTGAGCGCACATTCTTAAATATACTTATAAAGTCAAGTAAGACACCATTTTGATACGACATTCCCTCACACGCAATTCAGGGCATAAAAACACTACCGTCAAGTACAAATTTGCCCTTAAACCTATGTTAAATCAACGAATACAACTGTTCTTAGTCAACGAAGTTGAAGTTGAGAACAAATTTGTTACCTACGAATACTTTGATTATTGCAATGTAAGCTACCGTGTTTTAAGTCTTAACATGTTTTTCTCTTATAGGAATGCTTAAAAATGTTGCCTGATATATTGTTCTTAATAAACCTATTCAAAATTACAACTGACAGTTAGAATATTGTATATTTTTTCAACATTAAATTAATATGCTAGTATCTATTTAAAGTAAACTCCTGGATATGTTCATAATATTAGTATTTAAACATGTTTTAACATGTTTTGTTTTTTTAAATATTGTTAACAACCCTCCTGCATGATTATTTCACCCCAAAATGTAACATAGATTAAGTAGAACATTAATTTATGACAGTTTTACTTCTCTTACCTACGTATACATTAACTGTTACCTTCGAATACCAAATTTCCACATTCCTCTATGTACTTAGGTTTTGGGCGCATGCTCAAAATTCTTGATTTTACAAAAAGGGTCATTCCCCCTCTTTGAGGTACATGAAAACAAATGTTCATTAAAATCATCTTGGTGAAAGTACACAAAGTGACTCAACCTTATGTTTCAAAGTATTGAGAGCCTGAAAATGCTACCTAACTGTGTGAATTTAAAATGTAAAACAAAATGAGTACCTGGACAAATATGATCACTTTCTATCAGCATTAGCATCTTCTGAATACAATACAATCACAAATTTGAATGAAATATGTAAATAGGTGGAATAATCATCACTTAATCAAAATATGGTACTTGTATTTGTAGGTAACATTGAGAAGTGTACCATCAACTTCATCATTCCGCCACGTGGTCAAATGAAGAGATTAGTGATGGCACTTTTTTCCCATACAAGCTTGATATGTTGACTTTGAGTGGGGAAAAGGAATAAGAGATCGAAGCATTTTGAAACTGGACCCTAAAAATCTAGCCGTGGACACTTTTCGTTGGATTCGACCATATATCATTTGATATTTCTACCAACCTCCGAGGTGTGTCAATTAAATCCTTAGTTCTCAAAACATGCATAACTTTAGCTTTATCACGACTCAGAACCATCATAACCGAGGTATACCAATTTATTCCGTAGCATCATTATACACCTAACACAAAAAAGTGCCTTGACTAGGTGCTTTGATGTTGGCTATTATCCAAAATCGATAATCCGTACGAAGAATCTGAGATATACATTTAATGAGCAAATTCTTCTCCGTAGCTAAGTACCTCATTCATAAAAATCGAGTGAATAATTTCGAAATTATGATTGTTTCAATGAAATCGTTTAACAATATTTTTGGATTAGCCAACATCATAGCACCTGGTCAGGGACTTTTTGTGTTAGGTGTACAACAAACAAATGCCACATCAGTGCAACTGGGCCAATACATAAATAAGAAAGTTATTTATATATTTGTTCTGTATCACTGTATGTGGTGGTTTTTTTCATCGGGTAGATATCTTTTATCGGGTAGATATCTTTTAAATGTCAAAACATAGCTTTAATGTAAAAGACATACAATTGTATAAAGCCTGGTACAAAATAATGCATTTGAATACCTACATCAATGCGCTTGGATGCGCATTCTATTTTAGTTAGCAGTATGTAACCACCAACCGCAGAAACGATATAGCGTCGTAGCAATAAAACAGATGGCATGTAGTATTGTTTTATTGCTCAATGGCTCAATGGCTCAATGGCTCAAACAGTGACAAAAATTCATATTGGATTAAAACCTGTGTATTTTACAAACACGACTGCTTTAAATACACAGACGTGATGTTGTATGTAATGATACATCCATAAAGATCAGTGCATCAGTCGTCGGGTCGTACTCTTTACGTAGGATATATCAAATGCCGTTGTCAACGTCTAAAATTATCTTAAGACACGTGTATAAGTGTTTAAGGAGAGAAATATGATCGACCATATAAAAAGGTGAACTATTAGTATTATATCGAAGGTAGGTTGTACCGTGGACTTTATAAGTCCATGGTTGTACACTGCACCGATGCAGCTGATTGTACATTATAACAATTGTTGGTTTATACTTCCAAAATGGTATATTATCGCGTCAGTGAAACAAAAACGCTAGTTATTGTATCGTAGGGAAACATATATTTCCCCCTCGTCTGTCTACTCACGTGGTGACTTTTTATCGCGGGTTTATTATACTAAGCGCAGTTTCTGATATGCAATGTATACAGTGTGTTCTGTCAACGAACTTCTATGAGATGGGAAACATTCTACGGTGTACTGACAATGACCGTTTACCTAGATGAAGAATATATGGACATATCTTATTCATGAAAAGAAGAACTAATTTATTCATTTATCCGTTTTTTGAATAGTTACCACTTGGCATCTGGAGCTAAACATCGGGTTGCATCACAGCATACATCATCCACCTTCTTGCCTTTAACCTGGAATTTGTAACATCTTTTGAGATATTGGAAAACGACTCCGTAATAAAAGGTTAGTTTATATTCTGTTTTGTACATTACCGCCGCCCCATCCCCTTTGTTCGAGTCTCCCCATGACATCAATTGCCCGCTTAGGAGCGCTATTAATTCGGTCTAGTAAACCTATTGTTATCAATTACTACGAGAGGATTACCTGGTTGTATATTAAAATTCGAGCAGTACTTCTTGCTAACTGCATGGCTGAGTTTCCATTATGTTGCAAATTACATCCATGCTCAAGCGTTTAAACTACTCAATGGGCATTGCAATACAGCCGATTGGTTGCACACGAGAATTATGTTATTTATAGCAACCAGCTTTGATGGAAGGCGAATATTTAAATTTGTTGCCGGTTTTTAGGGCAACAATTTATAGCGCTGCTAAGCGGGCCTTGTAGTGTAATGCTTTGCATATGGTACTGACGTGATAAATCTGCTCGGGTTTTTTCTTCTTCTTACTAAAATGAGATTTCATATGAGTACTAGCAACATTCTTATTTAATTATGGCCATATGGCTAAGACATTTTTTCTGAATGATTCTGATTGGTGGGTATTATCAGGCAGTTATAGAGAAACTTATCAAACTTTAGGAACGGTTATACTGAAATTGATATTAGTTTGTTCATGCATCGATTAACAAGGGGTTGATTCAGCCATAAAAGACAACCATCATAAGCATCACATGTGGTGCTCCAATGAAAATTACATAATACTATAGCCACAACAACAGGTGGTTTCATTCGGCATCCTGTAACTATATGATATTTTTTTATTACTGGATAGTTTTAACTAATAGCCGCGTGGAGAGAGTTAAAACTCTCTCCACGCGGCTATTAGTTTTACCATAAAAAAAGAAGATTTTTCAGAAACCTTTTTCAATTTTCAAAGTATATCGCAAGGATAACTGAACCAATACCAGGCATGTTTGTACTTATTTCAATGCATTTCTCCTGGTGATTCCAAATATGGTAACACAATTCAATAATGTTGACATTTTTAAAACATTTTATGAAATTTTGGAATGTCGTCTGCAGACTCCTGCCGCGTGTAAAGCGTTAACATGAACACAGACCTCGACGTACTTAAAGCATAGCGCATAAATGGACGTACGTGTGTGTACAATATATAATAACAACTTCAGATTGATTTCTAGTTATGATATACCGTGATTTGTATAAAATGTGTGGACTTTAATGCTAAACGTTTCATTTCGTGGTGTATTACGGCTTTAATACATTAGCTACCAGCATATATAATAATCAGATTTAAACATACAGGGTGTCCAAAAAGTGTTGAAACCCCGGTTAAATAATTCGCAGTATAAAAATATAAATAGATAGATAGGGGTAGGGAAGGCTTGTAAAAATGCACTTTCATATAAAAGCGTAATATAAAAGGTCATGGATGCGACAAACGGAAAGAAGTAGGGAAGAGAAAAAAGGTTCTCTACATTGATTCTTTTTAATTTCAGATTGATCTATAATGTTTTGCATAACATCTAATAATCAGTGAAAACCTTTTTTGAAGAAAATCCACATGAATGGAATGTGGGGAACACGTGCATATGATTACAGTGACTTATACGGTGCGTCCATCAACTCGAACAAATGTATGGATTGGTACTGCGAGTTATGTGACCAAACCATTCTACGTGTGTTTTATATATATTAAAAGGCCTCAAAAGGATTCATTTTTGGTACCGAATTGATTCTACAAGTTTTCTCTTTAAAAATATATTTTTAATTTAGTACTGCGACTTATTTTAAGAGAGACACACATCTTTAAAATGGTGTCGAAACTTTTGGAACACCCTGTATAATATACATTTGTTGCATGAGCATAGCCAGACATTTTTATTATATTACCATTGATGATTGCATATGATTGCAAATGACACGAACTGACTTTTAAATTACTATTGAAATCGATGTCGATAGACTTCGTAGAATATTCTGTTAAACACTTCAATCATTAAAAAATGCAACAGTGGACACAATTATTATCTAGAGTAAAAGTCGTATTCATAAATGTGTTGCTTGTACATAGCCCGATATTTGTATGTTATTACCATTGATGATAACATCTCATTGCGAATGACACGAACTGACTTCTAAATTACGATTTAAAATCGATGTCAACAGACTTCGTAGAATATTCTGTTAAACACTTCAATCATTAAAAAAAATGCAACAGTGGACGAAATTATTATCTCGAGTAAAAGACGTATTCATACCGCTTACGCTTTTATAAGAGCATAAACATCGCAAAAACCACATTTATTCTAAACACATATGCCAATCAAAACGACATAGCGCAGACAATATTCCAAGATATCCTTGGTCAAGTTTTTATGTTTCTATTTGTCTAACAACTTCAACTTCCATTACACGTAGAAAATATGCAAGCGGCCCTTACTGTCCAGACGTACGATATCTCCACGCTTTTCCATTAAGGCCACTTTGTCGGTGGAATAATTCATGATGATATCAAACATAATATTTGGCTAGCTCATTGAAAACCATAACTAGAATGTTTTCAAGGCCTTCCTATATATCCTAGTACTACCTAAAAGTGCTAACCCAAATAAAGCCAGTGCCGACTTATCCATCCATGCACCGACTTGCCGCAAAGTATTTCAAAGTTCTTCACGATATTTAGAAAGAGCTTCCCTGAGTGTAACTAATCTACACCTAGCAACAAAAGTGCCTGACCAGGTGCTTAGAGGTTGGCTAATTCAAAATAGATAATCGGTACCAAAAATCTGAAATAAACATTAAATGAGCAAATATCTTCTCCGCAGTTTGATACCTCATTCAATAAAATCGAATGGATACTTTTAAAGTTATGGCGATTTCAATGACCGCGCATAACAACAGCAAAGTTGCACTACACAAGTAGTAGACTAGGGACATTAAGTACAGCGCCTTCAAGTGACAGCATTTAACTATTGAACTAATAATCCATGGCTAAATTTCCCAAATACCATTAGGCCAATAATGAAATATTGTTTGGTAGTCCTCGACCTCCCTATCTTATTTTCCGTCAGTTCTAAAACCTCGCAACCCTATTTATAGTCAAATAACCCGCTCATGCTTAACCGATGAACATGTACCTGTATTGTATCAGTGAGTTCAAACGCCGATAATTAGCCGTTGATGGGCAGAGTGTCGATTAGGAAATGTGTTGAAATTCTTTTGTTGTTGTATTGGTTTGTTTCTTTATTGACATCATTGTTCACCGGCCTATGGTGAGCGTGTGAACTCACTAAAAATGTTAAGAGATGACCAAATATAAGGACTGACCGAGGACAACTATATTATTTATATTTTGGGACTTACGGGAGTATTGATATTAGACGATTTATTGAATCAATTTTAATAAGTAAGCTATCAAAATATTAATTGATGGATAAATAAATATTATAAACGAAATCATTCTCTTTACTGCACACAGTACAGAGAAATCTGGAAATGAAAGTTGCAAACATTTTTAATTTTTGTTGAATTTTTAAATTTTTTGAGACACGTTAATTTTCACTCATCTGTATCGATCTGCTATGTTGCAGGGGAATGGCATTTGGCTCTCATCTCATTTATAATAAAGGTTTGACTAATACTCATTACATCCATACCATTAAACAACAATTTTGATATGTCAATTTTCTAATATAGTGGAACCCGATAGTTAGCTTTAAACAATTGACATCAGAGCATGCGACCATTGATGTTTAGCTGTGGTTCGATTCCTATTATTCAGCTGGTCGCTAGTGGGCGCTGCATTTGATGTCCGTTATATTCTTGCGGTAGCACTTGTGACTATAGGTATAGGAAATCATTGATTTGTGTGTGATTACTGTCATAACTCTGTGTTATCTGGATGAATGGGTCTTGAGTGAGCTTTGAAGAATGAACGTCTTTGCTATCTTTACACACACACCAACAGTGCGTAATCACACACAAATCAATGATTTCCTATACCTAGTGCAACTTTGCTGTTGTTATGCGCGGTCATTGAAACCGTCATAATTAAATGTTATAACTGTATCTATTTCTACGATGTGATTGCAGCATGTATTTGAAACATTTCCCTAGCCCTACAATAGGACTACCCTATCTGAGAACCGCTATCAATCCGCGAACCGCCCCAACCCGAGAACCGCACCGTGCACAGTTAGAATGGCCAACAGTGTTTCTATATTACATCTTAGTACTTTCCCTGGATAGGCTGGTTTTTAAATAGAGATTCAAGTAAGGGCAGCGTAAGAATGAGCTATGGTTTGGTATGGTTTCCAGTTTTCAATACGATTTATTCCGTTAAGATATAGTACCGGGTTCCAAAGTGTCGGCATTCAATTATTTCCTTTCATCCTTCCGCGGCCCTTACCGAGGTTCTTTAAATATTGGCCCTACGAGAAGGGCTAACATTTCCCAGGCACTATGGTCGCATTTACTCCTTATAATGTGCGCACTTTGCAATGTATTAGTATTTGTATAGTTTTGACATCATTTTTTCCAATATTTCTTTCTGTATGAGCAATTATGAATAATAGATAGTAGGCATAAAACAAGTCATGCTGCACAAACTTGCCACACACACATTTCATGAACAATTGAGAAATGTCTATTTTTTAGGTAAACTTCAATCTAATTTATAAACAAACGAAGGTATATACAAATGTGATCTTTTCACTTAATATAATTTGGTTATTTTCTTGAAATTTTTGGGGCGTGTCAATTCATTAACCCTCCTAGAAATATTTTAAATAACATATTGTATTTAAGTGGCTGTAATACAGCGCGTGAAATCTACTACTTTTCCCAATGAGTGCACAAACAGAATTCAGCTGCCTCATTTCTTAACAACACCCCTGTAAATACATTTTCATTGAGTGTTTAAATCCATGTATGGACATGCCCTTGCCATATATGGTAGCACTGACCTTTAGCTATCCCCAATTATGTACTATTCTAAATTTATTTTTCATAACTCGAGATTGGACTGTTTAAACGAATCCACATATTTTGCTCAAAATACCTCATTTTTTGGGCAAATTTCCTTGTATTTGGGCACATTTAAATAAAAGTAGATATTCTATTGTGTACTACACATTCCTGGGAATCTATTGGTATAATTGGATTTTCAAAACAGTGAGTGTAGCACGCAAGCATTAAGACATTTATCGGGACATTTATGCATAATTTGATACAAATCAATGGTTACCATGATTACAATTAAAAAGTAATGTAATATACTGTTGTTAAACATATTGTGCGTGAATGTGAATTTAGGAATATAATCATGTCCAAAAATATGGCGTAATGTACCTAATTTGCATTTTTTAGATTTGAATAATTAAATAGCTAATTTGCATATTTGATTATTTTATCTAACTGATTGTCAGTTTAAAAGATACATCTTAGCACAGGTATCCATAACACCAAATGTCATTAGTCTACTACCTATAGAACTTGAGATATTTAGTTACGTATATTTAATTTAAACTAGACTTCATAATTTGTTTAGGATTTCCACATCACCGATTGAATTTTTGCAAATATAGTGCATTTTCAGGAATCTGATGTACAAATATGGAATAAAATACACTTCTGATTTTCCAACCTCTGATAAACATGTGAGGAGTGTGATGAATAATGCGCTTTTTAGTCATTTTTAAACGAAAATGTTATTAAAATAAAGAGGTTCAACATTGACAACCAAAAAATCTTTGGCTGAAAATGGCATTTGGTGGCAGGTTTTCGACTACTTTTGGGGAATTTCAAATAACCAAATCACAAGAACGCAATGCTCAATTAACATGATTCTTGCACCAAATTAGATCTGTTTCAAAGATGTTGAAAATGAGACATGTTCTATTGAATTCCAATATATTTGAAATTTTAGTGTGCTATACATGTACCTAATAATAGCCATAACAGACATAAACAAAGAACTGAACTGAGTGATTAACAAACCAAACTGGTGACTCAACTTACCCTCTGATAGGCCCAGTCAATAATTCACTGCTGCTAAGAGAATTTGCATACAAGGAACACATGGGCAATGAAAGCGACATAAGAGCAAGATAAATTACCCAATATATATCTATAATGTATATTGGTGTTGGGAGCGTATAACAATAACGGAAGAAAAATGCGCTAGTGTCCGTATACCTATCCAATATCTCAGAATAATGGTTTATTGATATGCAAATGTTTTCATTAGGGATTTTATAATGGTTTTATATCATATTATTACAATTTAAACAAATTTCTTTTCGTCATGGTCATCCTTAGATAGGAATGAGTATTTCAGTGTTTTGCTTAGCTAGCATAAGATAAATCATTATTGTTTGGCACAGGCTGTTGTTAACATCAGTGTTTTGAAAATACCACACGCGATGTTCACGTGACTGCCGCGCCATGTCGCCTAGATCACAGATAGTGCCTAGATGTGTTGAAAAAAGCTCAAGCGATGTCGCACGAGGTTGGTAATGAGGGGTGAATGTGGGATGGTTGGGGTGGGAGTGTTAGAGGAGGGGTGCGGTGAGTGTTGTTTTAATAAGAAAGCAGTAAAATTCAATATATTCGTCGGCATGATTTGATATACGTAATACACCGGAACTTCAGAAAAATGTGTCTTGAGTTATTTTTAATTTCTTTTTAGTTCATGTTTCATGTCATTGTCAACTACAAAACCTTTAAAACAGTATAGTATATGAACTAAAAAGATAACGCTATACTTATACAACAGGCGAACTGTTGTAGTTTACTATAATAACTCGTTGTTATTTAATATCCTTTACTCTTTTCAACTTGCCTCGCTCCCATTAACTCTAAAGAGTTGATAGACACTCACTATCTATAACTTTACTATATAATAGGCGAACTCTACCCCACGAAAATAATAGCGGCGAACTTTACGGCACTACTAATTAACAGTAACCTAGTGGTGCCTGGTTGTTCTCGCCGCATGCTCGCAATTTCAAAATGGCGTCTAAAAGCGAAGTCTAACGTAAACGCGTTAGTAACAGCAAAACGTACATTTAAAATCGTAGACATTTATTAATATTGTCATGAATATTAATAAATAAATATAATTGATAGTAATAAATAATAAAGATAACTAGATCTTGCTCCGGTCTAAGACCAGGCTACCTTGATTTTTGTATGAGAAAATGATCCCTAGTGACCCCTTCTTGACCTTTGACCTGATTAAAATATTTGAATTATTTTCTTGGCTCATCAAACCAAACAAGATGCAACAAACCCGGTCCAAATTCCAAATCGGAGCATGTCTTAACTTTTACCCCTCTAAAGTTCAATGACCCCGTATTGACCCTTCTTGACCTTTGACCTGGTCAATATGATTGACTTTTTGTCTTGGCTCATCAATCCAAACAAGATGCAACAATCCCGGTCCAAATCGGAGCATGTCTTAACTTTTACTACTGTAAAATTCAATGACCCCTAGTGACCCCTTCTTGACCTTTGACCTGGTCAATATGATTGACTTATTTTCTCGGCTTATCAATTCAAACAAGATACAACAAACCCGGTCCCAATCGGAGCATGTATTACCTTTTACCTTTGTAAAGTTCAATGACCCCTAGTGACCCCTTTTTGACCTTTGACCTGGTCAATATAATTAACTTATTTTCATGGCTCATCGATCCAAACAAGATGCAACAAACCCGGTTCAAATCAGAGCATGTCTTAACTTTTACCCCTGTAAAGTTCAATGACCCCTAGTGACCCCGTATGACATGTCACTTTTAATCGCTGAACACCCTATATGAACATGGACCCAAGGAATCTTTTAATTATTATGATGGTCATGAGTCATTTCCTCTGAGACAAGATGCATTTTAAGTGATCGAATTGAAAATTTACATTTTGACCCCTAGTGACCCCAAATGATTTTTAATTTTAAAAACCTTTCTTTTGTATATGCGTACGGTCAAAAGGAATATGTGGACCAATTTTGACGATCCTAGGTCATTTCACTAAATTGGAAATGCGTTTTAAGTGAAAATCACCTTTTGACCCCTAGTGACCCCTTCTTGACCTTTGACCTGGTCAATATGATCGATTTATTTTCTTGGCTCATCAAACCAAACAAGATGCAACAAACCCCGTCCAAATCGGAGCATGTCTTAACTTGTACCCCTGTAAAGTTCAATGACCCCTATACTCCCTTTCATAATTTCTTGGACATAATTCGCGTTATTTCACGCGAGCGTATTTTATTGTTGTTTTCGAGGCGCGGCGTCAAAATGCTTGACAGGCGCGATAAACATGAACAAGGTCACGCGCCGGCGATCACGGCGCGTGACGATTTCACGATTGACCAATTAGGATGCGCGATTATTGTTTTAAAGGGACTGGTACGCACTTCCGGGTTTACGCACATACGCACCTATGCATTACAACGTGAACCTACGCACATACATACGCAACTCGCACGTACGCATGATTTGATGGAATTATGTCCAAGGGATTATGAAAGGGAGTATAGTGACCCCGTATGACATGTCACTTTTAATCGCTGAACACCCTATATGTGCATGGACCCAAGGAATCTTTTGACCAATTCTGATAATCATGGGCCATTTTCTCTTGAAAAAATAGCATTTTAAGTGACTGGAGTGAAAATTGACATTTTGACCCCTAGTGACCCCAAATGATTTTTAATTTTAAAAACCGTTCTTTTGTACATGCGTACGGTCAAACGGAATATGTGGACCAATTTTGACGATCCTAGGTCATTTCACTAAATTGGAAATGCGTTTAAGTGAAAATCACCTTTTGACCCCTAGTGACCCCTGTGTGACCTTTGACCCCAAACTGTGAACACCCTATATGAAGGTGAGGTGGGGGGTTCTACTGACCAAGTCTGGTGATTGTAGCATGTAAACTGTAGAAAAAATAGCATTTTTTAGATGGGTTTGAGGAAAGAAGAGGAGGAAGAAGAGGAGGAAACTAGACATAGATCTGGTCTGAGACCAGGACACCTTGATTTTTGTATGGATTAATGACCTCTAGAGACCCCATATGACATGTCACTTTTTAATCGCTGAAGAACCTAATGTGCATGACCAATTCTGACGGTCATCATTCATTCTCTCTGAGACAAATAGCAATGTTCGTAACTTAGTGTTTAAGGATGCTGAGAAAATTATCCCCAAGAATATAGGGAAAAAAACAGAGCCTGAAATATTGCTATTATCATAATCATAATCATTTATTTGTTACCTTGATTTTTTCAAAAATCCAGGTATTGTATCTGTCGTGTTTCTTCTTTTTTTTTTTTTTCTTTTTTTTTCCTCAAACCCATCTAAAAAATGCTATTTTTTCTACAGTTTACATGCTACAATCACCAAACTTGGTCAGTAGAACCCCCCACCTAACCTTCATATAGGGTGTTCACAGTTTGGGGTCAAAGGTCACACAGGGGTCACTAGGGGTCAAAAGGTGATTTTCACTTAAAACGCATTTCCAATTTAGTGAAATGACCTAGGATCGTCATAATTGGTCCACATATTCCTTTTGACCGTACGCATGTACAAAAGAAAGGTTTTTAAAATTAAAAATCATTTGGGGTCACTAGGGGTCAAAATGTCAATTTTCACTCCAGTCACTTAAAATGCTATTTTTTCAAGAGGAAATGGCCCATGATTATCAGAATTGGTCAAAAGATTCCTTGGGTCAATGCACATATAGGGTGTTCAGCGATTAAAAGTGACATGTCATACGGGGTCACTAGGGGTCATTGAACTTTACAGGGGTAAAAGTTAAGACATGCTCCGATTTGGACTTGGTTTGTTGCATCTTGTTTGGTTTGATGAGGCAAGAAAATAAGTCAATCATATTGACCAAGTCAAAGGCCAAGAAGGGGTCAATAGGGGTCAAAACGTGATTTTTCACTTAAAACGCATTTACAATTTAGTGAAATGACCTATGATCGTCAGAATTGGTCAACATATTCCTTTTGACCGTACGCATGTCCAATAGTTCGGTTTTTAGAATCAAAAAATATTTGGGGTCACTAGAGGTCAAAATGTAAATTTTTCTTCATTCACTCAAAATGCTACTTGTCCGAGAGGAAATGACCTATGATTGTCAGAATTAGTCAAATTATTCATCTCATCTATGTTCATATAGGGTCCTTCTCCACTAAAAGTGACATGTCACACGGGGTCACTAGAGGTCATTGAACTATACAGGTGAAAATCTTAAGACATGCTCTAATTTTGACGGGACTTCTTTTTTCTTGTGCGCATTGATCAGCCAAGCAAAAAAGTCAATTACAAGTTTTGGGTCAGAGGTCAAGAAAAGGTCACTAGGGGTCAAAATGTAAATGTCCCTAAATCTAGAATGATTGTCGTGTCCAGCACTGTCAAGTCATGTTGATATCCGTATAATGTCATGTACGGCATTCCATCAACACATTTGTAATAGAAAGTACGAATTAATGCAAAAAAATTAATATCACAAAGCGGAAATGGAGTTAGATTTCCATTCAAACATCTTCGGACTCAGTACTACAAAAGACATAAGTAGTGACAGAATCAACAAATCATATAAAGGTTTAACAAATTATTTGAGAAAAAAGGGGATGCACATATAATCTTTTCTTATCATAAAATCGTGCCAAACTATGGCACGCCCCAGTGAACAAAAACGTGTTGAGACTAATACATATTCGTGATCTATGAACACAATTATCTCTAGTTACCTTGATTTTTTCCAAAAATCGAGGTTCTGTATCTCTGCCGTTTCTTACCTTGATTTTTTCAAAAATCCAGGTATTGTATCTGTCGTGTTTCTTCTTACCTTGATTTTTTCCAAAAATCGAGGTTCTGTATCTCTGCCGTTTCTTTCTTCTTCCTCTTCCTCTTCCTCTTCTTCTTCCTCCTCTTCTTTTTCTTTCTTTCCTCAAACCCATCTAAAAATGCTATTTTTTCTACAGTTTACATGCTACAATCACCAAACTTGGTCAGTAGAACCCCCCACCTAACCTTCATATAGGGTGTTCACAGTTTGGGGTCAAAGGTCACACAGGGGTCACTAGGGGTCAAAAGGTGATTTTCACTTAAAACGCATTTCCAATTTAGTAAAATGACCTAGGATCGTCAAAATTGGTCCACATATTCCTTTTGACCGTACGCATTTACAAAAGAACGGTTTTTAAAATTAAAAATCATTTAAGGTCACTAGGGGTCAAAATGTCAATTTTCACTCCAGTCACTTAAAATGCTATTTATTCAAGAGAAAATGGCCCATGATTATCAGAATTGGTCAACAGATTCCTTGGGTCCATGCACATATAGGGTGTTCAGCGATTAAAAGTGACATGTCATACGGGGTCACTAGGGGTCATTGAACTTTACAGGGGTAAAAGTTTAGACATGCTCTGATTTGAACTGGGTTTATTGCATCTTGTTTGGATTGATGAGCCAAGAAAATAAGTCAATCATATTGACCAGGTCAAAGGTCAAGAAGGGGTCACTAGGGGTCAAAAGGTGATTTTCACTTAAAACGCATTTCCAATTTAGTGAAATGACCTAGGATCGTCAAAATTGGTCCACATATTCCTTTTGACAGTACGCATGTACAAAAGAAAGGTTTTTTAAATTAAAAATCATTTGGGGTCACTAGGGGTCAAAATGTCAATTTTCACTCCAGTCACTTAAAATGCTATTTTTTCAAGAGGAAATGACCCATGATTATCAGAATTGGTCAAAAGATTCCTTGGGTCCATGCATATATAGGGTGTTCAGCGATTAAAAGTGACATGTCATACCGGGTCACTAGGGGTCATTGAACTTTACAGGGGTAAAAGTTTAGGCATGCTCCGATTTGAACTGGGTTTGTTGCATCTTGTTTGGATTAATGAGCCAAGAAAATAAGTCAATCATATTGACCAGGTCAAAGGTCAAGAAGGGGTCACTATGGGTCATTGAACATTACAGAGGTAAAAGTTAAGACATGCTCCGATTTGGACGGGGTTTGTTGCATCTTGTTTGGATTGATTGTTGCATCTTGTTTGGATTGATGAGCAAAGAAATAAATAAATCATATTGACCAGGTCAAAGGTCACGAAGGGTCAATAGGGGTCATTGAACTTTAGAGGGGTAAAAGTAAAGACATGGTTCGATTTTGACCGGGTTTGTTGCATCTTGTTTGATTTGATGAGCCAAGAAAATAATTCAATTATATTGACCAGGTCAAAGGTCAAGAAGGGGTCAAAAGGGGTCATTGAACTTTAAAGGGGTAAAATGTAAGACATGATCCGATTTGGACCGGATTTGTTGCATCTTGTTTGGATTGATGAGCCAAGAAAATAAGTCAATCATTTTAATCAGGTCAAAGGTCAAGAAGGGGTCACTAGGGATCATTTCTCAAAGAAAAATCAAGGTAGCCTGGTCTTAGACCGGAGCAAGATCTAGTTCTTCTTCTTTCTTTCCTCAAACCCATCTAAAAAATGTTATTTTTTCTACAGTTTACATGCTACAATCACCAAACTTGGTCAGTAGAACCCCCCACCTAACTTTCATATAGGGTGTTCACAGTTTGGGGTCAAAGGTCACACAGGGGTCACTAGGGGTCAAAAGGTGATTTTCACTTAAAACGCATTTCCAATTTAGTGAAATGACCTAGGATCGTCAAAATTGGTCCACATATTCCTTTTGACCGTACGCATGTACAAAAGAACGGTTTTTTAAATTAAAAATCATTTGGGGTCACTAGGGGTCAAAATGTCAATTTTCACTCCAGTCACTTAAAATGCTATTTATTCAAGAGAAAATGGCCCATGATTATCAGAATTAGTCAAAAGATTCCTTGGGTCCATGCACATATAGGGTGTTCAGCGATTAAAAGTGACATGTCATACGGGGTCACTAGGGGTCATTGAACTTTACAGGGGTAAAAGTTAAGACATGCTCCGATTTGGACGGGGTTTGTTGCATCTTGTTTAATTTGATGAGCCAAGAAAATAAGTCAATCATATTGACCAGGTCAAAGGTCAAGAAGGGGTCACTAGGGGTCAAAAGGTGATTTTCACTTAAAACGCATTTCCAATTTAGTGAAATGACCTAGGATCGTCAAAATTGGTCCACATATTCCTTTTGACCGTACGCATGTACAAAAGAACGGTTTTTTAAATTAAAAATCATTTGGGGTCACTAGGGGTCAAAATGTCAATTTTCACTCCAGTCACTCTAAATGCTATTTTTTCAAGAGGAAATGACCCATGATTATCAGAATTAGTCAAAAGATTCCTTGGGTCCATGCATATATAGGGTGTTCAGCGATTAAAAGTGACATGTCATACCGGGTCACTAGGGGTCATTGAACTTTACAAGGGTAAAAGTTTAGACATGCTCCGATTTGGACCGGGTTTGTTGCATCTTGTTTGGATTGATGAGCAAAGAAAATAAGTCAATCATATTGACCAGGTCAAAGGTCAAAAAGGGGTCACTAGGGGTCATTGAACATTACAGAGGTAAAGGTTAAGACATGCTCCGATTTGGACGGGGTTTGTTGCATCTTGTTTGATTTGATGAGCCAAGAAAATAATTCAATTATATTGACCAGGTCAAAGGTCAAGAAGGGGTCAAAAGGGGTCATTGAACTTTAAAGGGGTAAAATTTAAGACATGATCCGATTTGGACCGGATTTGTTGCATCTTGTTTGGATTGATGAGCCAAGAAAATAAGTCAATCATTTTAATCAGGTCAAAGGTCAAGAAGGGGTCACTAGGGATCATTTTCTCAAAGAAAAATCAAGGTAGCCTGGTCTTAGACCGGAGCAAGATCTAGTTAAACATCTATTTTGCAGCAGACTTATGTAGATATCTCAGGATTTTACTAATCTTGCGTCTATCTGAGTATTTAATGAAAACGATAACTGATCATTATTTTGTTAATGAATTAATATTATCCGCGTAGCAAAAAATCAACTTTCCCCTGATGTGAGCCGTGTCTGCCGTTGTCTCAGTACGAGCTACCCCGCTACTGATAAAGTAGCCGGCATGCCCAGACAGGACAGCATGCGCAGGCTGACAGCATGCCCAGGCTGACAGGGTGTTATAACTGTATTCTACATTCCAGAGGGGAATGTCATAACTTTTAAGTACTTAGGGAAGGGGGGGGGGAGGGGTCATTTATTTTTGGTTGTTGCTTTCTTTCAGCTACCCCCCCCCCCCCCCCTCCCCTCCGGTAGAAATAATGAACGGTCCCTAATTGTATTGCTTTTTATGAGAGAAAGAAATGTTGATCAAGTTTGGATGAACATGATGAAGGAATGATTCTAAAAAAAAAAATACATTCTTAAATCTTCTACTGAAATATTAAATGACCGATCTAGGTATTCTTTTCATGATCAGGTGCACTGTGCAGAATCAGACAATACTACGAAATCTGACTAATGTATGATCAAAAAATAAAATAGGAGATACCTGTTATTGTATTTGTGTTATTGTAGTACTGATATTACAGGGGCCAGGTATCCTGTCATTTTTATATACAAGTATACATTTTTGGAAAGGATTTGGGTCAGAGAATCCGTTTTGACATCAATTTTGATCACAAAACATCACTTTTTTGACCATTTTTTTCTCGAACAAGTAAAAAATGCCCAAAATTGCTTGAATTTTGAGTAAAAAATGCCCAAAATTGCTTGATTATAATGTTACATGGATGTAACTTATATCTATAGTTTGAGCATTGCCGCAATATCAAGGATTTAGCTCTACGGAAATCAGTCAGCTCATGAAATAATTAAAGTACACAATTAGAATCCTATAAAATAACAGTAGGCTATGATCATATTTCCACTGTAATGCTGAAACTGTTGCAATTTGGCCAGCCATATAAGCCTGGGAGCAATTTAAGTGGGGGGGGGGGGCGGCCTCAAGGAAGTTTTTATTAATTTTTTTGAATTTTGTGAGTGCTATAATTATTGAACTATTAATCAAATGCATATAAAAAGTATACATTTTTGGAAATTAATGGATCAGAGAATACAAATTTGGTGTCAATGTTGATTTTTTTTACCCAAATTTGTTTGAACAAAGCTAACAAAAATAATTGTGAGTACAAACTGCCCAAATCGCTTGATTATGATACAAAGACACTAACTTACGGACACATTTCTTGTTTTAATTAACCTAATCTAATATATTTTGACCAAAAAGTGGAAAAAATGGAAACTTTTTTTCGGTACTTTTTAGTCAAAATTTCAAAAAATATCAAGATTACAAATTTTAAAAAAATTGGGTGCAATAAATAAAAAGAAACTGGCCATAAATGGACACTTTTTTGGCACTTTTTTTTGTCAAAATGTCAAAAAATATTAGTCAAGTCAGGATTTTAAAAAAATGGGTGCAATAAATTTTAAAAAAACCTGGTCATTGAGCCTGCATGAATTTTTTTGCTATATCTTGCTACACACCTACACGGAATAAACCGTGCACTAGTACTATGCATTTTAGTTGTAATGAGTATGCGCACATCAGTTACGGGAGAAGAAACGCGTAGCAAGACATTGCCAAATTGGGCTTTGGAATTAGTGAAAATTTCTGTGATGATTTTTGAATAATAAAATGGGATGCATGTTCATGGGGGGGGGGGGGGCGGCTTTCTTAGAGAGCTAGCAGAACGTGTTAAAGCCAAGTTGGGCACACACACAAACACCTGATAATCATAGGGTGTGCTAATATATATTATATTTTAGAAGGCCTGAGTGGCATTGTGGCATACCGTCCATGAATACATGGGGCAATGTGGCGCACTAGGAGCGCTCATGTGTACCGTTAGTTCTGTTGGTGGATTGTTTCAGCATTGAGTTCAATACGATAGCAACCATGCAGATTGAAGTACATGAGGCATGCTCATAGTGCACCATGGTTTGGAAGTCGCATACAAATGATCATGGTCCCGTGTATAGGAAGATCTATCCCCTAGCACGTTAAAAGGAATAAATATGAATGAATGAATGAAAGGTCACATACTCCTTCGTATTAAAGAGTAGGGGATCGGTCCGTGTCTGTACGCTCATGTTTGTATTCCTAGGTTCCATGGATACATTGTGCGAGTATAGGCCGGGGCGGACCTACGTCATGCCGGTGAAATTCAATTAAGCAACCGCACATTGCGCCTACTGCGGATTCAAGTGCGCGACGCTGAGCTTTGACTGAGTGCGTGCATGGAATGTTTTGCTTTATGAAACACTTGTTGCCAAGCAAATTTGCTAAAAATAGCTCAAAGTGCCTGTATGTCCGCACCATCCTATACTCAACAAGAGGCTTCTGCACAGTATAGGTCGGCTCGGTCATATGGGTACTTTTTACCGTTTGCCGATGACAACAAAACAGATGTTTTATTAAGTTTAAATTAAAGCTCTTCTCGACCATACCCCCACCATACCCTAGGGACCGTGTCGGGGTGTGTATGTAAACATGGTATAAGAGGCTCTTGACTTTGGTTTGTGGTCAACGGCATGTGACGTCACTCCGGGACGACCTATAGGAAGATGACGATGATGGAATGGCGACATTGAGTTGACAAAACAACATCTACATCAATACTCGGCGAAATCCATAAGTCAGGCAGACCCCAGTTTCCTTGGGATAATGTGTGTACAGACCGGGATGATCCCCTACTCTTTACGAAGGAATCTGTGACTTTTAACGTGCACCATATTTGTAGAATGTAATTATTAAGTTCGGTAGAATTCATCATCGATTCATACGGTCTTGTATTTCAAATACCACTCTGAAATATGATACATGTACGTCAGCCTATATGAAATATGAATTAAGCTTACTTTTACGTGCTTGAAATCCAAGGACTTCTGTCTGTGTGCGTACTTTTTCGGAACATATTTCACGACTAATTGCTCTATATACATTTATTTGTATGTACTTGAAACATGGATCTATATTATTTGTGTTTTGAACATTAAAACATCACTGAAATACCGAAGTTTGTTTGTTCATTATGACATCGTAAATAGCTGTGTAAACTTTGACCTTTCGTTACGTTGCTATGGAAACGGCAGTGCAGTATGGAATTTTTTTAATTCTGCGCAGATAGAATCTCAAAAATGAAAGTGACTATATGCAGCACTAGTGTTGCCATGTTGTCTACATGTATCTCGGAGCAGAATCTAATTAAATTTCACCACACGACGGTCTTGTATGTAGACCGGTCACATAATACGTAGAGAATAATAGTACTTGAGCAAGCTATTGCACAAAGAGGAACAAAAGTTCAGAATTATATCCCCATTTTTTATGTCATACTCACCTTTTTGGAGATTCAAAGATGCAAACAATGTTCAAGACGGGGTTCAAGAATTAGTTGAGTATCAAATATAAACTTTCAATGTGTCTGTAAAAACAGAATGTGGCCAAATGGGGCGCTTTCGTACTTTTGGAATGATTCTTTCTTAAACTGCCTGTTGATTAATTACTTTAATATCAAATGCGATTTATTAAATGTTGCCAGTACCTCGGTTTGGCCGCGATATTGGGCTACTTTGACTTATTTACGGCTTTTCTCAAGAATATCATGAAAATTGTCAGATGAATGACTCTAGTGAGCACATTTAACATTACAGTTTTAAGTGCTTTAAACCCTATATGTACATGGATGTAAGGAATCTTTTGACCAATTCTGACAGTAATCAAACATTTCCTGATATAGCAGAAGCATTTTTAATGAAAGCAGTGACAATTTACATTTTGACCCCTAGTGACCCCAAATGATTTTTAATTTTAAAAACCGAACTATTATATATGCGTACGGTCATAAGGAATATGTGGACCAATTTTGACGATCCTAGGTCATTTCACTAAATTGGAAATGCGTTTTAAGTGAAAATCATGTTTTGACCCCTTATGACCCCTGTGTGACCTTTGACCCCAAACTGTGAAGACCCTATATGTAGGTCAGGTAGGGGGTCCTACTGACCAAATCTGGTGATTGTAGCATGTAAACTGTAGAAAAAATAGAATTTTTTTGAGATGGGTTTGATAGAAAGAAAGAAACGGCAGAGATAGAGAACCTTGATTTTTGAAAAATCAAGGTAAGAAACGGCAGAGATACAGAACCTCGATTTTTGGAAAAAATCAAGGTAAAAAAATATATATATTGTCATGAAAGTAATAATTCGGTTTGAAGTAAATTACACTACAAGTATGATATTTATTATGAATATCTGTGATACATGGTGTATATTGGATCTCCAACAGCAACAGATTTCTTGTTAATTACTCTCTGTTAAAGCCATACAGATATCATTAACTTCCCCGGTGGGATATAGAATGTGGACGAGTGTATACCTATGCTATGATAGTAATCATTGCTGTAATTAGAGACTCATATCATAACAATGCAGTAATTGCAATTAACGCATTTCTCCTGCTGTTTCTGCTTTTTACTGCATCTAAGAATTGAGTGGTAGGAGGGCATCTCAGGCATCGTCTTACGCTGAATATTAAGACAAACGATAATCATGAACATTGAATTTCATTTATGCCTCCATGTGTGAGAAGCGATAAGTGTCCCTTTAATATTTATTCATTGCGCAATGTGTTTACTAGTTGACTTCAAAACTGTCACCAGTTCATCCAGGTGCAAATCCATTTGAGAATTTATCGTGCATGTTTGAATATATAATTGAAATCAAGTCCCAATTGCGGTTATCACAATTAGGGCAAATTGGCACAAATACAGATACCCCATCCGGCATAGTCGAAAGAAATCCACGTGGAGCCAAAAAGATCTCACGGTCGCTCTCTTCCGCCCTTGCATCTCATACGACAAGACGTCTTCGACTTTGCGCTTAAGCACTTCTGACCCAATGATTTCTGACCAAATGACTGCAAATATGATTTTATAAAATAAACTTTATGTTCGACATGTATAATATCTGTGCATTTTAGTTTCATTCATATCTTCAGTTTTAATTCTTTACCCTTTATCTAACCAAATAAACCCTCCTATATATGTGTGTGGGTGTTCAATGATATCGGATCAAAGGTTAGGACGCAATGTTATATTTGAATATAAGTTGTGACTAGACCGTTAAAACAACCTTCACAAGTTATTCTTTTGTCCACATTTCTAGAATTGATATCTAGACAAATTCTGGACTGCCTTTGATACGCTAAAACCAATCGCAACTTTTGTTTAATGTTGTGTGAAAACGGGGGAAATTATTTTTTTTTAAAGAAAATAATGGAATATTTCCAAATGTCTAAAAAGTAATAAGAGCAAAATTTGAAAATATGCACAATGTTCTCAACATTTTTCTTTTACAATACAGAAGTAGGGTGTAAAACATTTTATTCCAGTATCTACACATAAACGAGAACCAAAATGAAATATAAACGTGTGCATGCTTGTGTAAAAGCTATGAAATAAGATATAATCACCCCCTGCCAGTATTATGTCCATAACTCTGGTTAAAAGGAGTACTACGGAAGAGATTTAGTGCCAGGCGGTTAGGGTTATGAACGCACGAACTCACGAACTCGTGCCAACAATCCCGAGCTCGTGAGTTCGTGACTCGTACACTTTGAAAATAAAGAAATAGTAAAGAAATGTTGGCTCCAAGTCACGAATTTATTAAACTCCTAATTTGGTCACTTCTTGCGAGTTGGTGAGTTTTATCAAACAAACCCAATCGCCTCTTTCCTGGAAATATCGTGAGTTAGTATGCTGCAAACACAACCGCCTGATTTTGTGGATATCGTGTGTTCGTGAGTTCACAGTGCACAGTGCGCTTGTTGCCTTCGTGCGAGCCTGCGTCCTTCTGTATTCATTCGCTACTTTAAGGAGGCTTCGCCAAATTGGAACTGATCAAACTATAGATATTGAGGCAACTCTTTTGATCCAGAATCGAATCCCTGAAATAGTCTCCTTCACAACATTATGATTCCAGTTCTTACTGCTATATTTCGCTCTGCATAGCATTGAGCACTCTGCAAGAAGATTGCTTCCTTACCCGATATTATGATTATCTAAATGATAAGTTCTCAACACAGGTTTATCGAGACATCTGTTTATATCTTACCCTGCTCCTTTAAGGTTGCTTTAGATAACCCTTTAAAGTCATATTTTGCGATCTTTTTCATGGCACGTCCGCTATCCTTGATTCTGATCATAAATCATAAATATATTTTGAGATACAGAACGATACGATTCATAACTACCTCAAAATCATGGTTATATAAAGAGTGAAAATAAACTGTATTGCTAGCAGGACAATTAATTTTCATTCTTAAATCACTCTAAAATCATGATTTTGAAGTAATTAGGAATCGTATCACCCTGTAACTCAGAATATATATTTATGATTTATGATCAGAAATGTAAATCTGCAGAAAAATATGCTTTAAAAAAAATCAAGGATAGAAGGCTCCCCCTGGAAAAGATCGCACAATATGCCTTTAAAGTGGAGAAATTCAATGTTGGCCCCTTTCATGCTTACACTATATGGAAGGTGGCTACGCAACTGTATATAATTGAGTATAAATATTAATACATTTTCACACAATTTTGCAGCACTGTAACAGGAACCACGATGTCACACCATCGGGTTATGCCCCCAATTTACAGTAAGCCTACTTGACGTGATGTACAAGCGTTAAACAATCAATCGCTTGTCAATAAAATACACTCTTTTGGGAATTGAAAAAAAAAACTGTTGCTATGACGTCATTGTTTCCGGAGATACATATTTTATGACGTTCTCCATGTGCGGAGACAGTGGTCTGCGATCTGAAGCAATAGCAGCCTGCAAATGAGCTACGTCCCATAGCTGCCGTAGACTTGTAATCGCACACTTGCAATTAATGGCACATTCGTTATTTACATCCTAAATGTATTGCATGTTCATCCAGGCATTTTCGTCATCGATTACACGTCACATGTGAGGGTTCTTAAAGAAAGAGATGCAGTAGCAGCATCGGAAATGTGTTAAAATGTCTTCGAATATATATTTGTTAAATTTACGTATTCATTTATCTATAAATGTGTGTGGGTCGCGATGTAGTGTCAGCTAAACCAATATTTTCGATTCTCATGATTTTAGTTAGGGTTAAAGGTTATGATTCGGTTTAGGGTTAAGAGCCAAAGGTAATGGATACGGGTGGTTTGGTTAGGTCGGTTTAAAACAGTTTAGGGTCCTTAAGGATAATGTAACGGTTATGTTTGGGTTTAAGGTAAGGATCAAGTTTATGATTAGTGTATACAATCGGACATCTCTCTGATGGTTAGAATATAATTATTATAATCATCATGCTTATAACAAGTAGTATGTGTTTGCAGAGATTAAAATTGTCCTTAAAGGCGAACTTTTGGGGATTAGACAAAGTTACAATTTCTCCATGTTAACACAACGTCATGTTGAATCTTTTTAATTTTGATTAATTTACTTCAGAATTCAAGATGAAAATTGCCATTATTATTGTTTCTACTAAAAAAAACCAGCAAAACTTGATTAAAACAATGTTTTATATACCCTTAACCATGTTAAATGCTGGTTGCGGCTTTACCAGTATTTTTAAATCAACGGTTTGTTGTACAAAGAGGGTTGATTTTTCTTAATCTTTATAGGTGTAAGTTTATACATGTAATACAATTGATGAAATATACAAATCCCAGTTTTTATCATATATTTTTGTAATTGAGGGCGCTGCTTCCACCACATCTCTTAATGCCCCTTTAACTCTGTACCGTCGGTCACCAAGTGCACGAACAGGTCACAGGTGTATGACCAGTTCGTCTGTGGTGAGCTGCCAAAGTGGTAGGCCAGCTTTACGATGTCCATGTTTCAATCTTGTGGGTTAAGTCTTGATAATTGAAATGAAACACATAGCAAACATTGTAATTGTGAATAGTCACAATTCGTGACTCAAAAATGGATGAAGTCATAGGGGTACACACCACCAAATGCTTATCCCATAGGTTTACACGTGAAATGCACAATTTAAAAATGGATTTTTCTCGATGTTATATAAAAAACTGGTATCTTGAAATTTGGTTTCAACCTAAAGATAAAAGCCATGACTACTAACTCAACAACTCATATATGGGGGTGTCCGGCATTTTTGTGAGCTAGGGCCTTTTCAAAACTTACGGGTTGGGTTTTCCTGGTCACACGCAATTGTTGTTTCACATGATGGCGTCAGCTACCGGAAATGACCTGACCACAAATGTCTTGGTTAAAATATTTAAAAAAAACATTGTTGCGTCAATTTTTTTGGACCTGAAGAACGCTGATGTGTCTGTCAAAATTCACACTATATTAATTTCGCCATAACATGTATTAAATACCCTAATTTTAAACTGTAATTTAGAAGAGGTCTCCCGTTTCGAGATAGAAACAGCCCGATTTGGTAATAATGCTTCAGAGGGTGCCGTACCTAGATTTGATTTAGTATTGTGAAACCATAGGCTTCAATCTTCGTGCCACAAGATCATGACAGATCATGTCTCAAATATCACCAAACCAAGCCAAACCGATTAGTCATAATTATTCAAAAGCAGTGTGTAAGTTACATGTTTTTTGATACTCTCACCTTTTTTTAATTTAAAAAACATCTGCAGTCCATGTTTTTAATTATGGATTATACAGGTGTTCCAAAAGTTTCGAAACCATTTTAACGATTTGTATCTCTCTCAAAAAAGTCGCGGTACCAAATTGAAAATATATGTGTAAAGAAACAACTTGTAGAATTATTTCGGTACCAAATATGACTAATTTTTGAGGCCCCTGCATTTGAAACACGCTGAAAGGTTTGGCCACATAACTCGCAATACCATGTAATTGTTCGATTAGTTGGACGCACTGTATACGTCACTGTAATCACGTGTAGCGAGTTCCTCACATTCCACTCATGTGGATTTTGTTTTTAAAAATGTTTTCACTTATTAAGAGTCAGTCTGTGTAATTTTTTAGAATTGATTCTATCCTTCAAATAATAGATTTTTCTCATAGCTTGTGTATTGGTAGGCCCTTGGGCACTAACAACTAGGGTGACTTTAAAAAAAAAAAAATCGACTCGTTGCCATGGTAACCCACCAAAAACCAATTTGGGCCATTTTGGACCATATTTGCCCTGAAATTTACTCAAAATTGTCTTATGTTAAGAACTCACTGTACCAAAACGGAATAATACTGGAACCTTCCAATACAATCATCTCAAAGGACAACTCTTCCCCTACTGACTGCATCATTTAAAGGTAAATATCTTACTCCTAAAGGTAAATGCCAAGTATTTAAAGGTTGCCTGTTTTCAGTTTTGAAATAAAGGCGATTTTTGACCAAATGTATTACCTTAAAATTAATTCTGCCAGGGGTGCCAGAAATTTGTCTTTGCTGGTGTGAGTAGTTAAATGTATTGCCCTTCCAAATCTGTAAAAAGTAGCTTGGGCAAATGATATTCCTAAGTACAGTGTAGCCAGGAACAACAGCCTTTTTGAAATCTGAGCATTTTGACTAAATAAGCCTTTTAACCCTATTTGTTATAAAAGCATGTGTTTTTTTCAATAATATTCAATTAAAACATATTCTAATAACTCAGTTACATTCTTGTGGTTGATTGCAAAGGGTAATCTGTAATAACAATTCGACCTGTTGCCATGGTAACAACCAAAAACCAATTGTGGCCATTTTGGACCAAATTTGCCCTGAAATATACTTAAAATTATCGTATGTCAAGAACTGACCATACCAAAAAAGAATAATACTGGAACCTTAGAATACAATCATATCAAAGGAATCCTCTTCCCCTACTGACTGCATCATTTAAGGGTGAATATCTTATTCTTAAAGGTAAATGCTAAGTATTTAAAGGTGGCCTATTTTCAGTTTTGAAAATCAAGGTGATTTTTGACCAAAAGTATTGCCTTAAAAATCTTCTTTTCAGGGGTGCCAGAAATATGTCCTTGCTGGTGTAAGTAGTTCGATGTATTGCCCATTCAGATCGGTAAAAGGTAGCTTGGGCAAATGATATTCCTAAGTACAGTGTTGCCAGAAACAACAGCCATTTTTAAATCTAAGCAATTTTTACTAAATAAGGCTTTTTAACACTATTTGTTATAAAAGCATGTGTTTTTCCAATGATCTTCAATCAAAACATATTCTAATGACTCAGTAAACTTTTTTTGGGGTTGATTGCAAAGGGTTATCTGTAATAACAATTCGACCTGTTGCCATGGTAACAACCAAAAAAACATTTTTGCCATTTTGGACCAAATTTGCCATGAAATGTACTCAAAATTATCTTATGTCAAGAACTGAAACTAAAACAGAATAATACTGAAACCTTAGAATACAATCACCTCAAAGGACAACTCTTCCCCTACTGACTGCATCATTTAAGGGTGAATATCTTATTCTAAAGGTAAATGCTAAGTATTGAAAGATTGGCTATTTTCAGTTTTGAAAATCAAGGTGATTTTTGACCAAAAGTATTGCTTAAAAATCTCCTTTTCAGGGGTGCCAGAAATATGTCCTTGCTGGTGTAAATAGTCGATGTATTGCCCATTCAGATCTGTAAAAAGTAGCTTGGGTAAATGGTATTCCTAAGTACAGCGTTACCAGAAACAACAGCCATTTTGAAATCAAAGCATTTTTGCTAAATAAGGCTCTTTAACCGTATTTGTTATAAAAGCATGTGTTTTCAATGATATTCAATCAAAACATATTCTAATAACTCAGTAAACTGTTTTGGTTGATTGCAAAGGGTAATTTGTAATTACAATTCGACCTGTTGCCATGGTAACAACCCAAAAACAATTTTGGACCAAATTTGCCATTTGTTTGTTATGAAAGCATGTGTTTTTTCAATGCTATTCAATCAAAACATATTCTATTAACTCGGTTACATTCTTGTGGTTGTTTTCAAAGAGTAATATGAAAAAGAGTGTTGCCTGGGTTACTGGATAACACCCAATTTCATAAACATAGACTGTACATAAATCCAGCAGCAAAGGCATATTTAGTCAAAATGCTCAGATTTTAACAAGGCTGTTGCGCCTGGCGACACCGTACTTATCATTTGCCCAAGCTACTGTTTACAGATTTGAAAGGGCAATACATGTAACTGCTACTAGCTGGAAGAGGGATTTTTAAGGCAATACTTTTGGTCAAAAATCGCTTCTTCTTTTTTCAAAACTGAAAATAGGCAACCTTTAAATACTTAGCATTTACCTTTAAGAGTAAGATGTTTTTGGTTGTTACCGTGGCAACAGGTCACATTTTCATTACAGATAACCCTTTGCAAACAACCCCAATAATGTAACAGAGTTATTAGAGTATGTTTTGATTGAATATCATTGAAAAACACATGCTTTATAAGTTATAACAGATAGGGTTCAAAAGCCATATTTAGTAAAAATGCTTAGATTTAAAAATGGCTGTTGTTCCTGGCAACACTAAACTTAGGAATATCATTTGCCCAAGCTACTTTTTATAGATCTGCATGGGCAATACATCGAACTACTTACAGCAGCAAGGACATATTTCTGGCACCTCTGAAAAGGAGATTTTTAAGGCAATACTTATGTTCAAAAATCACCTTGATTTTCAAAACTGAAAATAGGCAACCTTTAAATACTTAGCATTTACCTTTAAGAATAAGATTCACCCTTAAATGATGCAGTCAGTAGGGGAAGAGGTGTCCTTTGAGATGATTGTATTCTAAGGTTCCAGTATTATTCTGTTTTGGTATGGTCAGTTCTTGACATAAGATAATTTTGAGTACATTTCATGGCAAATTTGGTCCAAATTTGTTTTTGGGTTGTTACCATGGCAACAGGTCGAATTGTAATTACAGATTACCCTTTGCAATCAACCAAAAAAGTTTACTGAGTTATTAGAATATGTTTTGATTGAATATCATTGAAAACACATGCTTTTATAACAAATACGGTTAAAGAGCCTTATTTAGCAAAAATACTTTGATTTCAAAATGGCGGTTGTTTCTGGTAACACTGTACTTAGGAATATCATTTACCCAAGCTACTTTTTACAGATCTGAATGGGCAATACATCGACTATTTACACCAGCAAGGACATATTTCTGGCACCCCTGAAAAGGAGATTTTTAAGCAATACTTTTGGTCAAAAATCACCTTGATTTTCAAAACTGAAAATAGCCAATCTTTCAATACTTAGCATTTACCTTTAGAATAAGATATTCACCCTTAAATGATGCAGTCAGTAGGGGAAGAGTTGTCCTTTGAGGTGATTGTATTCTAAGGTTTCAGTATTATTCTGTTTTGGTTTCAGTTCTTGACATAAGATAATTTTGAGTACATTTCATGGCAAATTTGGTCCAAAATGGCAAAAATGGTTTTTTGGTTGTTACCATGGCAACAGGTCGAATTGTTATTACAGATAACCCTTTGCAATCAACTAAAAAAAGGTTTACTGAGTCATTAGAATATGTTTTGATTGAAGATCATTGGAAAAACACATGCTTTTATAACAAATAGTGTTAAAAGCCTTATTTAGTAAAAAATGCTTAGATTTAAAAATGGCTGTTGTTTCTGGCAACACTGTACTTAGGAATATCATTTGCCCAAGCTACCTTTTACCGATCTGAATGGGCAATACATCGAACTACTTACACCAGCAAGGACATATTTCTGGCACCCCTGAAAAGAAGATTTTTAAGGCAATACTTTAGGTCAAAAATCACCTTGATTTTCAAAACTGAAAATAGGCAACCTTTAAATACTTAGCACTTACCTTTAAGAATAAGATATTCACCCTTAAATGATGCAGTCAGTAGGGGAAGAGGAGTCCTTTGATATTATTGTATTCTAAGGTTCCAGTATTATTCTGTTTTGGTATGGTCAGTTCTTGACATACGATAATTTTAAGTATATTTCAGGGCAAATTTGGTCCAAAATGGCCAAAATTGGCTTTTGGTTGTTACCATGGCAACAGGTCGAATTGTTATTACAGATTACCCTTTGCAATCAGCCACAAGAATGTAACTGAGTTATTAGAATATGTTTTAATTGAATATCATTGAAAAAACACATGCTTTTATAACAAATAGGGTTAAAAGGCTTATTTAGTCAAAATGCTCAGATTTCAAAAAAGCTGTTGTTCCTGGCAACACTGTACTTAGGAATATCATTTGCCCAAGCTACTTTTTACAGATTTGGAAGGGCAATACATTTAACTACTCACACCAGCAAAGACAAATTTCTGGCACCCCTGGCAGAATTAATTTTAAGGTAATACATTTGGTCAAAAATCGCCTTTATTTCAAAACTGAAAACAGGCAACCTTTAAATACTTGCCATTTACCTTTAGGAGTAAGATATTTACCTTTAAATGATGCAGTCAGTAGGGGAAGAGTTGTCCTTTGAGATGATTGTATTGGAAGGTTCCAGTATTATTCCGTTTTGGTACAGTGAGTTCTTGACATAAGACAATTTTGAGTAAATTTCAGGGCAAATATGGTCCAAAATGGCCCAAATTGGTTTTTGGTGGATTACCATGGCAACGAGTCGATTTTTTATTTTTTGAAAATCACCCTAGTTGTTAGTGCCCAAGGGCCTACCAATACACAAGCTATGAGAAAAATCTATTATTTGAAGGATAGAATCAATTCTAAAAAATTACACAGACTGACTCTTAAACGTTGTGCACAACATTAATAGTATTATATCAATCTGAAAGTAATAAGAGTCATTATAGAGAACCTTTTTTTCTCTTCCCTACCTCTTTCCGTTTGTCGCATCCTTGACTTTATTCAGCTTAGTATACTACGCTTTTATGTGAAGGTGTCGTCTATATTTTAGCAAAACAGAATTCTCTATCCACATACATTTTTATTCTTATACTGCGAATTTTTTTAACTGCGATATGACGTATTGAAAAGGTTTCGAAACTTTTGGGACACCCTGTATAATTAAATGGTAAAATAACTGGATGTCCATTAACATCGTACCTATACACAACGTGTCTTGATAATAACGTGTCTTGATAGTAATTACGTTAAGAAATCTTTTGGTCATAGTCGTACTCTGTTGTCGAACTGCAGTCCCCTATTATAGTGTACGATTCTATAATTGTTCATATAAGTTTGATAATTCCTTATGGCAGCTAACACGGTTCATTCTTCCTTTAGCCTACATGTATATCCTTCAGGAGTATATTCACGCGTCGTATGGACAAAACATGTACATACACGCTGAAAGTAAGATTGACGGCTTAATGTGTTACAGACACAACCGGAGACTTAAGTTGCCTTTTAATGTGAGGGATTATCTCTCGATGAACCCTAAACAGGAGTGATTTGCTAATGACCGCAAGAATGCTCAGATTTTGCTAAACTAAAAAGGAAAATAACTAGGGTCACGCGTTATAAACTCGCCTCCCAATAGGGTGGTGCCGTTACATTTTTTAGTTTTATGCTGTCATTTTCCTCAAATATTTTCAAAACCACAAAAGCTATCTCAACAAATTTGGTATCATTTTAAAGCCCTCATAACAAGCTATCTGCCTGCAAAATGGCTTAATACAGAAGGGGAGATACAGCTGTTTGATGTTTGGAGACCAGGGGTGGTGCTGGAAGGGGTGCCGCTGGAAGGGTGCCGCCTGTACAAACTCAATGGGGATAATCCAATAATGGCGATAATCTTTGTTCTTTTTACAATAACTAGTCATCCCATAATGTTACAAACACCATTCTGGTCCCATTTTAAAGGATATTTAGTAGTCTTTAAGTATGTGGTTCAGAGACTTGTCAACTATTTGTAACAACTAATTAATTATGGATAAGACCATGATCATCAGCTTTCTTCCTATTCGCTACACAGTCAACATGAATAATCAGCCTCAATTTACCGGATTTATTAAAATGACTATAACAGAAAAAGGTTTCAACCTATGATAGCAAAAGTATACATTTTTGGAAAGCTTGTAACTAGAGGAATTCGGAAATGCAGTTTATATCAGGGAAGGGTTCTTCCTTAAACAAATATTTCTGAAAATTCTAAAAATATATAAAATAAAAATTGGAGATATTCACTAGCCGGTATAATTAGCATACCGACGTAGTAACTTTGACAATTATATATCATCTAATGGGTAATTTCATGAGGAATTTAAATATGTAAAGTAAATAATGATAGGGGTAGGTATAAAAAATATATGGATCTCAAATTACAAATAAAAAACTCTGATATTTTTCCGTACATTTCCGATCATACCATTTTAGTTCTTGGTCATACTATAATCTTAATGGCATGTTTGGTTTCTTCATGCAATTTCCCTTCAGAAAATGTATACTTTTACTACCTCAGGGGGTATACAAGCAAATATAAATGTGTAAAGTTAAAATCATGTCGCGAAAGCCAAAATCCGTGTGTAACGCGAAAGGAGGCGAGCTTAAAACACATGACCCTAGATGCTTATTATTATGTTAACTAAAATCTAGTAACGGCTATAAATCTATTTAAATGTAGAAGATTTCTGAATTCTTCTAACCGAGTTCTTAGTTTTGGTTGCGGACTGCGGTTTTTCAATGTATGTAGGAGATGATTTATGTTTGGTGTCTATCGTAAAAGTGTAACGCATAAGTTACATATCATCGGTGGTAGTACATAGTGACGCATGGACGGTGTTATTACCTGGAGACGTATGGTAATTTTTGGTCGTGTTTGTGGTGTATAACCTAGCTGTTTCGAAATATCATACAGTCCCAAAGCTAAAATCTGACTAGTTCATTCGTAATCAACGAATTAATTTCGTGTAAAATACAGTGACGTGCAGTGTATACGTCACTATGTAATACCACCATATACGTCTATTGGTCATACGTACAATGCGGCTTTAAGTCAGGTCACCTGTTGAAACCACTCCAAGAACCACACCTTCACACCCAAAGTACCGCACAACAATTCAACGCACAAAATACGACTAACAATAATGCATGACTAGAACTGTTTCCCAATGTCATTATCACACAGTGTGTGTGTTGATTCAAACATTGTTCATCGTTCTTCTGTTAATATCAGTCCAAATACCACTCTCCACACCTAAAGGACCGCGCGGTTTCGTTTGCTACTCACAAACATTCAACACGAAAATGCCACTAACAATTATAATAAATGTCTAAGAATGTTTCCCAATGTCATTATCACACAGTATGAGTATTATCTCAAACATTATTCATCGGTCTCCTGTTAAAATTAGTCCAAATACCACACCTCCAAACCCAAAGGACCGCCCGGTTTCGTTTGCTGCTTACAAAAATTCAACACGAAAAATGCCACTTACAATTATAATAAATGACTACAAAATGTTTCCCAATGTCGTTATCACACAGTATGTGTGTTATTTCGAACATTATTTATCGGCCGTGATGATAAAGAATTCGTACAAGAAATACTACTTAGACCGCAGGCATTTCCTGTCTGGCTTTATTGCATGTTCTTCACTAGGGACTCACAGGTGTGTAATAGATAGGAGCGTCTTTTTGTAATTAGGCGACGAAAAAATCATGTTCAACAAGCCCGATCGACCTTTTTTTCGAATTAAAAAAAAAAAAACATTTTTGCGAAATTGTTGACAATTCCCCATAAATTTCCGATTTTGGGTTAAAAATAACAAACGCCACCGACCCTACCTGAGAATTCCATTACAGTGGGTGGTGGGGTTTTTTTCCGTCGTCTTATCAACAAATTATCAATAAAATTATCATGACAAGGTTAACACTTACGAGTGAATATAATTATGATACGAGTAGGCGGTTAGTCAAGTGTATCCATATTTAGAATAGATAAGCACTCGATAGAATCTAAAGCAAACTAATTATTCGAGAATTGAAGTAAACTAAATGTATATATATATATATATATATATATATATATATATATATCATTTAAACAAAACGAATTTAGCCGTCCGTATGAATATTGCTAGTACTCCGGGTTATCAGTGTGCCCTATATCCCAGTGGGCAATTATTTTTAAAAAGACGTTTGATGCGACGCTGTACCAACGTTGCAACTCATTATTGACGTTGGTTCAACGTCAATACGACGTCATTTAAAAAAGAATTGCCCACTGAATTATACCTGGAATTGTTCGCCTTTCTTCTCCGTCAATTGGGAATCAGTATAATGCGTGTAAATAGTGGTTAACAATAACAAAAAAACAAAAACAAGGTGTATATATGGAACGTGATAACAAATACATAGTGGAAACCATCAAGGCTTTTAAGCTTTTATTGGACATTCTGTATAGTTGTTAAAACAACTATACAGAATGTCCAATAAAGGCGAATGATGATGTAATCAATGACGACATTAACCGCAAGTCACTAAGTTAGAATACGAACTGTATGGGAGACGGACGAACCTGAAGGGCTATCATTAACGTTCGATGGAAGTCGCCGGAATGAATAATAAAAATCAACTCTTAATACATGCGTACAATTGGTCTAACTATGGTTAACAGTATAACACCTTGGGCTGTTCTTAAGAAAGTCATGGTTAATGTGGTCCACAGAGACGAAATCTCAATACTAAAATGTCATAGCTGTTGTTTATTGGAATTTGGTAATGGGACGACGTCAACACTCGACCTGTGGTTTCCCGCAGGTTCCGTTCGGTTCAGCGCGGTTCCCATGGAACGGCGGGGTCTGCTGTACAGATAATGAAGTCAATAGTTACACCCTGGTGAACACGACCGGTTGATGCTGTCTGGTTATGTTTAGTTTTAGTTTAGTTTATTATTTGAACATACACTTTTACAACGGTGGCACAACAAAGAAATATATACAAATATACAATTGGCATACATTATTTACAAAAATACATTATACAGGGTGTCCCAAAAGTCTATACATGAAGAGTCATATCCCATAAAATATAAATCATATGGTATAAATGTAACCATATTTTGATAGACGAGATTTGAGAAATTATTTTGATACGAAACACAACCCTATTGGTGAACCCACAACATTATAAAACTGGTTGAAAGTTTTTGGCCGTGTATCAGACCCTCATACCAAGTACCACACATTGTTGCTAAAATCAGGTGCGCATAAATTAA
This sequence comes from Ophiura sarsii, assembly GCA_035610835.1. Taxonomy (NCBI): domain Eukaryota; kingdom Metazoa; phylum Echinodermata; class Ophiuroidea; order Amphilepidida; family Ophiuridae; genus Ophiura; species Ophiura sarsii. The sequence goes on along the minus strand of CM069442.1, from coordinate 10,369,493 downwards.
TGGTATGAAAGCAACGTTGCGCATTAGTCACAGTTCACTGCTTACCTTGCAACATTTATGTTATTATTACCAAAACTCGGTCACTCACAACATAAATAGGCGTAGTAGACAACAGTGCACAGCAAAAGTCTTCAATCAAGATGGTATACAGCATAGATAAGCGAATACAAATTGTATGGTTCTACGCTGAAACAAATTCAGTTCAACTTACTCAACAAAAGTTCAGTAAACATTTCAAAGTGAAACGCGCAACAGGAAGAATATCCATTCTGAAGTTGGTGGATAATTTTTTGAACACAGGAACTGTGCATGATTTGTCTCGCTGTGGTAGAAAAAAGACTGGTAGATCAACAAGTCACATTGATTTCACAAGAAATGCAGTAGCAAAAAGTCCAAAGAGATCTATTCGCCGACTTTTCCGCAGAAAACAAGATTAAAAGATCAAATCTTGCGTAAGGAATTGAAGTTTCCATACAAGATTCAGATCAAACAAAACATTAATAGCAGCGGACAGAAAAGCAAGAGTGGCATTTTGCAACTGGATAAGCAACCAAATTTTATGTTTCCAATTGACGGATCACTTTCCGTGTATTAACCAACTCTACCCGTATTTTTTAATCTCAATAGGTATGGATTTATGAACTTTATTCCTCCGAAGTATAAAATTACATTTTTGCAGTAATACATATTTTGCTTCTAGGGTGGCATTACAAACAGATGTTACTCTAATGTTTGGTATCAAAATTATTTCCCACATCTCCTCTTTCTAACTATGTATTCATATTTTCAATACGACTTATATTTTGTGAAATACAAAGCTTCAAAGTCGTGCATAGACTTTTTGGACACCCTGTATAAGACACTGTACAGGCAAAACTAATCATTGGCACCAAGGTTCTTTAAAGTAGAAGATCTCTCTTACCATGCACGTTTAAGGAAACTTTTACAAAACATATCAAAATAATGACCATCGACATCAGATGCATTTCCCAACATAAGACACATTTTGAAGTCCAAATTCCCGCAATATAACTTTGGCAGATAACTTGGAACCCGTTATCCGAAAGATTCCGTTCGAGTTTCAACAGCTCAAATTTGAGATTTGCCCCATAAAAATCTGATTTGTCGAGGAGATACTTTTCAAGAGAAAGATTATACTTAAACATTACATAATCCGAAAGGGATGATTTCGATTTTGCGCTTCATACCAATTACATTCGTTAACTTTCTTATTAATAGATTTGAAATTTGATTTGAACCAAAGTGGATTGATCATGGACCCAAACTCGGATAAATGGTCCAAATTACACTTAGTAAAGGCTGATCTAACAACAGGTAGCCATTTAAATTTTTATGAATAATATCCTGGTCGAGACAATGAAGCGTATTAAACCACAGGTTAGGCCATCGATATATATCCATAGAGTCTAATCGGGCAAAGAAATTGACTTTGATGTAGTCTTGCTGGGGGCAATTGATTGCCAACCCAGATCCCCACATAGTGCCGCAATAGGCATTTGATTGCCAACCCAGGTCCCAGCTTGTAGAATGTTTCTAGCCATTTGGGACTGAAGATTTTCAATACGCTTCATGTCTATCTGCGCTATGTGTCCATACAGCACTGGCGTAATGTATACATGGTAGGGCCAAGGTACGCCAGAGAATATCCCCATAATAGACCCTGTTAAAATTATTTTGCTCATCTAAGATTGATTTTATATAGCCAATGAGCCTATTTCCCTGTTTAAGAACTTCGGAAGCGTGGATATGATCAGAAAAATTGTTAGAAAAGTGAACCCCAAGACAATTATATGAATAACATGTGGTGACGGTATGTATGTGAGGAATAACATTTAGAGGGAAAGGGCTTTAAAGCGATCGTACAACAAGTACAATACCAGTAATAATTTTTACTGGGGTTGGCTACTTTAATCTGTTTATAGCGCAATTAAATCGATCGGAACCGAATGTATCAAGGAAGCGCTATTGTGACTGCAATTAAACAGTTTTATAGAGTAAATTTGACCGGTTAAGGCATTAGCATTTAAAATCAACCGGCGGTTGTTCAATGTTGCATGCGTGAATATTCATAAACCTGTACCTGAACATTGACCTGAATGAACCGCGCTGACCAGGACGGAACCGGTGGGTAACCGCATGTCGAGTTTTGACGTCGCCCCTATGTAAGTGTGTATTGTCTTCATCATGTTTCGCGATTCGGCTTTTAAGAATGGATTCACATCTTACCAGAATTTAATAGCGTTCAACTGAAGAAATCGATTAATTTGCAGTTCGAATGTGCATATCTTTAACATTATAGTAAATATCATGATTAAAGAATCTCATATCAGGCCTCTGTATATTATACAACCAGCTTGTGGAACACATACTTCATTTATGTCATTGATTTCGTATGGAAAGAGTGTAATGTGTTTCTTAACTGCTTTAGACAAAATCTGAAAATTGCCCCAAATCTCATTTGAAGACCAAATACTTGGTGATAAATGTCATTTGTTTACAGAAAGTTTCGTAGCAAGATTCTTGTAACAACAAAAACGTTAAAACTACGACTCATACAGCAGTCATGAGAAGTCCATTTTTGATATATAATTGTTATTGAATTCAAGTTTTTAAAAGAGGCTGTCGGAACTTTGAAGAAGACGGATGGTCATTAATCAACTGCTATGGTCTTCGAGGACATTTTAGCAATTTCCTTAAACTTCTTCTTTGACGTGATATTTTAATCATGTTAAAGACATTGTCACGAAAAACAGCTGATGAAGCTGGATGTGTAATGTTTACATAGGCCTGTTTTGAGACTTGTCAATGTTAGTGTGTACTATGATAGTATTTTATGGCCGTTTGAATGGCAACTGAGTCGATTAGTTCAGTCGAACTTTCCAATCTGATCGGATTCGAATTTAATCTTAAAACCCGAATCGTAATACATGATAAAGACAAAAGAAACTGACTAAATAACTGATATTCAGCACGTCACCGCAGGTGACGTGTTGTAATATTGCATTTATTATTCGTATATAGACAGAAACCAATTCGACAATAGTATATAGTACACTACATTTAGACCTGAGATGTTTCAATTTTGATGGATTTAGACTTGAGATATTTATAAACATACATTAGTCCCCCACTGTTCAATATGACTGGAGAACTTACCCATGCAACTATAGAGAAAATATTTAAAAGCAGATCATTTGTGGACTAATATGTCAATTCTGATCGATTACAAGCTATTGTAATGTTAATATACCTGTCACATGTGTTTTATGGGTTTGGGTGGTCAGAATCGAATTTGTTTTGGAACTGTCATTTCATAAGGTGATTTAATGTGTCTAGGTTTCTACTCATCAATAGTTACTCAAGCGATATATCTCAGAGAGAAATGGATGATAGAATATTGCAACGTAAAAATGGGTGTACTTATTCCACAGAGTATAAAAAATTCAAATAGTCCACCACTAATGCATTTCAGATTAACATTTCATCTAAAAAACGGTTTCACATCATCTTGAACTCGATATAATAACGTGTGTTTAATTATTTATCTGAGGGTTCTGAATACACAGTTCTCGAATTTAAAAAAGGCGATCATGTGAAATCTATCTCATTGCATTGCCGTTCGCCTCACCTTCAAGAGAAGTGTCTTTATGTCAAGCAGGTGCCACAGCTGATCATAGCCTCTAGTCATTAGCTGTTAAACTACACTCTCGTCCGTCTCGCTCAGGACGATTGTCTTTCATGGCTTTCGGAGGAAAACAGTAATCAAATTGGAGTTGGTGCCATGGAGAAAACATGACATTGAAGAGCGGGAAATGAATGTATTTCATTTAACAAAACAGTAACGCTATCATTGTTGAACATTTACTTTCACTTCTATTGTAGACGTTAGAGGACATCGCACGCATGAAAGTGAAGAGAAAGACAAGTAAAGTGTACAACAATAATCGTTATCATCAATAACGTGGTGCGATTGCTTTAAACACCGATAATCAAATGAAAAGCCTATGCTTCACTGTTTCAACACTCCCTTAAAAGAAGACTTAATTGCATACGTGTCGCTGTTCAAAAACTACGATAACTGAATTGCGTACGTTTCCCTGTTTCAGCACTACTTTCAAAGATCACTTAATTAGTACGGTCCTATGTCCGGAATTTGGCCTCTGTCTGGAATTCGGCCTCTGTCCGGAATACGGTCTCTGTCGATATTGCATAGGTTTCCCTGTTATATTAATAACGTACGTTAATAACGTGGCGTTATATTAATAACGTACGTTCCTCTGTTTCAGCATTACCTTCAAAGATCACTCAATAACGTATGTTTCCCTGATCCAGCACTCCATTCAAAGATAACTCGATTACATATGGTCCTCTGTCATGCACTCCCCTCAACGATCACTCAATTGCGCACGTTCCTCGGATCCAGCACTCCCTTCAAAGAAAAATTGATTTCGTACGTTCCTCTGTTCCGGCACCCCTTCAAAGATCACACAATTACATACGATCCTATTTAAATATGTTTATAACTGTTCAGTTAACTTGTTTCCGTTAACACTGAGACAGCTATTATACCGCAAACGTTACTCTATTGTAGAGCCGTTCCCAACATAGTGTCAACTTAGATAATAAAAAAAAGGAAATGCAAGGGAACAATTAGATCTATCCTGGAATATGCCAGCTTTTGTGGGGTTCCGGTTGTATTTGACGCGACCCAAACCGTCAATGTTTGTCCCATGTCTACCCACTAAGACCTACCATGTGGAAAGCTTGTTTTATATACCTAGCACTAAATAGCCGGTTACCTTCAAATTGGTGTTTAAATCGACACATAATATTATAATGAAGGACCGTCGATTTGATGAATAAACAATCTAATGAAAAGATAAATAAATAAATAAATGAAATAATAAGGAAAAGCAGGAACACGGTCTTTGCGTAGAAGACATTGCGCAACTCGTTATGTCTGAATAATGCATTTAACTTTAAGCTTAACAACCCGAATAACATGGTATGAAATGTATCGCCTGGTGTCTTTAATTAGTTTTCTATTCTATTTCCGTCACGTTTTATTTATCTTTGTTTTATTAACATTCAACTCATGAGCAGCATACGTACATCTCCAACTGGAGATAAAACTGCAATACGCAGCGCACCGCAAATCGAGTCAACACGGTATACAACGAGCGTGTCAAACCACTAACATTTTTTCTTCTTCTTCTCAGTGAGCCCTCATAGTCGTAATTATAGCAATTCGTAGGATATATAGTGTGCACGAATGTAACCCATTAGGTGCTGAAGTATATTGGCTTATGTTCTCGTTAGAACAAAAAGGAAACGCACCGTCACTCACGTTCAAAGCCGCGAAAATAATAGTGTTTTGTTTTATACTGATTTAATTCAATGAAGGGAGATGGCAAGAACCCAGTGTCTTCTGGATTTTTATTTTCACGGACGGGCGTGTCAGGGTTTTTTAGATTTGTGGGTGGTTTCTTTTAAGGCAAACGGGGATTTATTAATCAGTTTTAGATTCCTATGCATGACTGTAATTCCAATAGTGATATAGTCACAACACGACAAATGTAACCCATTAATGCTGAAGTATGTTCGCTCATTTCCTCGCAAACGATAAAACAAAAAGGAAACGTACCGTCACTCACGTTCAAAGCAGAGAAACAATTGTGTTTGTTTTGTATACTGACTTTTATTCAATGAAGGGATATGGCATAGAAGCATTATCGTGTCTTCATGATTTTGTTTTTCACGGACGGATGTGTCAAGTTTTTTTTTGGCAAAGGCAAAAGAAGATTTATTGATAAGTTCTACTTCCCGTCAACCGATTATGTTCAATATTGAATGAAGCATGTCCTGACTGACGAGTCACTTTCTTTTAGCAAAAAGTGATTTATTGATCAGTTCTAGATTCCGTTGCAGTAACTGCTTATCTATTCCAATAGGGATATTCCCTGTATTTAAACCAAACAAGTCCTAAAACAGCTGTGGATCATTAATAGATCAACTCACTGCACTAATCCAGTACAGAGACTTGGCTTCCAAGGATCTAATGGAATAGTAAGGAAAACAAAGGTTTGTGTTCCAGTATTCAAGCACAAACTAAACATGGCCATCATTTACTGTATTGACCTCTGTGAGCTCCGACGAATGATATTTGATCACTTGGGTCGGGTGTCAAATGGTCAACGTGCTGAAAATGGCATGCATTGCGCAATAATACAAGTTTGGCTAGATGTTCATAGCACTTTCCACGCGGCAGGAGGCTGCAGTCGACATTCCAAAATGTCACAAAATGTTTCATAAATTATTGAATTTTATCAACATATTTGGAATCACCATTAGAAAAGCATTACAATAGGTACAAACATGCCTTGTATTGTTGTAGTAATCCATGAGATATTCCTTGAAAGTTGTGAACGGTTTCTTAAAAATATGTTTTGTGTATGGTAAAAACAATAGCCGCGTGGAGAGTGTTAAGGTTCTTTCCTTCAAGGTCTATGTTGTAGAAGAATGCGAGTGCGTCGATATACCGGATGAATGCGTGTGTCTTTAAAGCATATTTTTGTTTTGAATGTGTCAACATGGGTTTATAAACTTTTTAAACTATGTAGGCTATCTCACATTAAAAGTTATCCTACATACTAAAATTTGATGAAGCTTTAACCCTCGTCCTCGTCCCCAAGAATTCTCGCCGGTGACACCGAAACGCAATAGACAGTGACCAAGGGCATTATAGGTATTCTCTTGTACATCCTTTGCGCTCATTTTGACCAAAACAAAATTGAGGGTATCACCTTACACGGGGGTAGGGTAAGCCGTCAAAGTGTGAGGATTAGTGGGGTGGTCGCCACATTACAATATTCAAAAATCGCCTTTTGAAAAATATCTTGAATCTTATAGAATAGGCTATGTTAGAAACATTATTTCCATCACTTTTATAAGCCAGAAACCTGGTGAAATTACGATATTTGGAAATTTTTCGGCCAAAATTGTAATGTTGGCCTATATTTCACTGTACAGAATAATACAAAGGATTTTTTTAGATCGGCCACGTTTATGATGTCATTGTGACATCATGCGTGGAATGTTTGTACTTTTTTTGGAAAGAGGGGACCTCTAGCTATACCATGGTACCAACATAGCATACTCTGCATCTCGGTTCGAATTTTATTAAGGTGTGGTTACCACTCAACACCCACCTTAGTAAAACCGTGTAACAAAACATCTCAGCAGGGCGAAGGTTAAAACCAAGTTCTTGCGTTAAAATCTTATGCGCAACACCATCTCTTGAGCAAAAAGCCATTAAAGCCCCATGGGTGATGATAAAGGACGTCAAAGTAACACTAATACACCACACAAATGACAAATTGCTAAGAGTAGTGTTATCAAAATGATAACTGAGAGGACTACCGAGTGCTTTCTAGTATATCCTCTGGCGATGGCAGCATCTCGATATCGTTGTATAGGGTGTAAAAAAGTGTAACATCAAACCCTCCAGACAGAGGCCGTAATCCACTTACCATGAATTTCTCAGTAGGAAAATAAATTGACACGAGTATGAGACGACTACGCTTATAGGCAATTGGATTCCCTAGTTGCCGAGCGGCTGATCTAGTTTATTAAACGACGTCGATGCGTAGAAATAGCATGGGACCCGATTGAATTATTAGCTTGTTGCGAACATTTAGCTTTTTTGATCATTTTTGGAATCTTTACAGTCGTCCCACTACAGGTGTGTGGCCCGGTTGAGTAGAAGAATTTTTTTTTTAACATTAAGGTTGAAACATTTTTTTCATATTCTACACAATCGAAAAATTAGTGAGTTATTCCCTAAAAAGGGTATACCACTGAAACAAAGAAGTATGGTGCATATCGGGGTAGAATAGAAAACAAATTGAGTAACCTACATTTACATTGTCACAATTTAGGTTAAATACGCCGATATTTTGATTTTTTTTCTTGTGACTGATTGTAAGGTATTTGCAATGAACACAATTATAGATTATGGTGTGAGAAATATGTTGTGTTTACTGTGGCTTATCGTTGGTGAGATAAAATAGGAAGATTCGTCTTAACCATATTACTGAGAAGATTTCAGAGCGTTTATCTTTACTTATTGTTAGTTGATACCATTGTCTTACCTGTCGTATTAAGGTCTTTTGACCGAAACAACATTTGACTACTTTGTAGTTTTTTATTCTCACCTATACAATAAGATGCAACGTAGCACCTCTTTTATTTACCAATTTTAAAAGCCCGTTTGTCATGATTTCTACTGGGGCTCCTGGCCTAGCCTATTTATTTGTATTGTATTATTTTACAAGCCAGTTTGTCAGGATTTCTACTGGGTCTCCTAGCCTAGCCTATTTATTTGTATTGTATTATTTTGTCATCATTTTGCTGAATAAGGTGAATTGGATTGAATTTGAACTGAATTGCCTATTTTTAATTTAATAGTGGATGCATACCAATGCGAATTTTAAAGTCGTTTCATGTATACTTAAATCCGCTTTCTTAAAGCAGGAAAACACGTGAAACGGTATACTTCACATTTATAAATGTTTAAAAAGTCGTGTTTAATATTCTATCTTGAACTGGTACAATGAATAATATATATCTTCAACCTATACATAAAACAAGCATGCACACCGTATATGCAAACGCCGTTACGATACTGTGATGCGGCACATGTGGTGTCTCCCATTATGGACATAACAGACGACCTAGCAGGAATCATGTCAAGGTGTTTCAGATAAGGTGACATTTTGGCGGGAATTCGCACTTCGTTCGGTTTGACATACATTCTTCTAAAAGTAGCAATCTGTCAAAGAAGAATAATAAACGTTTCATGAACAGATGCTCTTGAGTGAGTTTTAGGGACCAACTCCGAAAAAGGTTACGTCATTCTATTGTGATAGAAGAATGCCTGATAAAAAGTTAAATTCGAATGGGATTTACAATTTTTTAAGAGTGGTCCCTCAAATGACTTTTAAATTCACTCCGTAGAAGTGGGTCATTACCATTTTTATAATTTTCTCCAAAATGGTCAATTTCATGATCATGGTTGGATTCATTGAACCCTTTTATGCACACAAATGTACACTTTTATAAAGATTAAATTAATAATGAAGAAGTTACGGCAGTTTTACTGAGGCTATGCTGAGGGTCCACACCCCCTTTAACATACATGTAGATGTCAAAATTCTGTCGTGACCGACTGACCTTCTTTGACACGGTGATATTATCCTTCAAATACACGCTTCATTTCATCTAATATTAACGACAACGTTCCAACATTTGTTCAAGCTGAATGATTTACGGCAACATATTTCGTTAATTAAAAGCAAGATAAACCTATGAATAGTTAAGCGCAATCAAACTAAACGTATTGGATCTTTGGTGCCAAATTATCTTTCATAAAGCAGCAGGTCGGGTATCCAGAATGAATAGCATCGAAAATGTCGTTACGTATATAAGAGACACTTCCAACCCTATTGGCTATGGTACTCTTTTTCCTTCTTTTTTGCTGTTGGTCATATCTATTCACGATGTCCCCAGTGGCATGATGGGTCTATTCATTGATGCTACAGTTCCATCGACATTCAGTGTTAGTTTATTATGTTCTCACTCCCTTAACACTTTTGGACCGGTGATTTGACATTTCGCCGGTAATAAATCTTCTAAGGATGTGTCTATTTCCCACTATGTGGTCCAATTAAAAGACTGCAAAGGACATCATTATGCCCGAAGGGCAAAAGATAACCTTCATAACCCTAAAAATGGAACACATAGTCAGCGGTTGACACAATCTTAGATGATTTATTACCGGCGAAATGTCAACATCACCGGTCTAAAAGTGTTAAGGGATGGGAACATAATGCGGTATCCCTTCGCCAGGCACCAGATAATTTGTAGTTCCATACCCGTCGTGCCATCCTGATGCTTCCGTTATATCACCCGTATCACCCTAAAGGTGTTGAGAATCGTGTTTGGGTAGGATACAGGTAACACGAAATCATTTCAAACATTGTTGTATAAAAACTGTATATAATATGCAGACAAATTATGAAAAGTGTTTATTTTTCCTGTCATGAATATGAAAGAGATACGTGTGCCTTAGAATATCCATCTGTTTTAGCAAATTTTAATGATACTTTTGTTTTGTTCTGTCGTGTTCTAAATATAACGTAATTTATAAGTCAAGTGCCTTCGTATTTCTGAAGGTACACACGAATTAATTCCGTGGAGAGATTCGGCGTGTGGCAGGAAATGTATCAAGTTAGAGTACGAAAAATGAAAACACGTTGAATCGTGACCATCCTCAATTTGGGGCGCTGACTGATCACCGACATAGTTAATAGTCAGTGTGCATGAATTAATTCACGTATCTTTATTCGTAAACAGGCAAATGGTCGCCGCCCTAACCATGTTTTACAATGTCAAATTCCTCAAACGTCACACATTAAAGGATACGGCGAGCGGTTCGAAGCTGGGTTCGATAATTTCGAATATTTGGTTCCAGTTAAATAATTTACAAAATACAATTGACATTATGTAGATATTGTGTTCGGCACTTTGTGTAGCTCCAACAAAAGTCCAAAGGTTTTATTCGCGAACACGTGTTCATTGCTTATATTTTTTAAATAATAATATAGAAATAGTTGCATATGGTTTAGTTACTATGGGTGCATCGGTGACTGTGCATAATTTAGTGATGCAAAATTTTATTTTGACGACTATCGTTTAGGGGATGGCATCCAGATTCGTACGGATTGAAAACTCTACATCGGAGAGGGTAAAACGCACTGGCTGTCCGTTCACGGGAGTTGTTCAATGCGTTCGCTAAGCATGGCTAAACACGTATTGGTTGGTCATTAACCAACTGTCCGTTTTATCCCAGTGCGTTTACCCTTTCCGATCAACGGTTTTCAATCCGTACGAATCTGGATGCCATCCCTAGGTGTTATGTACAAGTCATGTATACGTACGAACCATGCGCACTATAATTTGCAGTGCTTCTTTTAACAGCTGGGATCGCTTTTAATAAATAAAAAATCTATATGAATCCGAAATCACATTGTAAATATATCTCACATAACAATATTTCAACAATTTCTCATGATAATAATCATCAACCATATTGAACATCTGCGTTACAACCGAATCAATTTTGTTACAACTTGTGTGAAATAATTGATAAATGCTATATCATTTTGATGTCTGTCTCATCTCCCAATACACGTGTATTTGCAGCGCTCTTAGTTAGTATCAGGGGTTTTACTCTTTCTTTTATCATATGCTTTTTTGCAACTATATCTCATATCTTGACTAGATTAGTAACATATTCACTCACGCTCGGGAGTTGTTCACACACCCCTATTTGTAGTTTTTGTAATAGTTTTTCTATAATTTCTGAGATTCGTAAGGCGCTCGATTATTATTATTAGCAGTGGTAGTGTTATATCATCATATAAAACTAGATTTGGATATGTGTCATCACGTACTATTAATACCCTTTGGACAAAAACGTTGTCATTATTAGATAATTGTCTGTAAAATGTGTTTCGTCAAATGAAAATAAAACATATTAAAAAATGATAGATTTGCCAGACTAAACATAATGCGAAGCGTTTGATTATAAATTACTTTTTTAATGTATACTGTCAACACCAGGAATACATATGGTGTGTTATTATAATTACCAAATTAGATTCGTGCAGGATTATATAATTATCTGGGCTCTAATAATATGCAAAAGCATGCTTTAATGGTTATATTTGGTTACATGAAGTAAATCATGTGACATATTTGGATTCAGTTGGTATCTATGGATTTTGTTTTTCTTGTAATTGCGATAGGTTAAATGTCATCCTCGCCCAGGTCTTATTTATTTTCCTAATTCGTAGAACGTTGCTTTATAATCAAACCATCTTCAACCATGACATTACACGAGACCTCGCTCGCGTCCTCTTCGCAAACGTTCAAACTAGTTTAACGAGGACAAGTCCCACTTACAGATCGGTCGGTTATACACACTACTAATGTCAAACGTGCTCAAGATCAGGTATTTCTGATTACATTGTGCTATAAACACTATTTACCAGTGCATTAAGTCAATACATTTCGCTCTACGGTACGGATAATTTCCGCGTAAATAGGACGGGAGTGTCTAGATGATAGTTGCTGTTTAAAGGTTTGTGTGATTTGATAAAATAAAATTAAAAACATTTTTATGAAAAACCTGACAATAAGAATACATAAATCAATGATTTATGTTTAAAAAAGATCCTTCCTCGAGTCAACGAGAACGGGAAAATGTTGTGAGACCTCAGACGAGGTGGAACTAGGACGCCGAAACTCGAAGAAATGGTCTTAATAGTGAACGTTCGGTTTCTTCGATGTATGAATTCGACCTGTGGTAGTGTGACACTGACAACAGATACACAACCCCCCCCCCCCCCCCCCCCCCCCCCCCAGTGTCCCTCTGCATGTTTTATTGGTTGTATCTTGTTTGTTATCTTGTGTTGAGCTCTAAAGCTTCGTATCAGCAGTGTTGTTCTTGTTAGTGTTTTTGGCACATAGAGATTGTGATACAACGCATACAACAGCTTTCCAGTGAATAGATATATCACGACATATCTAATAATTTTAGAACTATTTAAAACCATTTTTAACTGGTTCAGCCAATCACCATCTCAAAGTTAATACGACACCCGCGCGTCAAAAGAACAAAAACAGTGGTTGACTACGTAGAACCTTAACTGGTGTGGAGTGTCATTTGGGTATTCGGAAATCTCGGGTTTATAAAGTCGCACCAGAGAAACTACACTTTGGGATTAACCAATGGAAAACCTTTGTAAGTTGCCTGTAAGGACCACTTTGCAAGCTGACGTTACATAGTTTTGGATACAAATAAGAGATTTTCCATGTAGCCGAAATCATGAATAATACATGTATAAACAACCCACTCAGTAAGGGTTATATGGAACGCCATCTAGACGAAAGATACCTGCAATTTCATTCAGTACGCCATATTTTTGTGTGAGACGTAGCTTTCAGACTACACGCGTAATTGTGTTAAACACGTGGATAACTAAGCACCTCGGATATAGAAATACTGCTATACGTACCTTGACAAAAATGCATAGCAGACGACCAACGCGGTGAAACTACCGCCTTTTTCTCATAGAGTTGAGTGAAGCATCTATTAAGACGCATGATGAGAATAAGTTGGCGCGAAATCTATATCTGATGGTACTGTTCGTGATACTTTCCTTATATGGGAACACCAGATGCAAAAGTGGAACATATTCAGTGAAAGATATCTAATGCTGATGATGACATGCACACATGCGGGATGTGTATAGACTATCCGTCAGCAGCCAAGCAGACACGACGTATCCGGTGAATTATATGGATTACATGCGAGATGCGAAACCGTACCTTGATAATAGTGAATGTGGAAACATAGGAAATATGAGATGCCGATTACTTGTTTGTTGAAGCAGGAATTTTCGTTAGTTAACAAGAGATGTTGTGGTAAGCATGATACTAAGCTATTGTAAACCGATGCAACAGGTTTGCTTCGTTGATTGATTAAATATAATAATGTATTACTATAAGTAGTGCGTTTAGTGTATAGCTTGTTTTGTTTTGGGTACCATTTTAGAAAGGCCATGTGCGAATATTATGTTCATATCCCCACCGCAATCACGTATTATACATTGTAGCAGCAATACACAAATCCATATCTTAAGGAAAGTTTCCAGTTTGCTTGGATCTCTAGAGAACATGTGTGGTCTAGCGGATAGCATGCAGGTCTCACAGTACAAAGGTTGTGAGTTCTAGCCCCGCTACCGCCAACATGTTTGTATCCTTTAGCAAGGTACTTAGTCTCAATTGCCTCGTGGTTCGGAAGTCACGTAGAAATGGTGGTCCCGTGCATCAGAAGAGCTATCCCCGAGCACGTTAAAAGATCAAACTCCTTCGTAAAGAGTAGGGGATCACCCCGGGTCTGTATCTGTACACACAAACATCGGGCATCCCTTTAATTCAGTGCTTAAGTTACTATTGGGTTTGTCCTGGCTCTTCAGCCTAATGGTTATAAATGAATAAAATCTTGGATTCAATCTGCTTGAAATACAATGGAGTACAAAACGATGTATACTTTATGGCAATCATTTATGGCACCCATGTAACAGAGATTGAAAATGATTGGACCTTACGACGCAATGAAATACAATTAAGGTGATCGTATCCACCCAGCTGGTCCCCCAAACTGGCACTCACAACACAAGTGTAGCGTTAATTGTTCACCCTCCACCCCGACACACCCCTACCCATCTCGGATCGTCGGAATCGTATAATAGCCTACCATAAACATGCACTCCGCCTCATTCACTCTTGATTACTTCTGTTTTATGTCGGTGGTGGCCGGTAATTTCTCAATTGGTTGTATAAAACATACTTCGAAATAAATTGCTACATTTTTTTAAGGACCAGCTCCATCCATTTTGTAAAAATGTTAGGCATCTGGTTTTGTTATTGACACTTTGATTTGCTCCACCCCGGAAATGGTATAACACTGTTTCAAGTTCAAGACTTCAATCGTGCATTTAAATGTGCTAATGACCATCAACTTGTCAAAAAATGTCAGTTATGACCTTGGTCATCTCCAGCCATGATATAAACTATTAATGATATACGATGAAGGTGGGGAAAAGACGTATTATAAGCTGACTTAAAGGTATATGTCCCGATCACTTTTTGGGGGCTATGATTTTATGATTTTTTTTTCACATCAAGATATTTTGGTATCAGAAGAATCCCCATATTTTTCTCATTATGTCTGTAAAATCTTAGGGGCCAGAAATGTTTCATTTAGAAATTATAGGCTAAAATGTGGTGAATTACTGCCAAAGGTGGTTAACCACCAACCAGTCTGTGTACTACTCAATGGGCACATGTCTTTTGACCTTGCGCTTCTAAAAATAGAACCATTGGAATTATGCAACTCAAACTTTGGAATGCAACAATTTTAAGGATGACCTTTTATGTAAAATAGAAAACATCAAGTTGAAAATCGGGTCATCTACCTTTAATTTGCTCCCCTCTAGAAACGGTATAACACGCTCAAATTGCAAGACTTCAAACTCGCATTTACGTGTGGTTTATCAACCTTTACCTTAATGAAACAAAATTAACTTGTCCAACAAATGTCAGGTATGACCGTGTACTGAAGCCGTGATGATTATAAACTATTCATGATAATACGTCGAAGGTGTGGAAACGATCTAAACTGGCTTAGACAGGCCACATGCGAAAGACATTGCTGCACTACATGCAAAGTGCAATGGTGGTATTTAAGACACCATCACTCACTTGTCCAACGTATCTACAATTGAAACAGTGTTAAAAATTGAAATATCTCAGTAAATTTAACGTCAATTGTAAAAAAAGTCATATTTACTTTTGGGAAGATATTCAGATATTATTGCCTACCATTACCATAAACTTAAGCTCCGCATCGTTCAATCTTAGTCACTCAGGTGTACCCACTCGGTGATGGCCGATAATTTGTTATCTTCTCTATCTACGATAACCTACAACACTGGATGTAAATCGCTATCATGTGTATGTCAATCAAGGACCAGCTCCGTCCATGTTGGCGAGCGTAAAAGGTAAAATGAAATTTAGGAATAATCCGTCCTGTGGTTTCGTCATTGAATTTAGGAATAATCCGTCCTGTGGTTTCGTCATTGACACTTTGAGTTGCTCCACTCTGGAAATGATAATAACACTCTTTAAATTCAAGACTTCAACCACCTACATGTGCAAACCTACGACACTGTGAGAATTTTATGTTTACGTAAATCAAGGACCTCCTCAATCCATGTGGGCGAACGTAAAAGGTAAAATGAAATTTAGGAATAATCCGCCCTGTGGTGTCGTCATTGACACTTTGAGGTGCTCAATTCTGGAAATGATAATAACACTCTTTAAATTCAAGACTTCAACCACCTACATGCGCAAACCTACGACACTGGAAGTAAATTGCTATTTTATGTTTACTTGAATCAAGGACCAGATCCATCCATGTTGGTAAACGCAAAAGGTAAAATGAAATTTAGGAATAATCTGTCCTGTGGTGTCGTCCTTGACACTTTGAGTTGCTCCACTCTGGAAATTATATATCACTCTTTAAATTCAAGACTTCAACCATGCATCTAAATGTGTGAATTTAACTTTTACCTTTATATATAAAACAACATCTTTCAACTTGTCCAAAAATGTCAGTTATGACCTTGCTCTCAAGCCATGATATAAACTATTGATGGTAATACAATGAAGGTGTGGAAAAGACCTAAGCTGGCTTTAAGACAGGCCACCTGCGAAAGACATTCATTATGCGTTACATGTCTTCTGCACTACATGTGAAGTGTAAGGACGGACTTTTAGACACCATCAAATGTCCAATGCGCGGACAAAAGGCTTTAACCATGCATTTAAATGTGTGTATTAACCTATACCTTAATAAATAAAACAACATCAACTTGTCCAAAATTGTCAGTTATGACCTTGTTATCAAGCCATGATATAAAATATTGAAGGTAATACAATGAAGGTGTGGAAAAGACCTAAGCTGGCTTTAAGACAGGCCACCTGCGAAAGACATTCATTATGCGTTACATGTCTTCTGCACTACATGTGAAGTGTAAGGACGGACTTTTAGACACCATCAAATGTCCAATGTGCAGACAAAAGACTTTAACCATGCATTTAAATGTGTGTATTAACCTTTACCTTTATATATAAAACAACATCAACTTGTCCAAAGTTGTCAGTTATGACCTTGTTCTCAAGCCATGATATAAAATATTGAAGGTAATACAATGAAGGTGTGGAAAAGACCTAAGCTGGCTTTAAGACAGGCCACCTGCGAAAGACATTCATTATGCGTTACATGTCTTCTGCACTACATGTGAAGTATAAGGCTGGAATTTTAGACACCATCAAATGTCCAATGCACGGACAAAATACTTAAACCTTGCATTTAAATGTTTGTATTAACCTTTGACTTTATATATAAAACAACATCAACTTGTCCCAAATTGTCAGTTATGACCTTGTTCTCAAGCCATGCTATGAACTATTGATGGTAATACAATGAAGGTGTGGAAAAGACCTAAGCTGACTTTTAGACAGGCCACCTGTGAAAGATATTCCTTCTGCATTACATGTCTTCTGCACTACATGTGAAGTGTAAGGGTGGACCTTTTAGACACCATAAAATGTCCAATGCGCAGACAAAAGACTTTAACCATGCATTTAAATGAGTGTATTAACCTTTGCCTTTATAATTTTATATAAAACAACATCAACTTGTCCGAAATTGTCAGTTATGACCTTGTTCTCAAGCCACGATATAAACTATTGATGGTAATACAATGAAGGTGTGGAAAAGACCTAAGCTGGCTTTAAGACAGGCCACCTGCACAAGACATTCATTATGCGTTACATGTCTTCTGCACCACATGTGAAGTGTAAGAACGGACTTTTAGACACCATCAAATGTCCAACGCCCAGACAATTGACACCGTATACAATACGATATTAAAGACTGTTATAAAATAATAATAAAAAGTACACGTAAACTATTCATATTGATCGCAGAAATATGGTAATGTTAGAGTGTAAGGGTGGACTTTTAGACACCATCAAATGTCCAACGCCCAGACAATTGACACCGTATACAATACAATATTGAAAACTGTTATAAAATAATAATAAATAGTACACGTAAACTATTCATATTGATCGCAGAAATATGGTAATGTTAGAGTGTAAGGGGGACTTTTAGACACCATCAAATGTCCAACGCCCAGACAATTGACACCGTATACAATACAATATTGAAAACTGTTATGAAATAATAACAAAAAGTACACGTTAACTATTCATATTGATCGCAGAAATATGGTGATGTTAGGGTAAAAATTCAAATAGTATTGACTGCTGCATATTTATTAATAATATGGAGGGGATATAGTTGTTTGATAAGCTATTTTGAGGTTTCGAGATCTGCGTGAATTGGCTTATTTTTAGAGATCGCAAATATCAACTAATAACCGTACGCAAATATACAAAAGCGGTTTTGAAGATGGTTCAACATCTTGTTTATCGTTGGTGTAAGACAGCACGAATTTAACCTAGCACAGAAATCCTCTATTAACGGAGGACATGTATGGTCAACTCTCATGAAAATAGTGCAAATGAGATTTCAGAAGTTGAAGAAAAAAATTGTCTTCAATTTTATTTATTACACTATTTTTTAATAGTAGACATGTACTGGATACTAGATTTAAAATCATTGCATTTTTGTACAATATAACGTTGAATTTATATTATAATATCACTTGTTTGCAGCTTTTGCTCCATGTTTATTACGTTATATACTAATCCTATCAGCTCTAAATCAGAACGAGTTTTCAAACTGTGATGCCAAAAACACAAAATTATAGTTACGAAAGCATACTTCTACCAATTACAGCGAACAAAATGCAATGTAATTTTGTAAATTGCAAGTATTATGAATTGTTTTTGGTCTTCACATCACTGTTTGAACCTCAGCTTTAAAACTAAAAAAATGCACGGTTTCCCAAAATGAATATCTTTGTGCAAAGTATAAAATATATCTTTAATCGTATCTTTTTCCAAGCGTTATAATGTGTTTTTAAAAGTTAGCTCAGAAACAATAAATATTATGCTTTACCAAAAACGCTGGCATTGGCGGACTTTATGGGGTGGGCAACGTAATAAACATATACAAACACATGTAAACAAATATATTCAACATCGACCAAGTCAGTTTATTTTGTACACAGACATATCTTGTAAATGGTATTTTAGTAAAAGTTAGGTTGCCTAAAGTCCACTAAAAGACAGTTTTATATATTGTCGACTTGCTCTTTTGATGTAGGGTAAATATGGTGAATAACGTAATAAACATGGTCACTAAATCGACAGATGTAACATGGCACTTTACAGATATGTTGTTAGACCATGACATTATTACCTTTATGTAAATTTTAATAGCACTAAATATTGAATAGCCTTTTATCTCTTAAAATTAGTAAGATATTGATTTGTTTTATTTAAAATGATGGTAGTAGAATTGTTAATAAGATTGTACTCTGATGACCTTTTTGTCTCCACTGTTGCATTTGGTTCTGCCGGTATCGCCATTGTTTTTTTGCACTGTGTGGCACATATTTCTGTATAATAAAGATAACAAAAACAAAACAAAGTTAATGACATATATTGCAGCTGTTTCAGCTAGGTATACCGTATTTATTCACACAATTATACGAATTGGTTTATTACGTTATCCAATAGCCATAGAACTATGCATCATTGAAGCATGCAAACAAATGAGATTGTGTCAGTATGTGAGACAATATGTATGTACACTAAGTTAACATTCATAAACACATAATAAATGTTGAATCACTATGAACAGGGTGCAATTATATTCATCAAATGATGGAAAGTTTATTACGTTGTCCAATATAAGGTGGTTTCAGTCCTCACATAGAATAGTCCACATATTACAATTATAACATTGGATACAATGTATGATACTCAAGTACATCAATCATGATAGTTACTGAATTGACGCCAACATTGACATGAGACTAGACAATGAGGTTGGTTACGTTATCCCGTTTATTACGTTATTGGCAACTGCAACAGTGCCTAATGCTGGCTTATAACGTATATACAAAGCAATCAATGAAGATGTTAACGATACCTACTGCATTTCTTCACATTATTAACCCCATTCTGATATCATAGGTCCATTTTCAATGTGCTTAAGAGATCTATAATGACTTCAACTGTCATTCAGCTTAATGTTCATATTACTTACAAGAAAAAATGAGGAATTCTTACCATTCGTCGTGGTTTTTTTGCATTGTACTTTCATCGAGTATCCCCCATGCATGCCTGCGAAAAGGGCCTGCCACGTATCTTTGTTTAATGCAGTCGTAGAGAGCAGCTGTCTCTCTGTCGATTTATTCGACAACGTAATAAACGATAACGTAGTAAACGTTTTTCGTACTCAAAGTACCATGTAGACGATCTGGAAAGAGCTAGCGAGTGTTCCAAGTAACCACATAGTCTATGTATATGTATCAAATTGGTTTTTAACCAAAAAGTGTGTTTTGATACATAGTTCGGGAGAAATCTCAACAACGTAATAAACATCCTTAACAAGGTCGCATGCTTTGCGGCATTTTGATTTCTTCTCAAGGTCAGACATGCTGCTATAGATTTTTGATAATATTATTTTCCAACACCCATGTTCTTTTAGATTCAGAATATGTACATTTAAATGTTTAAATGTTAATTTTGAACAATGTTGATCCTCAATATGTCGCAGGTAACGTAATAAACATCAACATCTCGGACAATATATATGAAACTGAAACAGGTAAACATCGTAAATGATGTGCATTTTTTTCTATCCATGTAATATCGCTATATGTTCCCTACAAATTATGACATATCTTGTAGAAAATGGTGCCCTATTTGTATTGTAATTAATAAAGGCAAAATATACATTTATGCTGCGGACATGGAAATTTCGCTAATTTGGGGTATATGAGGGCATTTTTTTGAGTGAAAACACGTTCAGAAGTATATCAAAGTATATAGATCCAAGTAGAAAACATCAATATCTATCTAGAAAAGAAGTTTTTCAAGCAAGAAAACATTGCATAACACAGAAATGGACCAAAGACATCAAAAAGTTCATTTTGCACTGTTTTCATGAGAGTTAACCGTATACAGCTTTATCCCGTAATTTGGGATCTTTACATTGGTCTACCTTATGAATGTCTTACACCAAGGAATACCCAGCATCTTGCCTCTATCATAAAACGTTACCATTCAAAGTATTTGACCGTTCTGAAGGATCATCTTTTTGAGCGATTATCTCAATCCACATTTTTATTGTACATTATCAATTTTTTTTACATTAGACATCGTAAGTTGTATTTTGTCTGCTTTTCTTTTTTGAGATTTCTTTTTTGTGTGCATTGTATGTCATCGCATAACACATTAAAAACACTATATAATTGCTATTTCCTCCAAAATAGACTCATAATGTTTCTAAATTCATACTGTTCAATAATTGAACAACTATTTTCATCTCTTTTTCACAAATTTTAATGTTTTGAACATCTTTCGCTCGATATCTCAAAACTATAAAACACACAAACTTGCGATCAAAAAACGTAACTCAAAAACGAAAAGTCATGTGACCATGGGATTTGGTGCGTGTTAAGCATACGTAGGCCTACAAAACTACCCGATTATTGATATATGTTTTCAAATTTGAATGATGTTGTAAATTTACCTGATTGGTCGGTTCACGGTTCACGGTTGTCATGGCAAACGTATAAAATCCGATTCCATGGTTTTGTGCGCACTGTACTCATACATCTTCTACCCAAGTATGTTGTACTGAAACCTTTCGTTTTCTAGTTACTTTGTTTTCCAAAAAAAACAATGTCCTGTTTTCCGGAGGTTTTTTTCTTCTTCTTCCTCTTCTTTTTTCTTCTTTCTGCTGACAAAATGCTTCTTCTCCAACGATTTAAATGCTACAATCACCTGACTTCGTCTGTAGAAGCCTCTACCTGTCCTACATATAGGGTCTTCATAGCTTGGGGTCAAAGATCACACAGGGGTCACTAGGGGTCAAGACGTTAGTTTCACTTAAAGCGAACTAACTTCTTAACGAAACGACGCTGACAACGTCAGAATCGGTCGTTATATTCATGTAGACCTACCCATAATTAATCCGGATTTTAAAGGGGGAGATATTTGGAGTGACTAGGGGTCAACATGTAAATGTTCACTCCTTTTAACTCCTTTTCACTCAAAATGCTTCTTGACTCAGAGAAAATGACTGATGACCGTCAGAATTTGTCAAAAGGTTCCTTGGATCCATGCACATTATATAGGGTCTTCAGCAATTAAGATTGACATGTCATGATTGGGTCACTAGGGGTCATTCACCTATACAGGGGTTAAATGTAAGAAATGCTCCGATTTTGATCTGACTTATTGTATCTTATCTCTTTTGATGAGACAAGAAGAAAAGTCAATAATGACCTTTGTGGATGGGGGAAAACAGGGTGTCTTGGTCTTCGACCAAATCGATATTTAGCATTTATTCCCGTGATTAGCCAAACAGAGGCCTTGCGTTGTTACCATGGCAACCAGATTACAATAACACGTATTTTCTGAAACGTCGCGACAATAATATCAGCTTAACGCTACCCTGAACGGCCTGATTTGGTCATTGTCCTTTGATCTACACATAAGTTATGAGAGTAGATAAATATGATGTGCTGCTTTTTAAGATATGATTTTACCAGGATATGAGACAGACCCATTCTCTTCATGTAACATACACCCTATATCAATTCTCACTATATTAATCTTAAGAACATATGGTGAATAGCGTTATGTGATACTAAGATTACGTGAAATGGAAACTTTCTTTGTCATTACAGATATAAATGTTTATGAAATAGGCTACGTTCAAAACAAAATCGGTGGATCACTTTTCCCGAACCAGACAGCTAATGTATTCAATAGCCAATATGCGCATTACGAAATCAAATTTATATCTTGAGAACAAATTTTAAATGGATCTTTACAATAACGTGATATAACACTTGACATTTTCAAAATCGCGATTTCAAATCTTGGACAACGATATAAAGACTACCTTTTTCTCACGTTAGCAATTTTCCCCGAAAGAGCCGTACGTATTTATAAATCATTAGTATGGGTGGGCAGTTTTCGATTCATAGTGTTATCGGTGCTGTATTCATATACCCCGCTGTACCACACTGTATAATTACCTCGGCTTTAAAAGGTCATTGGAAAACTGATGCGAAATACTATATTTGTGCTTCATGTATAAAATGTGTGATTTAAAATCAATACATATGCCAAAAAACATGCGAGGAGGACATTACAGGTCATTTAAAAGTAGTCAAACAGGAAATTGCCGTTATTATGTCAACAACTTTTTAATGTGAGGTTATTATGACAGAAATATAATATTGTTCACTAAATCTATCAAAACATAATAGGTTCAAAGTTTAATATGAATTAGAAGGATAAATGAAAGGTGTATCCTAGGGGGTGTTGTCTAGTGGATAGCACGCAGGACTCACAATACAAAGGTTGTGAGTTCTAGCCCCGCTATATATACGGCCAACATGTTTGTATCCTTGGGCAAGGTACTTAGTCTCAACTGCCTCGTGGTTCGGAAGTCACGTAGAAATGGTGGTCCCGTGCATCAGAAGAGCTATCCCCAAGCACGTTTAAAAAGGTCACAGACTCATTCGTAAAGAGTAGGGGATCATCCCGGGTCTGTATATATGTATTCCTATACATACAGTACCTCCACTTGGCGCACCAAACGGAGTGAACAAATAGCCAAGAAAGAATGATGGAAGCAACTGAGCTTCTTCCATTGTTCCGTCCAAGGACGCCCGATGATAATGATGATCCTAGAGGTAAAAGAAAAGGAAACTCGATATACGAAGTGTTTTTAGAACACGTAACCTAATGAGGAGATTGAGGTACTCACCCTACTTTATTTATTCCACCAAATGTCATCGATTTGACCTCGAATGACCTCTGTTGACCTTCACATGACATTTATAATGTCTCTTTTCTGCGATCCTCTCTACCAAGTGTCAGTAAAATCCACAAACGGGACCTGATTTTACATTGTGGATAACCCCATATGACATTCACATGACCTTATGATTGTATATTTCTCTTCTACGATACTTTCCACCCAAACTAATCGAAATCTGACAACGGGGAAAGGTATCAAACACATTTTGACCTTTAGTGACCTCTTCTAGAACTCTGACCTGGAACTCATAATTGACTTTTTTTTCTCCTTGTGTCATCATATCCCACAAAATACAACATGTTCGGTGATTAAATATTACACTTTAGCTTTGGCTATATATTGACCTTGACCTCTAGTGACCCTCGTGCGGTCTTTCCATTGTTTGTTTTTTCGAATAACTTGTATGCGCATGGTTTCCTGAGGAATATTTTGACCAATTATGATGATCCCCAGTCGTTTCGACTGAGACCAGATGCATATTAAGTGATGCATTGAAAATGCTCATTTTAACCTTTAGTGAATAAGTGATCCTTTCTTGAACTTTCACCAGGATACAATTATCGATTTTTCTTGTTTCATCCACTTTACCTCTATCCCCCCTATGTGACCCTGCTCGTACTAACCAACCTGAATAATGGTGCAAGGTCATAACGTGAAATATACTCAGTGTGGAAGAGATGGTTTCAATGATAAGTGAAAAGGCTTGTACACAAATCGTACGTGATTAATGATTTTAGGAAGTAGGTGCGTTGATATTGAGTACACTGAAAAATAAATTGGTGTCACAGCGACGCCTTCTTGGAGTCAACTGTAAATGACACTTACAAAGGCGTTATTTTGACTCCAAAATTGGTGTAATCGTCAATGATATGGGTTTGGACATAATTTACGTTGACACCGTTAAGTGTCCGACGGACACCTTTCAGTGATCATTTAGTGATTTACACCAAAACTGGTGTCAGATTAATTGAAATAACTCCAAGGGCGTCAATAGTTGGCGGGAAAGCTCACGGTTTTTAGAGGTGTCGAAGCAGCATGACACCAATTGGTGTCATTTTGACACCAATTAGTGTCATTTTGACACCAATTGGTGTAATTCTGACACCAATTGGTGTAATTCTGACACCAATTGGTGTAATTCTGACACCAACGGGTGTAATTCTGACACCAATTGGTGTAATTCTGACGCCAAATTGGTGTAATTCTGACACCAATTTGGGCGTCTATCAACATATCAACGCATGCGTTTTCTCGTCGCCATTTTGTTTGCATGTTACGAGCCGGTAAGACTGGTAGGTACCGATCTGCTCCATTTCCAGACATTTTTGATAATAAATATGATACAATTAGCGTAATGTAAGCCTCGTTCATGTTGTTTAATATTGCGCCAACTAACTGATGAAATGAATTACAATTTCATAGTCAGAGACTAGCATTTTGTTGGACTGTGTCAGTGCATGGACCTACTAGTACTATGTGTGTGTTCGTCATGCATGCATACGATGATATGTGCAACATTACATACATGTAGCCCGATTTATCTGGCTCAGTGGTCATCTTTTTCATACGGACGTCTTACATTACGCTAATTGTATCATAATTATTATCAAAAATGTCTGGAAATGGAGCAGATCGGTACTTACCAGTCTTACCGGCTCGTAACATGCAAACAAAATGGCGACGAGAAAACGGCTCCTAAACATGTGCTATCTCAATATGACTCTTAAGAGAGTCAATATTACACCCCATTGGGGTGTAATGACATTTTTCGAAAATGGGTCCTCAGGTAACCACCCAAAGGTGTCAAAATGAATATGACACCCAAAGGTGTCAATTTGACACCCATATTGGTGTCAATTTGACACCCATATTGGTGTCAATTTGACACCCATAATGGTGTCAATTTGACACCTTTAGGGTGTCAAACTCAATATGACACTTAAAGAGAGTCAATATTACACCCCATTTGGGGTGTAATGGCATTTTCGAAAATGGGTCCTCAGGTAACCACCCAAAGGTGTCAAAATGAATATGACACCCTAAGGTGTCATATTTTACACCCATAATGGTGTCAATTTGACACCTTTAGGTGGCCAACTGAGGACCCATTTTTTGACGCTTGTTTTAGTGTCAAAATGACACCAAATTATTTTTCAGTGTACACTAAGGGAGCAGTTCCATTTGTACGCGATAAAAATTGCGAGAATGTTCCGGGCCCCGAGGAGTTTTTTATCAGGCCCCGATGAGATTTTTATCGCGAACAGTTGCGAGTAGCAAAGGATTATTTATCGAGTAGCGTATTACCGCTTGTTTAAATATAACGAAAGATAAGTGGTCGGTATGTAAATAGAGCTTCGGGTTATTTATTCTAGTTGTAAGGTACAAATTCAGCATTTCATGTTTTTAGAGATAATGTTATTGATTATGGATGTTTAACGTAAATTGTATTATCCTCGTGTATTTGCTAAACAATGTCCCGCTCTATTTGCTAAACATACCCCAGGGTATGGCAGAGGCCTCGTATCGGGCCCCGATGTCTATTTTATCGGGGCCTGATGACTATTTTATCGCGAATCAACTTGAAAAACATCGGGTCCAAAACATATCAGGCCCCGGTACAGTCGCGATAAATTTATCGCGTACAAATGGAACTGTTCCCTAACTGTATTAACACTTTCCACCCGGCAGGCGTCTGCAGACAACATTCCAAATTTGCACATATTGTTTCAAAGATGTCATAATTATTTAATTTTATTACCATTATTTGTAATCAGCATCAGAAGTACAAACATGCCTTGTGTTGGTTTAGTAATCCTTGCGATAGACTTTGAAAGTTTGGAAAGGTTCCTGATAAATCTGTTTTGAATTTGATAAAACTAATAGCCGCGTGGAAAGTTATAAGGCTACACTGCAAATCTCGTACGTATGGCTCAGACGTATAAGTGACTTCTACCATCAGCGCGTACGTAACATTTTGCAAACCCATACGTATATATGAACGCATACGTTATGAACCCATGCAAATATAAGGGGGAATTAGGGGTTAAGAGGTTTTATATTATGAATTTTGTTCTTTTAGCTTTAAATCACAGCCCAGAGATTTAGCTTTCATTTGCTTTAAAAATGAACAAAATCGGATATTCCTCTGCAAAGTTATAATACATTTTGCGCGTCCAAATCCGTTGCGAAGTCGAATATTTCCTATATTAACGCATGTATTTAATTTTTATGTATTCTATTGTTTTAAGTATCTCATTTCTGGTCAAAAATGTCATTTTTGTTGTTGATTACTCCAATAATTAATGCCCTCAGTGTTCTAAGATGCCTTAAATAAGTGAAAACTTCATTTTTAAAACAAATTTAGTTAATTTGATACAAAAAAGTAAAAGTAAAATGTGCTCTCAACCCCTAATTCCCCCTTAACTGAGACCGATGCAAATATTTATACATGATAATGGAAAATCTGTATTGTTAAATTTTCATGGGTGTTTGTATATTAATGGTGATTCAATATGCGCCTCTTGTATAGGAATAACGTACAAATCTCTTATACCCCAGAGCCTCTTTACGTACTAGTTGTGCACTGTAGGCCTATGGCCTAAGCTGCTATAATCATGTTCAATTTTTATAATGTCATAGTCATTGTACCGATCATTTTCGTGAAACCTATCCATTTTTTTTATATTTTTTGTCTTCAGAATACTGAGTGAAGTATAATGCTGATATGCCTACAAAAGTGATATTGACCGACTTGTTGACGATGGGATTTCAAATTCCAGTGGTATTTCAGGTAAGATCGCACTGCAAAATGATGGCTCACACATACGAGGGGGTATCAAAATGTTTTTGAAATCACACAGAAGTAAATGAGGCTCGATGAAATCTTGTCAGTGTAATCACTGGTCCTTAAAAACAGTATGGTGCAAAAATTGTCTCATAAGTATGTTTACTTTTTATACAGGTGGCGCTAGATGCAAAGGCCATGTAAATCAATGATGTCGCCCAACGGTGCTGGTAAACGATAATTGTCCAAAAACTGATACTTGTGGGATGCCTTCCAGAGGAGTATGAGGCTTAGAAATGTTGTCATTTACAGAGATAAATTGAGACCTACGAGTGATAAATGACAAAAAAAATTAAAAAATTGAGCCTAATATTCTGAAAGGCGTCCAACAAGAATCAGTTATTGGATATATATAATTAACCATGTACACATCGCCGTTAGAAGACGTCATTAAGTTACATGGTCTTGGCATCTAGCGCCACCTGTATAAAAAGTAAACATACTTATGAGACCAATTTTGCACCATGTTTTTAAGGACCAGTGATTACACTGACAAAATTTCATCGATATAGCTCCTTCACTTCTGGGTGATTTCAAAAACTTTTTGATACCCCTCATACAAGTGACATTTGTTCGAAAGTGACATTTTTTGGGCGACCGTTGAATCCAACATACATTCATTGGAAACGATGCTAGACTTTAGTCAAGACCACGACGGAACAAAGCGTAACAACACTATTTAAGTAAGATTTGTGTCTATTCTAGGACGTATATGTTGCATTACGCAGTTGCGCCCATTTGCGCCAAATCAAAACTGAACCGAGACCAAAGCCAATATTTCCATAATAACATAGAAGTTAGGCCAAACAAAGACGAAAGTCTGTCTCAGAAGCCCGACCGCATTGGTATGTGAAATGAGCTACGGCGCGTAGGTCTATGCGCTGGGGCTAAAAAACTTCTTTCTTTTTTTCTTCTTTTTTTTAACATTTTTTTTAACATTTTTTTTTTAATTAAAAAATAATAATTTTAAAAAAATGTTCTCTGTAAGCTTGGATAAGCAACAACAAAAAACGTTGAATTAAACGTTTAACGTTGAAAATCGAAACAAATAATATGTTTGAAAAATTCCTTAATTTGGAGACAGATTTCCATTATTATTTCGTTAAGTTCTTTGATGGTTTTTTTACGGAAAATACAGTCAAAGTAGATGTATGAGTTCAGGAAAGTCTTTTATTATAATTATAGAGAGAGAGGAAAATATGTGTACACATTTGAAAAAGATCACACAATATTGCTTTAAAATTGTTGTTGGGCTGATTGTTTCTTTGTATTTCTTTAAAATGACCTAATAAATTATTATTAACTGGTAATTTAAACCTAATTGAAATTCCTTTTCTTATTTTATATTGCTTTATCAGATCTTATATATGCACATATCGGAATCTCATATTTGATATACGTAATGCGTGTTCGGTGTGTTTTTTCAATTGGTACCCTGAAGGTGTTATGTACTCATAGTGGTGAGGTTATTGCCTTCCCGTGAGGTTAAAGGAGCGCTGGAGTAGTCTGACATTACTTACAGAGATGTGTCCGTCATATGATTGCATAATAAGGCTATTGACGTATGAATGTGTTTTACATGAGGTGCCCCGGGTTTATCTTTAACGTTACATTCATAAGTTAGGGCTAGGTTAGGGTTTAGTGTCAGGAGGAAATGTTAATTTCGTCCTTGAATGACACTAAGTTATTTAATATGTTTAGTCGTATACATCATAGTTTTACTCGATACACTCGCGACATTTTGTAATGTATGTACAACAGGGGTCGCATTCTGACGCGTCTGCGCGTCCTAGACCTCTCACTTTCTAATAGTGACGCGTCAGATTTCAAATTGGAAACACTTGCGGGTCCCGATCAAAATTGAAGGGACCCCTTAAATTTGACGATGTATGGAAATTGAAACCTTAAGAAATTCTATAAATTACATATCCATCCTTTGTTCACAATATTAATTCATTAAAACTGCCCGTAAAAAAGTAAAATTTTCAAATACCCAAACTTCAGGACCCCTTAATTTCTGGGGGGACCCCTTAATTTTGTTTTTTGAAGTCCTACGGGGTCCTGAAAAATGTCATGGGACCTCTCACATTTTTGATCCAGTGCTATCCCTGATGTACAATAAAACCAACAAAATCAAATACTTTGCCTCAGCAGCTTTTGGCTAATAAGCTATGTGCAGCGCTTTTTATGTTTTTGTTTTTGTTTACAAAAAAGAGCTGTGTCCTTTATTTTATAAAAATCCAAATAATATTCAATAGTGTTGCTTTTGCCTTTTTAAACAAAAGTAATCAGACATGATCAATGCACATTGTACGCCTGTGTTCTCTTTATCTCTTAATTTTACAAAGTTAGTTGAATGTGTGTTCTCAGTCACAAAGTTGCCTAATATCGCCGAAACAAGGTAGTAAAAAAAAAATTAAAAAAATTTAAAAATAAAAATAATAAAAATAAAATTTAAAGAAATGGCTGCCGCGCGTAGCGCTACGCGAGACAGCTATTTTTAAAAGCAATGCGTGCGGGTCGCTGAGACAAAGTATTAATTTTGTTTGGCCTAATATGCATTCAAGGCCATTAACTTATAAACTCTTTCTGTGACAATTGTCCACAACAATTTTCCTACCAGTAGGCCTAGAGAAGGTTCTTAAATGTTTAGAGAAATGTTGCCTTTCATAAAGGTCAGGCATGTTTTTGTGTATTGCATTATATATGTTGTGTTCTGAATAATGCGTGTATGCAAGTACATAACGAGTGTCGTGTTTGTGGATACTTGACTTTAAGGCTATAAAATAGTATCATGAGTATGCTCTAAGGAGTTGAAAAACCATGAATAACTCGGTTCAGTATGTGTCCAATTTAAATTGATGATAATCATCATTCTATTCAAGCCTTAACAATAAAAAGCCGCAACTGCGTAATGCAACATACTGTACATGCTAGAATAGAGGAAATAAATTCTGGGGTTTTTTTTACCTTTGGTTTAACTTGCATCTTTACATAGCAACGTAACAATATATTAAAATAAATTGAATGATCGAGAAGTTAAAAATAAGCAAACAATATATTATTCATGACGTGACTCAACCAACGTACAGCATATACCAACAATTATCGAGAGCTTTAAAGATAAATTACTCACGATCACCAACGATACATGACGTTCGCAGGTCAGTTGACAAAACAATATGGGCCTGAGTGGTTTTACTCTGTGCTATGCAGTGGCGTACCCAGCTTTTGGAAACTGGGGGTGGGGGGGGGCGACCATAGTTGTACCGACGAAAAAACAAAATGGTAAAAATTGCACAATTTTGTCCCCGTCAGCAGCCGAAATATTGATAAGTTGCTATGTAGGCTTTGTGTAATCTTATGCAACATAGTTCTACTGTGTCTCAATAACTTCTCCATCTTAATTCATATAGAAATACAGTTAAATCAGAAATTGGCGAGAAATATACGGTTTTAATCTCTCCGCGCGCAAAAGTAATCCAAGCGTACTCGCGCTTTTCTGGCATCCGTGTCAGTGCCAAATGTTGCGCCACGCGAGCCCTCTGCGCGATATCGCTCTTCTCTATTAATTCGCAGCTGTAAGCAGGTTTGCTAATTAGAAACTGACTGTATATTACTAACATTCAACATCTCAGTTCCGTTCCTCGTTACATCAAGTACTTGCAATGTCCTGGAACCTGTATTCGGAACACGAATTTAATTAAAAAGTCATTATTATTTTTACCTGGGTGTTTTGATTCATTGTTTACATAATGATTGTTTTATGGCAGAAACATTGATAAAATCAAGACTTTTCTCCATGTAACAGCTTGATAGGGTTTTTAACAATCAAAGAATTATGCATAGGCCTTAGCTGCCAATATTGAAGAAAAATTGAACGATAATTTTAACACGACCAATATTTTAGGTCACGTGTCCATTCATACAGAAAGTATAATTGTTTACGCAATGGACTAACTGGAATTGTGTATTCGCTCAAACGTAACCGAAGAATATCATCATTCTGTATAATTTGGATTTGGCCGTTTCTAAATCTCATCATTTACGTTTGTAAGAATGATATCTGTAATATATTTAACATTTCTGTTTTCTCACAACTGAAATTAATTTTTAAGCTAACCTTTTTGGAAGCTTTCCTCGGGAATTCTCTCCGAAGTCATCAGCCCCAATTTCACACATGGGGCGCTATTGATGGATGTCTTCTTATGATTATGTCTATCTAAACATGTAAATTCTTTTCTGCAATGTGCTTATTTTCTTACATAACATAGCCTAGTATGTAATCGTAGAGCTTTGCCTGACCAAAACCGGACGCAGTTTTTATTTCCTGGACAAGAAACTTTCTCATAACATTAGGGTTTGTTTCTCATGTCACTGTTTACACGTAGTGATTTCTCTATGCTGGTCAGTAATGATATTTGTATACGCCATCGAAATCAGGAACGGAGAACATATCTCTGGTATTTTCTGCCCACTGGGCAGGTTTATTATATAACACACTTCTCCTTGGTCCATATGAATAAAACAGTTTAGAGTGAAAGTTATTCAGTCTATAAATCCAGTGATGATTGAAGGGATGATCCCCTCCGAGTGGGGTTTCCACACCCAGCCCTCTACGGGCATTTTAAATGATCAACGCTGACGGATCCAATTTGTCCAATAGATATCCATGTCCTTTCCCTCAATAGGGTGGAGGTTGGGGTTGACGGTGGTTGACATTACCTTCCGAGCGATCAGGCGTGAGAAGGAAACTTCTAGAAGAACCTGTTGCATTGTGGGACCTCCCCTCCGGGGGACGCCCTGATGATGAAGAGGTGCTTTCTCGCGTCTACAAAATACATCGCAGGGGCTTGCAATGTCATTTGTATACGCCATCGAAATCAGGAACGGAGAACATATCTCTGGTATTTTCTGCCCACTGGGCAGGTTTATTATATAACACACTTCTCCTTGGTCCATATGAATAAAACAGTTTAGAGTGAAAGTTATTCAGTCTATAAATCCAGTGATGATTGAAGGGATGATCCCCTCCGAGTGGGGTTTCCACACCCACCGCACCATTTATGGGGCAAACCCCACCAACCCTTAGGCACACTGGGAGGGGGTAATAGAGGATGGGGTCGGGAATTCTGAATTGAACACGAGGAATGTTATGGGCCATAATGGAGGTAATTATGATGGAGGCTAAACATAACATGAGGGTGATATTAACCGTGATGTCAAAAATCTTTAATGTAAATGTCCTAAATATTCGTATTAAGAATGAATGGTAAAAACAACGATGTTTACCTATATATAGATCTATAGATGTAAATGGGGAACTGATTTGCACATTATCAATATGTAAAAACCGAGGTGCAGAAAGCCCTGCTATATCTGTCACCCTAAAAGACTTAGACCGAAGGAACTGGAGATAGCCATGCTACATCGACCTTGTCCCTGTGATCCAGAACGTGAAAGTTGTTGAACTATAACAAAATCAATATATGCAGTGTTACAATGCAATGAAGTAACTCCTCCCCGAAAATCCTTATTAAGTATGTCAAGTCAGATCTATTAGGATAGCCCTGCTATATCAAACCCAGAAAAGTGCTGATGACAATACAATATATACTGTCGCCCCCATAGATAGTTGTCAGAACGAAGGAGATAGCCTAGCTAGATAACCATGTTATTAACTATTCAAAAAGAATTGTTGAAATACCATTCAATCGTTATACGGATCCGGGTAAAAGGTAAATCTATGTCTGTTACCAAGGGAAAACAATTGTACGCGTTGTTGTACTGAAAGCGGCGGAGATAGCCATGCTAAAACTACCATAGCTTCTGTATAAGACCATGAAAGTATGGATGATGAATCAGAGCCTGTTGAAATGGTCAAGACCGCAACGCTAAGTCCTAATCATGCTACTATGGCAGCCATGCAAGGCAAATATATCATCCTGTACCCAATACTCCAAACGCCGGATTTAAAAGCATCAAATGTTACCACTCAAAAACTCCTTAACACTTTCCACGCGGCAGACGTCTGTAGACAACATTCAAAAATTTCACAAAATGTTTCAAAAAAGGTCAAACTTATTGAAATGAATTACCATATTTGTAATCACCATAAGAAATGCATTAAAATAAGTACAAACATGCCTAGTATTGGTTTTAATAGTAATCCTTGAGATAGACCTTGAAAGTTGGGAAGAGGTTTCTGAAAAATCTTGTTTTGTATAAAAGTAAAACTAATAGCCGCGTGGAAAGTGTTAAACAATGAAAAAGTATCTACTTTGATCTTTTGACACAGTGTAACGATAATTCTTGAAATAACATATAATACGGTATGTGACCTGGCACCACAAAATGAGATTTAAGTAGCAAAAACCTTTTTTTTTAAACATTTTCAGAAAGTATATGTCCTCAGGTTTAAAATGACACCAACGTTGTTATAATAGGCCATTCCAAAGTGAAATTATTGAAGTGAAGTTATCACCGCTGAATTATTGAATTGGAGAAAAAGGCCTTCAAAGTCAGTCAGTGAAGCTTATCGTCACTTGGCTCTCCAAAATATTCTGTCAAAACTTAATCGAAAGATTGTTTATGCCAAAAAACCTCTTATTAAACGGCTTGTCATTGTTTCATTTGGGAATTGACAGGGTTCAAACTACTATCAATAGCTTTGGCAAGCCCTAACTTTTAAGACCATACCAAATTTACCATAGGGGATACTATTTTAACCCGTGGAAATGACGATGTAAACAAGGTAATTTCGAGACATTTCGAGACATTTTTCCTCTCTTTGCGTTCATATCTTGAGATGTAAGAATAAAATGCCCTCTCTAAAATTACTTAAAAAACATAATTTGACCCAAATATTTTCTTAATACATTAATAGTTTGTATTTCCGAATATAAAAATATCTCTTTTTCGACCTCTCCTTGTCAAATCGACTATTGCAGGCCATAACTCAAAATCAGCTCCAGCGACGTAACGCTCATTTTGTCGTGCCAGGTCACATACCTGTTGTATACTAATGTTGTTGTTTTATTATTAATGTTTCAGGAGAATGGATAACAGCATTAATGACGAAGGATATCTGAACTCAGATGGGTATCGGATTGGCGATACACAGTGAAAAACACCAAATTTATGCCGAAATCACCAAGTGTAATAATCACGCTCAGATTCACACACTCGTTGACAAACATCTCGATGACCCAGACAACAAACAACTACAAAGAGATGTAGGTCATATACCGCGCGGAGAAGAGAAATCAACAAGTCGTCCAAGCGAAAAGATATTGAAATACGTTTTATGCATGACTCCTGCCATGCATATCACTCCAATATCAAAACAGAGTATCACACCATGGTGCTAATGACGGGTTTCTGCAGCGCAGTGAAATGCAGGTGTAAAATGCCAATACACTCATCGAATGACATCTTCCTTTGTGCAGTGTTAGCATATAGTGGTAAGGAAATACCCGAGGAACAACAGTGTGCACATTTTAAACCATGTGTTCCATTATGAATCAAAATACGAAAGACTTTGATATCCCAGTGTGACAGAGGGGATAATGAAACGAGTTGTTGACACGTTGTGCTGTCTGTCTCAGCTATGCCAAATTACGGTACGGGCCAAGTGACAAAGCATCTGGTTCTGTTGGCGCATCTCCTTGTTGGTATCATCTCAGTGGGATCTTACTTCGACTTTATACTATATGCAAATGGCTTTGGTCTTTCCAGTTGTTATTCTAGATGTAGGTGTTTCAACGATCAAAATCTTGTAAACTGTACCGATCGAGCCTTCAGATCAATCCCTACAGACATTCCGAGATCAACGGCGGATCTCACCCTGGACTGGAATTTCATCGAATCTCTTTCTTCACTGTCTTTCGCCGCACTACATTCTTTAGAGATCTTTTCTATCGCTCATAACCGACTTAACACGATTAAAAACGGCACTTTTGACAGCATCGTCAATCTAACGAACCTGATTCTGTTAGATAACGAATTAAGATCCGTGCCGAACGGTTTACCGACACTTTCTAAACTAACGTATCTCGATCTTAGCCGAAATCGCATATCACACATAGTCGGATCCAGTTTCAGCGCATCGTTAAGAGAACTTGACCTCAGTGACAACGCAATTAGTGTTCTAGATCAAACCTCTTTCAACGGCTTGAAGAATATCGAGGTTATCGATTTGAATAATAACCGAATACATGTCGTGGCCGCAAATTCATTCGTAAACGCTCCCAACCTTAAGGATCTTAGTCTTGTTCACAACGCAATCAGGACACTTCCGCAGGGATGGCTCGGCAATTCCTCGAGTCTAACAAGTTTGTATCTAACAAGCAACAAACTTATATGGACTACTGATGTGAGACAGTGGTTTACTCCAGGAACAAGAATCAACGTTAAAACGCTGTTCCTAAACAAGAATCACATTGGAAACCTACCTGAAACTGCGTTTCGTAGCGTTATCAAAATGGAAACGCTTTGTTTGAATAACAATCAACTTCAAGACATTCATGGATCGATATTTAATGGCTTATCGAATCTACAATTACTTCTCATGAGTGACAACCGACTGCAGCAGGTTCCTTCAGAACTTGTTGCGCAAAATACCAATTTGAGCCGTTTTGCCATTCACGGGAATAAACTCACGCGTTTAGCGGGCAATTTATTTGTCAACAATGTGGATCTTGAGCTCGTTGATCTAGCAGGCAATAGATTGACCAGTATACCAAAAGGTTTATTAGGCAATGCCGTGTATCCTCGACTCACCGACTTAGATCTACGAAACAATAGGATTAAAAACCTTCCCTTCTTAGGGAACCTTCCATCTTTGATACAATTAGTTATGAGTAGGAACCGACTAACTAAAATAAGCAAAACCGCGTTTGATTGGAATCCTTTACTAGCGAAGATCTACCTGGATGGCAATAAACTGAGAAGTATCGATCGTAAACCATTTGTATACCTGGAACACTTGGAGGTGCTGTCTTTGGGAGGAAATGATTTTATGTGTGATTGCAAAATGGTGTGGTTAGTTGAGTTGTCTTGGTCGGATTCGATGTGGGCGTATGCTGCTTCAACGGTTACGTGTACGTACCCGTATGCAATGAGTATCAGTACACTGGATGGGGTTGTGGGTCCTAGTTCCGGAGGCGATGGTATAGATAATATTGAAGAAATGAACGCGCTATGCCAAGGACCACAGGAGAAGGGAAAGTACGTTATGATTGCCTGTATATGGCTATTAGTAGTGGTGTTGGCACTGGTGGTGTATTGGAGCCGTAAGGTATTAAAAGCGCAGAAAAGACTCAATGCAGGAAAGCCTAAAATCGAGAGGCGCTACAGTCTCATTCCAACTAAAATAGCACAGCTTGAGAAACCGCCGTGGAGTTCTTTACGAAGACATTCCAGGAAAAAGAATGGGAATTATACTAATCTATCGAAATCCTCGTCTCCACCGAGAATTACAGTGTCTTGTCTACCCCATTCCGGTATGGTTTATAATCAACAAGAGACAACCGTATGACAGACGCATACGGTGACGACGCTATTGGTTTTCAATATTACCATATTGCCCCGATAATCATGCCGCATTTGCCATTTTTTATAAAGGGGGTAGTTTCACAAACAAGTTTACACGGCAATAGTATTATTTATGGTGCTATGTAGATCCTTCACAACATTTCCTATTAAATGGTCTGTTCCTATTATTATCACATCTATCTGAGAAGCAATTTGTCTATTTATAATTGCTTTACAAATTTTGAATTTTGTCCAAATTCTATCCGTAATATGTCTTCCTGTCGAGTTAATTTGAACAAAATATGACCCATGTTGTCATGAAGGCATCATTGGTCATACTTAAATGTATCTTTTTTATATCTTAAAGCTACCTAAATTAAGTCATACGATTATATCAGTAATGTTGATATTTGTCATAGTTTCTCATGCTTAATTGTACGGCACTAGGTCACTATTTAGTTCAATCAGTTCCAAATTAGCGCGCCTCCTACCAGCAGCGTATTAAAACAGCGTGTCGCGTACAACGCTCGCATTACGCAACAGGACGCACAATGTATCATTTGTGTGTGACGCGTGCGTGTGCTAAAATCGCGCGTTTACTTTTGGATTCATTTTACTCGCGGGCATAAAACACGCATATTTCTCGCCAATTTCGAACTGCCTGAAATATAGATGAGG
The DNA here is from genome assembly GCA_035610835.1 of Ophiura sarsii. Lineage (NCBI taxonomy): Eukaryota > Metazoa > Echinodermata > Ophiuroidea > Amphilepidida > Ophiuridae > Ophiura > Ophiura sarsii. The sequence continues at coordinate 10,331,682 of CM069442.1, read as the reverse complement.
TGACCGTTGTTTACATTTAGGACGCCCTCTGTTGATTTGAGACAAAACACACCGGCCAAGAGTTCCTATAGTTTACATAGGCCAGATCAGGTTTTCTAACTAGATTGTGGTGTCACAGCAAATTGTTATCAAAACTGTCTTTAAACTTGCTTAGGAATGCTATAAGCTATCGCATTTCACAACAACAAAAAATTAAAAATGAGTTTTACAATTCATTAGAAAGAAATTTCATGTTGTCTTCATTAACTTTACTGTATATTCTGCCTGGAGGGAATCAACAGAGGGTGTCCCATTTGTAAATACATGACGTCACCGGTCACACCATCTACAGTACGTGTCAATAGAGAATCTAGTAACACGCTTGCATATGACCGTGTATTCTGTCACTGCTGCTTAAGATAAGGGTAGGACAGGTAGCTTTGAGAAAATACGATAAATGCGATCATTACACATTTTCTCATTTATTTCCCCCCATCAATTTAGATGTTTTGGATGTTTTAAGTATTCTACCTACATAGTAGGAACATGGATCAATATTTTAAGAAACTTCGCAGCCAGCTATGATAAAATCATTCAATGCTGTCATCGTTTTTCAAAACATTAGCATTATTATCTCTCGAATACCATTAGCGTCGTCACTGTACGTAATCCGATCACCGAGCAAGTGCCTTCCTTGCCACATATTTGTGGGACAAACTATAACAGTTGTTTTTGCAAAAATATTATGCTGATTTATATATTGAAGGTACTGTAGCCGATTTTAACACCACCATTTTGATATGGATTACACGTATCAAGAATATCAAGACTATTATGATTATAATGTATGCATCATTACTCTGTGCCTCATCACACATTAGTGTATAAGTAGAGTCTGTGTTGTCAAACAGGGTATGTAGAATTTAACTCATGACCGAAAGTATATCTGACCTCTAGGTCACCAAAGTTCAATACAATTATTCATGGATATGGTACAGCACCTTGTTTGCAAATAAATCTTATGGTACGACAGGATGTCAATATAGACAGATATATTTGCTCCTTGGTTTCCATTATAGAAATCCCCCAATCAGTTCGTCAAGCTAAGCTCTGTATCGGGTGCCGAAAGAAGGCCAATTCCACTCCATGCTCAACATAATTATTTAGGGCTCTTGCCCAAACACAAGTAGAGGAAAGCTCAAGGAAAGAGCGGGAAAAGCTCGATTCTTTTTTCTATATTGTTAAAAGGAGTGACAAAGGATCGGTGATTTAAAGTACCCATTCAGTGAGGTGTTAATCACCGATCCTTTGTCACTCCTTATATCAATATAGAAAAAAAAGGATCGCGCTTTCCTCGCTCTTTCCTCTACTTGTGTTTGGGCAAGAGCCACGTGCTATCACCTCGGATACTGTATGTTTTACCACACAAATGTACACACAAAAAGCATTCTTGCGATATAACAGTTTTTCTTATTGGTTACTGATATACCATATAATTATCTAATTATCAACAAATGAAAATTAAAAATTTTGTAGCTAACCGTGAGAATTGAATACCACATTACAAATGATCTCTGATTGACTAATTAAATGATTTGCATCCAACCTACCTATTACTACAATCAATAAATGTGTAACTAACGTATTAAAGAGTTGTACAAATCCAGGACATATCCTTGACGTTAACACTTACTTTAGGCCAAAAAAAATTGTTATGTTGTCCTCGACCGCCCGCTCCGGATTTAGGGCCGTTCCGATTTTGATTTTTTTTTTTTCAATTTCTTTTAAAAAAATCAGTGTTTATAACATATATGTGCGACTCTCAGAGTGATTTCAACTTCTTGTTGGCTAAACTTTGAGCTTCCGCTGGTAAAAGTTTTTTTTTTAAAGTTTTTTTAATCCGCCCGCCCGCCCCTCCTCTCTGAAAGCTGTGGAGGACAACATAACAAAAAAAAATTGGGGGGGGGGGGGCCTAGAAGATTGCAGGAAGGGATATTAAAATCACATTTAATCTGGCATTTAACGTATTGATTTTGCAGGCCCGCCTATTGCGTCACGTTTTCTATGACGTTATCAGTTTTACCTGAATCCCTAACACAATTAATACTGTTACTGATGTATAATTCAACTTACACATATTCACAATTTTAAGCTCAAATGCGTATTTTAACCGTGTATAAACCCAGGACGTGTCACTGACGTAGTCTTGACGTAATTACTTATTTTTAACTTTGTTTTACTGTATTTCTATAGTTTTCTAGTGTACTTTATCAGTTTATATTCAATTAAAATTCCAGGGCGTGTGCAGCGTGTTGTGAGTTAACTATAGACACGCACAACATAACGTCGACTAATGGTCCATATTAGCATTTACACAGTGCCAGCCATATGCAAGAACTGTGAGCGTTTCTCCGGAGTATAGATCTTCATTCAAAACAGATGTACTTCACGGTGAATTCGACCAAGAGGTACAGTTCCAAAGCTTAAGTTTGTCTGACGTTAAATCTTACACCTCTATTCAGCCCGTGGAAATATTGGATGAATTGGCACTTCATTACTTTTACTTCATTGACAGGGCATTTGTCAGTCAGCAGCTTCAGGGCTTACTGTTCGGTTAACATTCTAGTATTTTGTCAAATGTTCTAATTTGGCCAATGGGAAACGAATTAATCAAAACCTCGGGTGTACTGTAAAAGAGATGTGTGTATGTGTACTTTTAAAGAATATCATTGTTATGCTAAATTTCAATTTCATCTCAACACTCGAATATAAACCATTGAATTTGTGTTGTAAACAGTTTTGGGAAAAGTGTACTTTAGGTCCCAGATTATGGACTGCTACTATTTTCACCCAATACTTGAACACCCATCAGTATCGCTCGATAACTAGTACAAAGTCAGTGTACCAGTATCAAACGATACTAGCACATATAAAATAATCCAGTATCGGGCGATACTGGAACACAATTATGTACAGTATCAATCAATACTGGGACAAATCACTACTGGTAGCATGTGTACCAGTATCGTGCCCGATACTGGAACATAAAATCGTTCCCGTGTCGCTCGATACTGGAAAACCATTTTTGGTTCCAGTATCGACCGATACTGAAACAGTAAAACCGTACGAGTATCGAGGGATACAGGCAACTTTTATGTTCCAGTATTGGACAATACTGGTATCTGGGACAGAAAGTACACTTTCCCCCTTCAGTGCCTGCAGTATCCCGCTGCATTATATCGCAGAGAAACACTTATACGAGGGTCATTCAATAAGTTCTCCCTCCAATCTCATAACTTTGCTATTATACAAGCCAGTTGTCTGAAATGTTCAACACTTGAAGCGTTGAATCTCAGCTACAAATGCATAGTAGATTGGTCTGAATATTCATTGTACTTGTCTGGATATGTCGTAAAAACCAAACTTCCATTAAGTGCGACGGAAACGGGTAAAAAACACAGTAAACTGTCTCCTAAGTGCTATTAATTTGGCCACTTGAAAGAGACAAACTGTACCTATCGGTCAATTACGACCGTTTTTTCTAAGTTACAAACATCTCTTGAACTTATTTTAAACAATACAAGTGACTGACTTCTTGGCGGAAATTCCCTCTAATTAGCCAGAACCAGACCAGGACAGCCATTAATTTTAACCCTACCCTAGAGAATCGCTGCAAAAGTCATATTTGCTTTTAATAGGAACTAAGAGATCTTCATTATACAGGATTAAATGGATATATTTCAAGTCTCTCGAAGAGATATTTTTCTATCACTGACTACCTGATTGATTATTTGAAATGTTGCATACAAGGAAAGCTCATAAAGTTATTATCATGTTATGATTTAACATTCAAGGCATCACTGTGGCTTGACTTGTAACAACAAACATTTACCTGAATATCAGTATTCAACTATGCTAAAGGCGTAGCAATACATTCGAGTTGATATTATACTATTTGCTAGCTACAAAGGTTAATATTGCCTACAATCTGATTTATACATGATGGTATAGTATTATATTCAGAAATCATCCATTGTTTTCTACTTTCAGTATTTAAATCGGGCGGTTATATTTATACCTAATCATACAATACGGAGAGGAAACGAAAGAAAAAAAACATGTATTTATCTTTGGGGTAATTATCCATGTCCGTTGTCCAAAATCTCTCTCTGGCTTTGAATGCATCATGACAAAAGTGAAATAGGTATCAATTAGCATTTACTATAAATTTGCAGCTATGATTCAGAGCTATTATCATGACAAATGTCATGAGGCTGACATTTATATTAGCGATGTTATGAGTGAGGAGGTAGAACTTATTGAATGACCCTCGTATATATAGAATATTAATTGAAGAATCTTTCAAGAGATACAATCGCAAAGATTGGCATGAATATGACTTAACCATGAACTTCCAACACAATCCTATGTTATTTCACAGTCCTGTGTTATTTATTTACCCTGTTTTGGTCGTCGTTCAAAGCTACCAAATAGGTTATGCCGCCATATATCTCAATTGGTGGAAGTTAGACGACCTTTAATATGCTATTAATCTGACGAAGTGTAGAATGCGTGCATATCATGTTGGAAATTACTCACGGTATATTGTTTGATCGATTTCAGTATCTTATTTATTCCATGATTTTATTCATATCTCTTTGTAAATGTAAATTTACCGCGAAAGACAATAAGTATTCATAGTATTTTACACTAGTTCAAGAAGCCAAACGTGTTAATCTATTATACAGGGTGTATCAAAAAATTAGGACTCTGTTTCATTACGGTGTAATTCTTATTATAATCATTGGACCATGACCAATTTAGTCTCAAAGTAAAGCCCAGTAAATGACATGGTTTACACAAAGTTCGCGAGTTTTCTTATTTTTTTATCGGATTGATCTCATATATTCAGGATATCATAATAATTAATTGGGCTTTACATTGAGACTAAAATTGGTCATGGTCCAAAGATTATAATAATATTTACACCGTCATGAAACAGAGTCCTAATTTTTTTGATACACCCTGTATCTGGATAATGGTTATCGTTCGATCAGCTTCTAATTGGCGAACCTCCTCACAGCAACTAATTATAATTTAATTACAGAACCGTGAAGCAGGCGCGCATGAACGCATCAATGTTGTGCACCAAATTTGTGAAGGCTGCGTTTTTGCCAAAATCGCACGCGTGTGGCCAAAATCGCACGCGTGTGGCCAAAATCGCACGCGTTTGGCCAAAATCGCACGCGTGTGGCCAAAATCGCACGCGTGTGGCCAAAATCGCACGCGTTTGGCCAAAATCGCACGCGTGTGGCCAAAATCGCACGCGTGTGGCCAAAATCGCACGCGTTTGGAATACATTTGCGCGCGGAGAAATGAAAGCCACATATATGTCTCGCCAATTCGGAACTGATTCAACTATGCACGTAGTATGCTAGACACTTGTATGTATATCTTGGTTTACTGAGAACTCTTTTTCATTGTTTAATCTGCATTAGACATTCGTGGGTTCTAAAGGACAAGAAAAATACACCATGATACACCATGACGTGTTACCTATATTCAAATAATCCACGTGTTCCTGACTACAATTAAGTAGGTTTAACCAAAGAAGCCCCAATTTGAGCAACCCTATAGCCATGTCTCAAAACAATGACAATAATTATTATATCTCAATTTCCTTCTGGTTCACCGAAGAACATGACTTGTGGAGTCTATCATGTTTAGCATTACTACCGGGTGGTTCAAACAAAAGTTGACCCAAGTTCAAAGTAATTTTTTCAACCACATTTAAAGTTTCAGATAATTTCTGTTTGCTTAGTCTTAATCAGCAGTAAGTTTTGAAATTATTCTGATAAGATGGTACATTTATCTTGGTTGGTTCTTCAGATATGGTTCATTACAGAAAGCATGCACAAAGCTGCCTTGGCCACGGGAGCGTCCTTTAGTAGAGATGGAATGCACACGAAGTGGACTTACACACGATTGGTCACACATTGTAAAAATAGGAGGAAAAGAAACAAGGAGACATCTGAGATATCTGTCTGGTGTTTGACATTACCTACCTATACGTATCTACGTTTCTTTGTTGAATGTGAATGGCACATAAGCATAGAGATTGGGATACTTTGTCAGGGCGGGTTTTTCAATTCTGAAACTAGAGCATGCTGTTTTGTTTAAGACAAAAACTAAATAACGCTCCCGTGGACAAGTCAGTTTTGTACATGTTTCCTGTAATGAACCATATCTGAAGAACCAAACAAGCTAAACGTGCCATCTTTTCAGGATAATTTCAAAACTTACTACTGAAACTTTAAATGTGGTTGAAAAATTACTTTGAACTTGGGTCAACTTTTGTTTGAATCACCCGGTACAGTGCCAACAGGGCTTTTCCCTAAAAATAGGGAAGTAATTAACAACTGGAGGTTGTCTTACTTCCATCTTTTAACGCATGATACAGATATGCATAGCTTGGCTACATATATGAAAAATAACTTAAAACCCAACTAAATCTCATCTCGCATGTATGTTATTCAAAAAAGAAAGGGTCTTACAGCAAAACCAGAGATGACTGAATTAAAATTGTATCAATTAAACTACTTACAACAGGATTTCTTAACGACCCTCTGTTTAAGAACATTATACATTTGTCATTGCAATTATTATTAGTGTTATCATCGTTATTATTCATGAATTTGGAAATCTAGTTGTTTAGCTGATATGCTTTGACCACCGTTCCTTGAATAGTTTTGAAAAAAAAGTGTATGCAAAAGAGAGTAACATCAAGTATTCTGCCTGGTTCTGTATGCAGATGAGTTAGCGCATGAACTTTTGAAAATCCCTGAGGGTGTATCAGTGACGCATATTAAACCAACACCGCTCTAGAGCTCGTTCGTTCTTTGAAGTTTAACCCAAATTCAAACGAAGCGGGTCAAAGTAATACACGATCAACTCCTACGCTTATCCAAGATTTCGTAAAATGATAGCCTAGTTATTTTATTTTTTTGAAAATGACTCGCAGACATCATTCAACCAATATTACACAAAACTCAAATTAACACTTTGCTAAATGTTCACAAAATGTTTCAAAAATGTCAAAATTATTCAATTTCATCACCATATTTGGAATCACCATGGGAAATGCATTACAATAAGTACAATTATGCGTAGTATTGGTTCAGTAATTCTCGAGATAAACTTTGAAAGTTGTGAAAGGTTTTTGAAAAATCGGTTTTGAATGTGGTAAAACTGTGTGGAAAGTGTTAAGATAAATAAATAGTGTGTTCTCGCATGACGTGACATTGACCCAGAGTAATAAGCATCCGTGTGCAGATCTTTTACACAGATTATGGTGATCCTTTCTGGCGATTCGTGTTTAATTTGTCAGTTTTGTCAAATCTAAACCATAGAGGGCGATGTCTATAATATCAAATAGAATATACTTCATTAATTTAATTATCTGCAGTGACGTAAGATCACGTTAAGACTGCGTGTCTTTTAATAATACAGTGTGTACACGACAACAGGTCACTTTGATTTCCAAACATCCAGGGTAGATGCATAATTAGCGGTGTTTGTTAAACACGTACTCGCGTACACGCGTACGTACTTACGTACGATTGATCATTCTGAATTCTCCCTACTACTTGTATCATTTATTATTTGTAATGCAACCGGGGAATGCAACCTATCGTTTGCTGTGCTCACGGTCTATCCCGTTAACCCCGTAGGGCACAAGGGACAGACCCGACGTGCGGAGCACCAAAGGGAAATGGGTTGATGGTCCAATTTAGATTGAGCCCCCCCCCCCCCCCCCCCCCCCCCCCCCCCCCCCCCCCCGCAGGGCTATAAAACCGCCTTCGCCACGTGGTAGTGAGGAGAATTAAAATTGGTCGGATAAGCCTAGACACCGGGTATGCTTGATTGCACACAAATGTAGGCGGTATATTTTACCATTGTGAAGTACATGCACAGATGCCGTACGTGACTGTACAATCTTACGTACGCGTGTAGGGGTGTACGTGTTTTACAAACTTGACTAATCACGAATTGTATAGCGTGTCCCAAAAGTAAGGTCCAAAGACTGCATAGCTTATCTTAAAGCTAGGAAACGTAGCTGCTTCGTATTTAGGGATATAAAGGTAAATATATCTGACCTTAATTGGTAATATCGTGGGTTTTTTTGGGCCACGCTGTATTAGAACGAGCTTACATTATAATTTATAAATTATATTTTATCACAGCATTTTCCACTTTTGACTTCATTTATTTGATATTACATAAACATGTATTTCTACAAACGTCTCTAATATTTGCCTAATTCTTATATTGTCGTTTTTAAGTTATGGGCCATGTATATTTTGTTGTGTTTCCATCTTCGTATACTCCAATTTTGCCGCGATTCAACTAATAAATCACAAATTATGCAGATTGACTTAAACCGTTCAATTTTGGTGGCATGAAACTTCCACTAGCCATATTCGTGGCATGAAAAAAAATTCACGATAGCCTTGTACAGATAGAGTAAACAACTTTGTTCTTAAATACGTAACATTTTAAAAATCGTAGCGATCTACCATAATCGTGATGTGAAATGAAATTGCTCGACAACAATTACATGTTTTTCAAAAGCCTGACTATTCGTTTAAAAACTGGTAGAGCGTGTGGTGAAAGGGCCCGCAGTGTCATTACAACTCAACACGGTATGATAATTGGAGCATCGGAATCCACACCAAAACATCACTAAAATAATTGCTTGGTAAATTTTTGGGATGTCACGTGTAAAGTGACGCGTCAGTATATGATGTGTGGAATGTGAGTGAATACATTTACACCATTATTAGTCAATAGTAGGCCTACATTCCTAATGAACACTAGTAATATTATATAATCATAATATTTTGATACGTTTTTATATCTTTACTTATATTAGTTATAAAATAAGTTGATTATAAATATGTATATCATGTATCTGTGTGTGTGTATGTAATTAATGATACCGGGGAATGATATTGTATTATATACATGGGCTTTATTGTTCCGTTTCTCTTGGCGAAATATCTCATTTTCAAATGTTAGTACTGTTATTGTTTAACTAATATTAGGTGGGGCTGCTGACTCTATACTCTGGGAGCCAGTGTAAAAGTGACTTTCATGCTGGATCTTTACGATGATGACAGCCACAGTAATATTTATCATTAGTATTTGGTCAAATACTAGTACAAAATGAATTGCGAACAGGGAAAATTAACATCAATGGCAAACAATGGCGAACATATGAGTGAGGATAATATAAGAAACAACAACAATTCCATTATCATTAAAAGATCGACGTTTGAAATTCTAAGGATTATGTTATGTTGACAACTTAACATTAGTCAAGTCTTTCTAGAAAAATTAAAAGTGAGGGTTTCCGAAGACAAAAGTTTATAATCCCAAACTTGACCATGATGTCAAAAATCTTCAATCATGTGTGATAATACTATAGAACTTTCACCGGGAACTTCATTAGGTTATTAGATTATCGTATAGTGATCGCTGTTGTATACACGAGTCTTGGAGCCTTAAAATAACCGATCACAAAACCCTTAAAGGCATATTATGCGATCTTTTTCATGGAGCACCCTCTATCTTTGAGTTTTTCCCAAAGAAGATTTCTTGATGCACCCCAGCATGCATCATTTTCATCACATGACCTACTGATTTCTGCCACTAGTGTCTACTGGTTCCCATTGACATTACAGTACAATGAAAGGCTTATAATGTGGTTAAACGAGGGTCTTTAAGAAAATCCTTCTGCAAGTAGTACAATTGATGTGACTTCATTTAGTCCTTTCTTGTTTTTCTTAAATACCCTTTATTTTTGGAAAAACATGTATGTATGTTTTAGTTGGAATTCAACTTCTTTTCATATATTTTACCAAGTTATACCATGTATTAGAAGGTGGAAGTCCAGACGACCTCCAGCTGTTAATTACTTCAACACATGTGTGGCACCGTTTGTTTTGGTGATACGCCCTGCTGGTACTGTAGGAGCGCTAAGCATGCTGGGGTACATCAATAAATCTTCTTTGAGCTTTTCCTCTAAATGCAATCTGTAGTCAAATTACATGAAACTTAAAGTTACCGAGCAATACGTTTCCTAATCACTTCAAAATCGTGGTTTGAAAAGGTTTAAACTGACATGAACTGTTGAATTGAAGTTTACTCCCACAACCTAGTATTTACTGAGTGTTCTTTTCGTTCGTAAATACAATTATATGGTTTAACATGGCGTTTTAACGCCGTTTATACATTTAATATTTCCGGCTACGTTCGCAATTGTCCACAAGGGAACTCAATAGTACGGAAAGATTTATGATGAAAATCGAAGAAAATACAAATATGTTGGATACTTCCTTAATTTGGAAGCAGATTTCCATTGTGAGTCCAGAAAAATCAGATTTCATTATAAGACTCTAAAAATATGTGTAATAGTTTGAAAAATATCACATCGCCTCTCATTATTTTAAACTGCTTTTGCAATAGAGAATTGTGTCGTGTTATGCCTGAAGTCGTTGAATCAAATGTTATGAGCGCATCATTTCGAATAATACGGTCGGGTACAGTGTGCAAGTGAATGAGTGTAGAGTTTAGGAAGCCTTATAAAATGAGACATGTACTCATCAACACCCCCCTCAGTCGTGATGTTATTATGTGTGCGATGTGAGATGTTTATCGGAAGTTCATCACATCTTTATTAACTTTATATTCGAATAGGTTGAGACACATACACTAAGACACATACTGTTCGTAAAGAAAGCAGTATGTCCCGAAATGCTATCCAAAATTAAACTTAAGCTGGAGGAATTATGCTACTTTGATAGAAATATGTCATTACCATGATTACGTACATGTGTACCTTACCATGAAATCTAGCAAACGTTACCTGCAATGTTAGCAAAAAATGTTCAATTATAAAATGCTTGATTGATTAACCTTTTTTGGCATTAAGGAGTATTGTCATGTTATACCTGGAGTTGTTGAATCAAATGTTATGAGGGCATCATTTCGAATATACGGTCGGGTACAGTGTGCAAGTGAATGAGTGGTAGAGATTAGGAAGCCTTTTAAAATGAGACATGTGCACATTAACACCCTTCAGTCGTGATGTTATCATGTGTGCGATGTGAGATGTTTATTTGAAGTTCATCATATCTTTATTAACTTTATATTCGAATAGGTTGAGACACTTACCCTAAGGCACATAAACGTTCGTAAAGAATGCAGTATGTCCCGAAATGCTATTCAAAATTAAACTTGCTGGAGGAATTATGCTACTTTGATAGAAATATGTCATTTCGTACATGTGTACCTTACCATGAAATTTAGCAAACGTTACCTGCAATGTTAGCAAAAATGTTCAGTTATAAAATGCTGGATTGTTTAACCCTTTTTTGGCAATAAGGAGTAGTGTCATGTTATGCTTGCAGTCGATGAAACAAATGTTATGAGCACCATTACGAACATACGGCCGGGTACAGTGTGCAAGTGAATGAGTGTAGACTTTAGAAAGCTTTATCATATGAGACATTTACACATCAACACCCCTCAATCGTGATGTTATCACGGGGGTGAGATGTGAGATGTTTATCGGAGGTTCATCACATCTTTATTAGCGTTATATTCGAATTGATTGGTACACATACCCTGAGACACATAACACTCGTAAAGAATGAAGCATGTACCCAAAATGCTGTCCAAAATTAAACTTTGGGGGAATTATCCTGCTTTAATAAAAATTATGAGTTCATATCGTTGTACAATGTTACCTTTAAATTGATCAAACGTTATATGCGATGTTAGCAAAAATGTCCAATTATAACATGCTCGGTTTATTTAAATTTCTTTGCAATGGAGAATAGTGTCATGTTATTCCTAAAGTGGTTGATCAAATGTTATGAGCATCATTTCGAACACACGCTCGTTCAGTGTGCAAGTGAATGAGTATAGACTAGGAAGCCTTATAAAATGAGACATGTACACACATCAACACCCCTCAGTCGTGATGGTATCATGTGTGCGATGTGAGATGTTTATCGTCAGTTCATCACATCTTTATTAACTTTATATTCGAATAGGTTGAGACACATACCCTAAGACACGTAACGTTCGTAAAGAATGCAGTATGTCCCGAAATGCTATTCAAAGTTAAACTTGCTAGAGGAATTATGCTACTTTGATAGAAACATGTCATTACGTACATGTACCTTACCATGAAATTTAGCAAACGTTACCTACAATGTTAGCAAACATGTTCAGGTATAAAATGCTTGATTGACTAACCTTTTTTTTTTTTGCATTAAGGGGTATTGTCATGTTATGCCTGGAGTTGTTGAACAAATGTTATGAACATCATTTCGAGCATACGCTCGTTCAGTATGCAAGTGAATGAGTATAGAGATTAGGAGGCCTTTTAAAATGAGACATGTGCACATCAACACCCCTCAGTCGTGATGTTATCATGGGTGCGATGTGAGATGTTTATCGGAAGTTCATCACATCTTTATTAGCTTTATATTTGAATTGGTTGGTACACATACCCTGAGACACATAACACTCGTAAAGAATGAAGCATGTCCCCAAAATGCTGTCCAAAATCAAACTTTTGGGGAATTATCCTGCTTTAATAAAAAAAAATATGAGTTCATATCGGTGTACAATGTTACCTTAAAATTGAGCAAACGTTATATGCTATGCTAGCAAAAATTTTCAATTATAACATGCTAGGTTTATTTTTAACATTTCTTTGCAATGGAGAATAGTGTCATGTTATTCCTAAAGTGGTTGAACAAATGTTATGAGCATCATTTCGAACATACGCTCGTACAGTGTGCAAGTGAATGAGTGTAGAGATTAGGAAGCCTTCTTAAATGAGACATGTGCACATCAACACCCCTCAGTCGTGATGTTATCATGTGTGCGATGTGAGATATTTATCGGACGTTCATCACATCTTTATTAGCTTTATATTTCAATTGGTTGGTACACATACCCTGAGACACATAACGCTGGTAACGAATGCAGCATGTCCCAAAATGCTATCCAAAATTGCAGAGCTGATAACTGTGTTATTAATAGCTATCGATCAATTCTTGTTATCTTAGTTTTTAAATTTTAACATGAGTAATGTTTGTCATTGTTTTAGTCCATACATAACAATATGATCCACTGCCTCCTTAACGCAGTGTCTGTTTTCCAGGCTGTTAGTCTGCTGTCATTGTTTGACTATTGTGTGGGACTTTACATCAAAACAGTGGTTAAGGGCATGACCACTGGCCTGCCTAATATAAGAATTTGAGAGAATTTATGACCGGCAAAATAGCTAAATCGTCGGTATAAAAGTAATTAGGCATTGAAACATGATGATTCCGAGGTAAACATCAATGTCGTTTGAATCACCGATGCATTGCCTGGTTTATTACTTTCTTCATGACTCTTAACTTGAATATATAAATATCGGTATAAGAGTAAATGGTTAAAACTGTTACATTTCTGTTTTGGTATGCCATTAACATGATTAACTCTTTCAGACACCCAAAGAAAAAATCGCTTTCCTTAATTTTGTTGTCCTGATATTGGACCCAACTTTTTTTTTTCGGGGGGGGGGGGGGAATCCTGTGATAATAATTGACTCGTCAAGGTGTTGTATCCCAGCCGATTGGTTAAAAAAATGGATACATCATTTATTGCACCAATCAGAGACATTGTTAGAATAATTGTATCCCTGATAAAGATGGTTGTGAAACATTTTACAAGCTGCATTTGAATTGGCTATTCATATGAGTACATCTTGTAATAAACCAATCAGAACCACTGTAAGATAGACAGGTAGACCCCAGGGGGTTAACGAAGTCTAAAAAGATATTATTTGGTAAGTGAAAATCAGCAAAATATGATATGATTAGCTGTTTTAAATAAGACCTCATCAATCGATTCACAGCGGTTTGCAATTTCTATGCATTTTTGAATTAATATCGCCCAGAATGTAAGTCATATCGGAGTTGGTAAACGAGCCCCTTTTATTTCGAATCTGTAATGAGAAATTGTTGTGTTCCTAAAAATAGATGAACCTGATCTTTTACGAAGCTTAGACAAGGATGATTGCACACTTGACTCGGTTGTGAAGTGTGTCACATGGATGCATGACGTAAGGGAACTCACATCGATATGCAAATGTGTGCGGTACGATGTTTTTCACGTAATGTTAAAATGTTATTATATTCTGTCAGTTGTAATGTTCGAACCCGCCGGGTAAATTGTATGACATCACATAATATGCATCGATTAGTTTTTTCTTAAAGAATTCAAATGATATGTGCAATAGAGCATGGGAAAAAAATTATTCAAATGAAGCTAGCTGTAATATCCCTGGATTAAGAAATAAAAGACCAGTCGACCACTTTAGTTAAACATAAAAGAAAATACAAAAACAAGCCAAGCGAGCTTAACACTTTCCAAACGGCAGCGGCTATTAGTTTTACCATTTACAAAACAGATTTTTAAGAAACTTTTCCCATCTTTCAAGGTTTATCTCAAGGATTACTGAACTAATGCTAGACATGTTGGTACTTATTTTAATGCATTTCTCATGGTGATTCCAAATATGGTGATGAAATTATGATATTTTTGAATTATTTTGTGAAATTTTGGAAAGTCGTCTGCAGCTGCGGCCTGCCGCGTGGAAAGTGTTAAAACACATGAAAATCCGCATAAATCTTAACATTGACTGCTTTATTGCCAGCCAGGGCAGCCGCCAATGACATTTGCCTAACATGCCCAGGTCCGCAAAATAGCGAGCTTCTGTCAATAGAGACTGGGCTCAAGGGGGCGCTGTATACATTTTTTCTTTTAAATTGAGGTTCAATAAGGAAATGTTAACACAAATGGCTATGCTATCGAGGTGCGCTTTTGGAAGCATATGCGCATAATCATTCTGAATTGAGGATTCGCCGCTGAACATTGACGATGCAAAAGCGTGGTATACAGTTAAAGCATATGGTCACGCGTTATGAACTCGCCTCCCAATAGGGTGGTGCCGTTACATTTTTTAGCTTCATGCTGTCATTTTCCTCAAATATTTTTAAAACCACAAAAGCTATCTCAACAAATTTGGTTTCATTTTAAAGCCCTAATAACAAGCTATCTGCCTGCAAAATGGCATTGGTATAGCTAATACAGAAAGGGAGATACAGCTGTTTGATGTTTGGGGACCACGGGTGGTGCTGGAAGGGGTGTTTCTGGAAGGGGTGCCGCCTGTACAAACTCAATGGGGATAATCCCATGCTTTGTTCTTTTTACAATAACTAGTCATCCCCTAATGTTAAAAACACAATTTTGGTCCCATTTCAAAGGATACTTAGTAGTCATTAAGTATGTGGTTCAACAGACTTGTCAACTATTATTAACAACTAATTAATTATGGATAAGACAATGATCATCAGCTTTCTTCCTATTCGCTACACAGTCAACATGAATAATCAGCCTCAATTTACCGGATTTATAAAAATGACTATAACAGAAAAAGTTTTCAACCTATGATAGCAAAAGTATACATTTTTGGAAAGCTTGTAACTAGAGGAATTCAGAAATGCAGTTTATATCAGGGAAGGGTTCATCCTTAAACAAATATTTCTGAAAATTCTAAAAATATATAAAATAAAAATTTGAGATATTCACTAGCCGGTATAATTACCATACCGACGTAGTAACTTTGACAAATATATATCATCTAATGGGTAATTTCATGAGAATTCAAATATGTAAACAAAATAATGATAGGGATAGGTATACAAAATATATGAATCTCAAATTAAAAATTAAAAAACTCTGATATTTTCCGAACATTTCCGATCATACCATTTTAGTTCTTGGTCGTACTATAATTTTAATGACATATTTGGTTTCCTCATGCAATTTCCCTTCAGAAAATGTATACTTTTACTACCTCAGGGGGGTATACAAGCAAATATAAATGTGTAAAGTTAAATTAATGTCGCGAAAGCCAAAATCCGTGTGTAACGCGAAAGGAGGCGAGCTTAAAACACATGACCATATTGACATTGCAATTGTTTTGACCTCAACTGGACTCTGATAAATCCAATCTCCCGATATTTAAAAACTCATGTTAAAAGTTAACAATAATTCGTAGGGAAAATTACGACACAGATTTTCAAGTGGAAGAAAAACTACCACGTTTCAATATAATGGATTTTGTTTTAAGAATCTAAAAGTCATATTCTCGTTTTGTATTCATGTTTTTGCCTTGATTTCCATTTCAGATTTTCTTATTCTCAGTGTTGTAAATGTTGTATACAAAAGTATATTAATTAATTGTGTACATAAATGTAATCTTATTTAAGATAAATGTAATCTTATGTATGATATCAATTTTGCTAAGCCCAGAAGTTCCCTATTACGTCATCTAGGTTCAAAAAAAGACCGTGTCAAATATCACGTTATATGCCTCCATTGGAATTTGTATTATAATACAAATTAAGAGTTCATATCGTTTATATTGATATGTCATTACGTGTACCTTACCTTGAAATTGAGCAAACGTTACCTGCGACGTGAGCAAAAATGTTCAGTTCTAAATAAAATGCTTGATTTATCCAACAGTACTACTACAGATATGACTCTTGCGTTACAATTGCCTAAGCACGTCCATCACATGAAGTAATACTTGCGAACAAAGTACGCGGGTCAACTTACATCTAAAAAACGGGCAAATGAGCATAATGATGAGGTGTGCATGACGAAGACTCAAACTCATGTCTTTAATCGGTAACTATAGGATCCTATTATGAGTTATCATGCATTCGCAAATGAGCTGATTGGTATAATTGTACCGGGTGCGATTTCTTTCCCTTAGTTAACATTTGAATCTTGATACGGAATTACATACATAGTTTCATTCCGATGTTAAACTAGTAGCCTTTAATTTATCCATATTCACGTATACTTTCCGTGATGTCGAGTATATTTAACGCCCTATTCAAATGTCAACTACGGAAGAAGAAAAAATCGCACCCAGACTATAATTACGCGCATAGCATTGTCCCAGGAACATTTACCTTCAAAGGTGATGCATAGATTGTGATGAAAATCCGTAAATGGACCCACCCATATTGGCCCTGTTTACTTTAAACTGATAACATGCAATATTATTGGGACTGTTTCCGTAAGGAGGGACACATCTCACGTGAATTGCACTGCTGTTAGATGCGCGTGGATTCAGTGACAATATCTTAAACGTGGCCTTTGCTGTTTTAATCATTTTAAGTGCAATTTGTTTGAAGGTTAATCTGGCTATCCAAACCCCAAAGTATTGAAGGCTTTTTTCAATGTGTACGAGGTTTTACTGTTTTGTATTATAATGTTTTACTTATTAACTCGGTCTACAAGACAGCGTATGGAAAAGTGTACTTTTGGATCCCAGATTCTGAATTGGGAAAAAGTGAACTTTAGGTCCCAGATACTGATATGCCAGTATCGGTCAATACTGGAACACCAAATTGTGTTCCAGTATCGACCGATACTGGAACGTTTTTATGTTCCAGTATCGGGCGATACTAGTACATAATTCCAGTGAGATTTGTCCCATATTGAACGAGACTGTTACATAATTATGTACCAGTATCGCCCGATACTGGCACATATCGACCGATAGTCCACAATCTGGTACAGTCCAGAATCTGGGATCTAATGTACACTTTTTTCTCAGACGATACTGGCACATACAAAATGTACCAGTATCGGTCGATACTGGAACACGATTTTATACCAGTATCGTTCAATACTGGGACAAATCACCACTGGTAACATTTGTACCAGTATCGCTCGATACGATACTGGAACATAACTTGGTGTTCTAGTATCGACCGATACTGGAACAGTGAAATATTACCTGCCCCGTACGATACAGGCAACTTTTATGTTCCAGTATTGAACGATACCGGTATACCAGTATCTGAGACCTAAAGTACACTTTTTCTCAGCATATTTACTGTTCCCTCTACAAATTCCACACGGTTCAAAATCGTTTATTCTGTATTATTTTCATTTAAGTTTCAGTTCAGTTTCAGTTTCAGTTGTATTTACCAACAATACATGTACAATAATTTTAAGTAAATACATTGGTGGGCTGACCAAAATCAGAGCAGAGCTAGCAAATATAGTTGGCCACCCTTAATAAATCATTTAAACGTAACTAATTCGGATACATGTTGTCATAGGCATGGACAATACTGTATACTGATGATGTACGCAGTATACGAAATAAAAATATTATTATAATATTATTACAGACGGTGATTTATAACATTAATAGGGGATAATCAAAAAACAAACCAAAAAGTGACAAAATTAAATATTGCAAATCTAAATATTCATCATCATGACATTAACATAGTGGTTAAACGGGGAAAATTTACTTGTGCATATAAAGAAAAAACAATTTTCATTTGATGTAAATGACGCCAAAATGTAATATTTATAATGGATACAAATATCTATAGAAAAAATGTCACATATGAATTATACACTGGTCGTAGAGCCAAAAATATTTTTTCACTTAAAAAATCCTTAGCCCATTCCTTTGCATGTAATATTCCTTGACTTTTCAACATGTATCAATATTTAATACTTCTTCATTGATGTAATTGTATTATGTATATTATAATTTAAATGATATTTTAAAAAACACCATTCCTAGTTTTGTGTGTATTTACATTTAAATGTTATTAACAAAAATATGCATTTGTATTATAAGATCACCTATTATTATTAAGAATATAGAATAATGTATTACAATTACAATGATCACGATAAGTCTTCCGTGTACCATTTTGGTTCATTTAATTAATTATGACACCGTTAATTTTACATTATTATTATGAATTCTCCAGTTCAGATATCTCATCAATTGTACTCATCTTAAGATAATATTTGACTATTTGACTCTTATCTACACATTTTTTTATGTATCCATTATGTTCCCACTCCCTTAACACATTTGGACCGGTGATTTTACATTTCGCCGGTAATAAATCATGAAAGGATGTGTCTATTTCCCACTGCGTGTTCCAATTAAAAGACGACAAAGGACATAATTATGCCCAAAGTGCATAAACTATAACCTTCATAACCTTGAAAATGGACCACATAGTCAGCGGTTGACAAAATCTTAGATGATTTATTACCGACAAAATGTCAAAGTCACCGGTCCAAAAGTGTTAAGGGATGGGAACATAATGTCCACATATGTTTCAAAGATTAAAACAGAGAAACATGCTAACGTGTCTTATGTTGCTTATCAGTTATTTCAATGCATAATTCGTAATATAAATTTGATAAATTTACCGCACTGCCATTGATTGTCTACAACTCTGTCACCACCCATGACATAAATTGCCCGCTTAGAAGCGCTATTAATTCGCTCTGGTAAACCTCTTGTTATCAATACTACGAGAGGATTACCCAGTGCATATACTTAAATTCGGGGCTAACTGCATGGGTAAGTTTCCATTATGTTGCAAATTACATCTTCTCAATACAGCCGGTTGGTTGCACACGAGAATTATGTCATATATAGCAACCAGCTTGGATGGAAGGCGAATATTTAAATTTGTTGACGGTTTTTAGGGCATCAATTTATAGCGCTGCTAAGCGGGCCTTGTAACCTAATGATCAACATTTTTCTGGAAAGAGTTTACTTAAAGGTAGGTGTTCCGATTTCTGGCCCGATTTTCAACTTGATGTTTTCTACTCTACCTAATGGGTCATCCTTAAAATAGTCATATTCCGCATTTTGAGTAACTAACATAACTTTAATGGTTCTTATTTTAGAAGCACAAGGTGACAAGAAATTTGCCCATTGAGTGGTACACAAACTAGCCAGTTGGTTGTCGGTAATAGACCATATTCACGCGGCAGCCATTTTCTAAAATTTGCCACCCAAGCCTCGTTCTCGTTACGTATACCTGCGCCTGCGTGACTTGCGTGAGGATGCGTACGCCGCGCGCTTTGGTACCACGCTTCTCGCGCAGTTCTATTGGGCAGCGCGAGGCGCAGAGAGACCAAACGGGAACGAGGCTTGGGTGGCATATTTGGGAAAATGGCTGCCGCGTGAATAGAGTCTATTCACTGCATTTGACCTATAACGTCAAAATGGAACATATTTTGCTCCTAAGATTTTTCCGAAATAATGAGAGAATAATGGGTTTTCTTTTAATATTAAAATATTATTGATGTGAAACCAAATCTAAAGTGATCAGTTCATACACCTTTAAGGTCCAAGATACTAGTGGTATACCAGTATAAAGTGATCAGATCATACACCTTTAAGGTCCAAGATACTAGTGGTATACCAGTATAAAGTGATCAGATCATACACCTTTAAGGTCCAAGATACTAGTGGTATACCAGTATCGTTTAATACTGGAACATACAAGTTTAAGATATTAAAATATAGTTTTGGCACCTCGGAAACTATATCCATGAATAAGTATACGTTAAAACACTCAGGTGGCTGGTGGTCGGGGAGGTAAAACAAAGGATGGATGGCAACTAGCTTAAACGCTCAATATTTGATAGCCTAGGTTCTTAAACTACACCTAGCACATAAAGTCCCTGACCAGGTGATTTGAGGTTGGCTAATTCAAAATATATGATCAGTACCAAAAATCTAAGATATACACGAAATGAGCAAATTTCTTCTCTGCAGTTTGATACCTCATTCAACAAAATCGAAAATAGACACTTTTAAAGTTATGGCGTTTTCAATGACCGCGCATAACAACAGCAAAGTTGCACTAGGTATAGGAAATCATTGATTTGTGTGTGATTACTGTCATAACTGTGTGCTATCTAAACGAGCCAGATGAATGGGTCTGGAGTGATAATCCCAATTTGTGGGACAACTGGTGTGACTAGCTGTGATGAATAAAAGTCTTAGCTGATTTAGCTGTGAGGTTTATTTCAATGCGTAATCACACACAAATCAATTATTTCCTATACCTAGTGCAAATAGAAAAGAAAAACGACGATACAGATATGCTATGAGATATATATAATAGCTTCAAAGAATTAAAAGAAAACCCCTTGATGACCTAGGGAATATTAATTTCGGACAAACTGGCGTGAATTAAATCAACAAAGGCCTTAAAGTTTAAGGCCTTCAAAACATGAGAATTCCCCACTAGACCAGAGAGGCTGTGTTTACGTGGGTATTAATTTTGTTAAATATCAACATGCCAAAAATGTCTTCATGACATCATCTTTAACACTTTCTACACGGCAGGCGTCTGCAGACGGCATTCCTAAATTTTCACAAAATATTTCAAAAATATCAAAATTATTGAATGTCATTACCATATTTGGAATCCCCATGAGAAATGCATTAAAATAAGTACAAACATGCCTAGTATTGGTTTAGTAATCCTTTAGATAGGCCTTGAAAGTTGGGAAGGTTTCTAGAAAAAAAATCTGTTCTGTACATAGTAAAACCAATAGCCGCGTGGAAAGTGTTAAGCAGTCGTGTGTTTTCACTTTGATTCCAGCCAGTTACCTTTCATATACCCACGTTTGAGTGGCGAAATTAAAATCCATGGGGACCCCCCTTGTCACTTGAAATATAAATGAAGGCGCATATAAATACATCGATGTTTGTGTAGTCATTTCCCTCCTGGTGACATTAATGGTCAGTAACCTCCATCATGTATTGCTCATCCACTGTATCAGGTAATATGATGAACATCAATGTGCAGACGTCTTGCATGCACAGACGTCATCGTAAAGTATTATTGCCCGTTCACCAAAAAAAGGTGCTAAGTCGTTTTGAGAACACTCAACATTTTCAAACTATTATGTTAGCACAGAGAAAGAGACGGGTCATCTGCAACTGCATTTTTATGCTTTACACTTTTCACGCGGGCATCTGCAGACGACATTCAAAAATGTCACAATTGTTTTCTTCAAAAATGTCACAATTATTGAATTTACATTATCCACTCCATCAATCAGCTGTCCAGTTTGATATACCTTCCCCTATTCATCCATCTGTTAATTTGACCCCCACTGTGTTACATTATCTCTTGTCATTTCCTGCCTATTGTTTCTCTGTCTATATATATATATGTTGTGTATGTTGTATTCTGTCATTTTACCTTCGATAAAGATTCTGTTAGAATCGAAACGTCAGGTCCTCTTATATTTATTACAATTATTGAATTTCATTACCTTATTTGGAATCACCATGAGAAATGCATTGGAATAAGTACAAACATGTCTAGTATTGGTACGTACAGTTATTCTTGAGATAGACCTTGAAAGTTGAGAAAGGTTTCTGACAAATCTGTTTTGAATATGGTAAAGATAATAGCCGCGTGGAAAGTGTTAAGAACACTCAGCATTGTCAAACTGTTATTTTAGCATAGAGAAAGAGATAAGTCATTTGCAACTGAATTTTGATGCCTAATATTATACCAACGTTATGTCATATATTATAATACAGCAAACTTTAAACAGTTATAAATCGGAATTTTGGGGCACCAGAATCGGCTTATAAAATGTTGACACGTTTAACAGTTTGCTTTTACGAGGGAGGTATCAAAAAGTTTTTGAAATCACCCAGAATTGAAGGAGCTATATCGATGAAATTTTGTCAGTGTAATCACTGGTCCTTAAAAACATTATTGTGCAAAAATGGTCTCATAAGTATATTTACTTTTTATACAGGTGGCGCTAGATGCCAAGGCCATGTAAATCAATGACGTCTTCCAACGGTGATGTGTACATGGTAAAATATAATGGTCCAACAAGTTGTGGGACGCCTTCCAGAAGACTATTAGGCTCAGATTTTTTTTAAAGTTTTGTCATTTGTCACTCGTAGGTCTCAATTTATCTCTGTAAATGACTGTTTTTGTCAAAATAGGGAATATATTTGTTTTTATGAACATTTCTAAGCCTCATACTCCTCTGGAAGGCTACCCACAAGGATCAGTTGTTGGACCATTATCGTTTACCATGTACACAGCCCCACTGGGAGATGTCATTGATTAACATAACCTTGGCATCTAGCGCCACCTGTATACAAATTAAACATACTTATAAGACCATTTTTGCACCATAATGTTTTTAAGGTTCAGTGATTATACACTGACAATATTTCATCGATATAGCTCCTTCACTTCTGGTTGATTTCAAAAACTTTTTGATACCACCTTGTTAATGGTATCGAAAGTTCGTCCGAAGAAGAGTGCCACAGCATGATATGTATTGCGAATATAATCGCCAAAATATCGAGTTACACTGTTTGCTTAAAACAAGTTAGGTAAGTTTGTAAAAACATCTTCATAATCGAAATTCCTCGTGTCAGTAATCAAAACAGGTGGCCAGTGAACAATGCAATGTGTAGCAAAATAAGGACAAAAAGATATATATAATATTGTTTAACAAACAGCAAACTTACTGCAACAGTCACACTGCCATTTTTTTCCAATTTAAGTAAAAAGTCTCATAATTACTGAAATATTATATCTTGTCGCATTATACTCTCTCGCGTGCTCTTGCAAAAGTTCACCATTTCAAACACATAACGCATATAACGGCTTAGATACTTTTTTGTAGATGATGCGCATATGGAAGGTTAGTATAAATGATGTATAAGGTGGTGGTGTCAGTGGCATGTGTTAAGAAAGAGGCCTTTGAAAGAAATGCCATTTCGTCAGGGTATTCGGATTGTTAAAGCCCCACTACCGTCAATGCTAATGAAAAAAGTATGCCACCTGATCTGGTGGTAACAGACGAATGGATAGACAGGGAGCTTGTGAAATATCCACCAAAGGACCTGAGTTGGGGCCTTTGCCTTGAAAAAAATAAAGACCACGCAAGTCTATGGCAATCATTTTGGGTGATCTTGTCAAGGTCACGAACGATTTGAATTTATGAGTCTCTTCTGTTTGCTTATATCGAAACATATGTTGGCCTACTGATTTAATTATGACGTCATATTAAACAGGGACCATTTTCAAAATCGAGTGAAATAAGTGTTGGGTGGTGATGCAAAAATGCAACTTTCCAAAATCATGTACATTTTCAGTGGCGGATACAGGGAGGCGAAGGGGGTGTGCTCCCCCGTAACATTTGACAAAATTACTTTTCCATCCATTCGATTTTGTTGAATGAGGTATCAAACTGCGGAGAAGAAATTTGCTCATTGAATGTATATCTCAGATTTTTGGTACCGATTATCTATTTTGAATTAGCCAACCTCAAAGCACCTGGTCCGGGACTTTTGATGCTAGGTGTATACTAGATTAGCTTAATTCGGAACATATAGTAGAGAAATCCGTATAAAAATGACAGAGTAGCACGTGTCATCGTCTAGTAGTAATTTAAAATAAATACGAGCCTCATAATACAAATGACTACCTTGGTTTGGATAGGACATAAAGTTGTATCCGATATCCTGAATGCACATTATACAAAAGCAATTGATATGTGAGGCTTATGGAAAACACATCGTATCAAGTGACAGCTTAATGAATACTTGTCATCAATATCTGTACGACGAGTAACAGGAGTCATTGTAGTTAGGTCGTTAGAATTACTGCGTGCATTAAGGTAGCACTGCAAAATTAGTACGTGCGGCTCATACGTATAAGGACTCATGCCCTTTCTCTCAACCGATCTCAGAGCGTTCTTTCATCGATCTTAGCGCGATCTTAGATTGCGCTTCTTAAATTCGATCCTTCCACGGTCGTAAAATGTTTATGTTCACCGCCGATCAATAGCTAAACAATACCTAAGGTCTCAACATGTATCTGGTCGTCTAGACATATCAATTAGGCTACCGACCAATCACGGTTGTGGAATGTTGTTTACTCTCGCTCTATTCAATGACAGCTCAGAATAATCAATATTATTATCCCAGTCTTCGTGTTCAGCGCTGTATTGCCATGGTCTGGTGAAAGTAGCCCATGTTCCTTTTTAATCCATTGAAATCAATGTTGAAATCATTTGGGCGAGAGGTCACGTAAAATATCTGTATAGAGGGGTGATAACGATGGGAGCATAATACATTTACCATCGTGTTTGGTGGAAGTATTATTCTGGGATTTGAATTTTACTGGGATGGGATGCATACCGAAATGAACAATCATCATATAAAACCTGGCAAGTGTACTAGAAACCCGACAAGTGTACAATCTGGCAAATGGATCGCTCTTTACATCTCAGCGGGGTCGGGTGTTATTAATCACTGGTCAGCTTTGGTATGTCTTAAACAACTCGATCCTTCCACGCACTATCCTCTGTCTGGTTCACTAATTGAGCCGTCGACTATTGTTAACGCGAGATGAGTAGAGAGGCGGCTCAGCAGGGTGTTAATCACCGATCCTTTTGCGATCCTTTAAACACTAGAAAAAAAGGATTGCGCTGTGATCGCGCTATCCCCGCGCTTAGATCGGTTAAGAGAAAGGGCATGAGCCCTTAAAGTGACTTGTACGTCAGACTTATACGGTACTTGCCAAGGTAAATCGTTGCATCACCATAAGTACAAATTCAATTGAGACCAATCAAATATTATTATGGAAATATTTGCATTGGTCCCAGTTCAAATGTCACCGTTAAGTCTTACGTACAAGTCACTTATATGTAAAATGTGTATGTACTAGTTTTGCAGTGGGTCCTAAGACATGTTTACACGATGCCTCAATAATTTCGTTTGGTCCGCGATGACTGACTATAGAGGAATATCTCGTCTGTCAATTGCAGCCAACTTATGCAACGAGATCCTGCTCAACAGAATTAGAGATCACGTCGACCCCTCAAAGCTGCCTCTCAAAGCCACATGCATAGACTTCAAGAAAGCTTTCGACTCCATAGACAGGAATGGTATGTTCGCAGTGCTGCGATATTATGGAATCCCATAACTCTATCGATTCTAAATATGTACATATGATGCTAGAAAGTTCGAGTTTTCTACTATAGTCTATTTGGCCATCACGAGACAGTGACGTAACCGCGTATTCTACTAGTTGCAGCACATAACGCGGGCGTATAGGGAGCACAGCACCAAGACGCTCTCCATAGACTTTACTGTTAGGAAAGGCTTACTTAAATGGCTCTAGTTTCTATATTAGTGCGTTTGGTTCAATGAAATTTTGATATGTTTTACTCACAAGGGTAATCTACAACATATCTGAATATGAAGGCAACTTTCCCGTGCACTTCTTTTTTTATATAAGCCGCCGCATAACAACGTAGTGATATGCCTACCTAAATTCGGTCTCCGGTCTGGATATCACCGCATGTGCAAATCGGTCCGTGAAATTAAAATTGACCTCAAATCACCTAGTTTAAATGTCAGAACATCAACTACACATTTCAAACACAACATATTAGTGAAAAATTATATCATAAACCGTCAAAAATAACTCTCTTTCTGCCAAATAGGAACTATTGTCGTGATAAACTTTGAGTGATCGCGTCGATAGCGTGTCGCGATACCTATTTGGGTATGTGCTCCCTATACACTAGGGTTGAAAGGCGGAAGATACATACGCGTGCGTAAAAGCTGCGCCTGTTAAGATACGTCACTGTCCAGAGAAATAGAGTATTGTGTCAATTCCATCTGGAGTGTGTCCAATAACGTAATAATAACAACTCGTGTTTAGAAAAAAATACAGTACACCTTGAGAGTACACACTCAAACGCTTCCATGGTATATCAATTTGCTTCAAAAGTGCTCAGCGAAGCTACTTAGTTGAGAGATATATATCTGGCAACCGTAAGCTCTTACCGAACTCTAAATACCTAGATGTGACACTGTAAGGGAAGGTGTTTTGATAACGTAGACCGGATATCTAAAGCCCGTATGCATAACACCTTGTTTAATTGAA
Organism: Ophiura sarsii; assembly: GCA_035610835.1. Taxonomy (NCBI): domain Eukaryota; kingdom Metazoa; phylum Echinodermata; class Ophiuroidea; order Amphilepidida; family Ophiuridae; genus Ophiura; species Ophiura sarsii. Next base: position 10,304,761 of record CM069442.1, on the reverse strand, counting down.
GAGCAGTCCTCCGAGAAACCAAGACAAGATCATGTTATGATTAGATGAGCTCGGTCTGCATTATTATTGGACCTTTATTATAAAGAAGAATAAACAAACATAGTGCTATATTAGCCTAATTAGGCAAGGCAAAGTAAAAAAACACACCAACAAGTATATTGTCTCCGCCCTCACCAATTCTTGAGGAATTTAAAATAGTTTGTCATTTTTCTTATTTGCTTCAATAACAAATATCAAGGGCCTCCCTCAACGATATTCTTGTTATTGGTTTTTTACTTGGCCTAAATCCAAGTTTACTTTTGGGGTATTTTCATCATCAGTTGTTATTGGACGGACCAGTGGATTAAACAGCTGACACATATTGGTACCATGTAGTTGTATTCATCATGAACTATGAGATGGCCTCCATGTGAAGTCTTATCCATTGCTGTCAGGAGAGGAAGTCTTTTACCTGTCACGATTTGACTAGCCACTATGAGGTGTCCAGAATATCACGAAGGGTTACGAAGAAACAAAATGGTTCCACAAGCGGACTTTTCTTCATTTGAACCAGGTGTGTTTATACAAATTATAATGCGACCGAATACAGCTTGTTCAAAAAAAACTAGGTCTAAAAACCGGAGAGCATATAACGCAAAATGTATGAAACATGTAGCTGCTTCGTATTTGACGATATTAATGTAAATATATCTGACTTTAATTGGTGATATCATGAGATCAATCTGATGTAAGCTTTTTCAAATAGAAAAGTTTGAATACAGCGTAGTCAGAACCCGTTTTTCCGATTTTGCCCATAACCTGCCCATGCGTTGCTATTGCGCATCGCACTGACTTCATCAAAACATTGGTTTTGACTGTATGACTTTACTCGGGAAATGTATCTTCGTCAAAAAGAGTGTTTTAGAAAAATAAATAAATAACCTTCTGAGACACTGCCATTCTTTGTAGCAGTTCAAAAACCATTTCTCCGGAATTCGTTATGTCATTTATATCATCAAAGGAATTAGATGCAGGGTATCAGGGCGCACCACTAACAGTTGCTCTGTTTCTGTTCATTTTCAATAACAAGGTTACTGCAATGGATATTTCTAATGGTTAATATTGATCCAAAATACCTGTAATTAAACCCTTTTTTAACCAAAAAATAAGTTATTTTGGAGAATAAATACCATGCAGGGAAAACCTGCACACAACGCACATATGCAACGCTTGGTTGGTTTATTGTTAAACTAAAGAAAAACGGGTTCTGACCACGCTCTATTGATAGCTTTGTTTTTCCAAAAGTTGCCATTTGATTGGTCTCACAATTTCACCAATTAAGGTCAGGTTTATTTACCTTCATAACCCTAATTACAAAACAGCTACGTTTCATGCTTTTTAAGTTATAAGCTCTGCCGTTTTTGGACCCAGTTTTTTGGGGGACACGCTGTTACGTTCCTATTTTGTTTCTTATTTCGATAAAAGCCTATAATCTCCAAATTTGGCGTCATCCTACGTGCCGTCTGAAAATAAACATGTACGCTCATCGAATTTTGCCCGTATCAAATACATACGAATCTGTAATATTATGGACTACAAGAAATACCACGGTTCGTCATTTCGGTTTTCCGTTACATCATTTTGTACAACCATGGTACATCAATTCGTATCCATTCCCCAAAAGAAGTATACAGTGCTCGGAAAAAGTAGCTTACTAAATAATAAAATACTCTAATAATTCTACAACCATAGCTCCAACTTTAATACACCTTCAACAAAAGTCCCGGACCAGGTGCTTTGAGGTTGGCTTCTTCAAAATTGGTAATCGGTACCAAACATCTGATATATACATTAAATGAGCAAATTTCTTCTCCGCAGTTTGATACCTCATTCAACAAAATCGAATGGATACTTATTAAGTTATGGCGGTATCAATGACCGCAGATAACAACAGCAAAGTTGCACTAGGTATAGGAAATCATTGATTTGTGGGTGATTACGCGCTGAAAATGTGTGTAAAGATAGCAAAGACTTTCATTCTTCAAAGCTGGTCACACCCTTTGTCCCGCAAATTGCGGTTTTCACTCCAGACCCATTCACTCCAGACCCATTCATCCAGATACCTATAGGTGGCTCGTTCAGATAGCACAGAGTTATGACAGTAATCACACACAAATCAATGATTTCCTATACCTAGTGCAACTTTGCTGTTGTTATGCGCGGTCATTGAAATCGCCATAACTTTAAAAGTATCCGTTCGATTTTGTTGAATGAGGTATCAAACTGCGGAGAAGAAATTTGCTCATTTAATGTATATCTCAGATTTTTGGTACCGATTACCTATTTTGAATTAACCAACCTCAAAGCACCTGGTCCGGGACTTTTGGTGCTAGGTATCTATTATCAAATTCTAGACTTATGCAGTGATTTCTCCTTTATTTTGGCGACATTGCAAAACCAGTACGTGTGACTCGTGCGTATAAGTGACTTACTTATACGTAAGACTCTTATACGATAGGCAACAACGTAATATTATGCATCACCAGACCAACAAGCCCTCACGAAAATTGAAGTGAGACCAACACAAATGTGATGCGATCTGTGAAAACCCGTCGGATGTCGCAAAAGGTGAACTAGGGATTATGGGTAAAATGAAACAACAGCAACAATTTTTTTTTTTTTTTTTTATTGCCTAAAGTCACTTTCCTAATTAACTTTGTGATATTATTCTAATGAACTATGTATCTTTTGGCCGGTTTTCATGATTTCTTGTTTTGTATATAGCTTTTTATGACATCACAATCATCATTCACTCATAACTTCTTTTGTAGTGATCGTAGACAAATGATCGAAACAATTCTGTAATCAGCACAGTTTCAGCTTCCGTATGATATAAATATCTCCAATATGAAAAATCCCGCCAAGAGGCGGGTTTTCACAGATCGCAAATATTTCCATAATAACATAGAAATAATTGTCCAATACTTTATGGTTACTACATGTATGTACGTCTGGTTATACAAGGTTAGACTTTGCTGCCTACCGTATAAGTCTTACGTAAGTCACTTTTACGTAAAAAGTAGGAAACACGGATAGTTTATATTTAGTATAGTATTAAAGGAGGTGTCCCGCAAGCATAAAAGTGTGCATTATATGTTAGAAATATAACTATCGAGCCCAACTTTTGTAATTATATAGAAGAAAACACCACACTTATGACAAAAACAAATAAAAACCGCAATCTCTCAACATGCCCTTTTTAAAATTCGCGGCGATCAAAAGTCCCAGTGTCGATGATGTCATAGTTGTACAATGCACATGCGCAAATTTGAGCACCGATACCCATGACGTCATCGACACCGGGACTTTCAATCGCCGCGAATTTTAAAAAGTGCATGTTGAGTGATGGCAGTTTTTATTCATTTTTGTGACTAGTATGGTGTTTTGTTCTATATAATTACGTAACTTCGGCTCGATAATTATGTTTCTAACAAATAATGCTCAATGTTGTGCTTGCGGGACCCTTCCTTTAAACAACATATACTTGACCTCCGTAATTAATCCAATATAAACTTTTTGAAATACAAAGATTTTAATTGAGCGTGGTCAAAACCCATTTGTCCCACTTTTCAAGGAACACCCCGATGTGTTGCAATTGCGTATTGTTGTGACTTCATCCAAGTTTTGCCTTTGCATTCATTCTTTACTTGACTGACTTGAGCAGTAAACAAAATTATATTGCAATAATACAAGTTAATTATTTACATAAACATTTAAAAAAAAGTTCTTTGTTGTAGTCCGAGTTATTATTAAGTTCTTTCGGAGAATACACCACATGCCGGGAATACTGCACATAGCGCACAGTTTCATGCAACGCACGGACGGTTTATACCTCAAATGGGTTCTGACCACTCTCTATTCAAATCTTTGTATTTCAAAAAGTTTACATTAAATTGGTCTCTGAATTTACCCAATTAAGGTCAGGTATATTTTGTTTGATATTCTTAAATATGAACTATCCATGATTCCTACTTATTTCGTTATAAGCTCGCAAACCTTTGAACCCCGTTTTTTCGGGACACGCTGTACAGGGTCCCAAAAGTCGATGTACGTTTTTTGAAGAGTCATATCTCATGAAATATAAATTATATGGTATAAATGTAACCATATTTTGATAGACGAGATTTTGGAAATTGTTTTGATACCAAACACAACCCTATTGGTGAACCCACACAATTTTAAAACTGGTTGAAAGTGTTTGGCCGTGTACCAGACCCACCCATACCAAGTACCACATATTGTTGCTAAAATCAGGTGCGCATAAATTAACGGTATGAAAGCATCGTTGCGCATTAGTCACAGCTCACTGCTTACTTTGTAACATTAATGTTATTACCAAACTCGGTCACTCACAACATAAATAGGCGTAGTAGGCAACATTGCATAGCAAAAGCCTTCATTCAAGATGGTTTACAGCATAGATAAGCGAATACAAATTGTATGGTTCTACGCTGAAACAAATGCAGTTCAACTTACTCAACAAAAGTTCAGAAAACATTTCAAAATGAAACGCGCACCAGGAAGAATATCCATTCTGAAGTTGGGGGTAATTTGTTAACACAGGAACATATTCTAAACGGGTAAGTAAAACAACCTTCGATAAGGCCTTCAAGCAGCATTAAAATAATCCGGTAAGTTTAAATTTTAACATGTTTGACAGCTGTGTGTGTGTGTTCACTTTTCTGTTACGTTATTCAATTTGTTAGATCTGTGTTTTTGCATTAGCACACGTCTCTGTATAAATGGAAAACATTTAAACTAGATTTTACTATAGAAACGAAAATTATATGTGATATAGTTTGTTATTATGATGGGATCACTGTAATGTAAAAATGTTAATATTACAATTGACGGATCACTTTCCGTGTAACCAACTCTACGCGTCTTTTTGTTAATCTCAATAGGCATGGATTTATGAACTCTATTCCTCCGAAGTATAAAATTACATTTTTGCAGTAATACATATTTTACTATTACATTACAAACAGATGTTACTCCAATGTTATGTATCAAAATTATTTCCCGCGTCTTCTCTTTCTAAATATGTATTCATATTTTCAATACGACTTATATTTTGTGAAATATAAAGCTTCAAATTCGTGCATAGACTTTTGGACACCATGTACAATGGTAATTCACACAGTAAAGGTAGAGTAACGTGCCATAACAGTAGAATATTACATTTTTAAATAGGCTAAAAGGGAAAACATTCTTATTGTTATCATGTTAAATTATTCTTATTCTTATTATGCTTATGGCAGAAATTGAAGTTGACTTTAGAGCTCCATTCTTTCTCTGTCAATGATTGGTATAAGCACACTATTGACATGATTGTGGTGCTTTCCTATACCACAACTTTCCTACATGCTGAGGCTTTCTCATGCAAACACTGAGCGACATTGAACATTGCATAAAAATATGCATGCATTTAATTTGTGGATTATGTAGCTAGTAATGATTTGTGCCAGAATTAAGAGGAATATCATACTGATCTTTGCTATTGTTATTGATAATTGATGATTTATAACATTTATGAATGCAAAGTATCGAAATGTAAACCATGACATTTTCTGGTTTGTATGTGTAAATCCCATTGTACAGACTAGTAAATGACATGGTTACGCAAATTATGCTTAGCCTAGCGGACTTATTTTTCATTGGATTAATCTCAGATTTTCAGAATATTATCATTATCAATTGGGCTTTGCACTGACGGTGAATTGGTCATGGTCCAGTGGTTGTGAAAAAGTAAAATACCGCCATGTAACAGGGGTTTTTTTTATACACCCTGACCCGGTAAATTATTTGTTGAGCACTGTACAGCTACTTCATGCTACCTGGTATAGTTAGTTCATTACTCTTGATACCTGCACTTAGGTTAATCAAAAAACAAAAAACACACGGACGCCACATCTGAATCGAGTCGATGCAAGTCATCTGTAGTACAATGCGATTGAAATCAGTTCCGATGTCTTCGAAATATAGCAAATATAGTCTACACTTTATGGACATTGACAATTAAGAGGCAGATTTAGTGATTTAGAAACAATAGTAGGGTCATAATCTTTGATTCCGTGACTATTTTCTTCCTACCTTTGTTTCTTGGTGAATTAGTCAACTTGAACCATTTTTACGTTTTACCCGATAACTCGGCAACCAAACATCGGAAGTAGGGCAAACTATACTTTTTTCTTGTGCTCAGCCAAACAATTTGGTATCCTCTTCAGCTTAATTGAAGCTATTTGAATTTTCGGGACCCGGTATGGTGGCTATTTTGGAATTTGCGCTTTATAAGAAAGTTCCCGTCACTTTTGAGAGGAAGGAGCTCAGTTTCTTTTAAAATGGTTCTAGTTGACAAATTCACCAAGAAACAAAGGTAGGAAGAAAATGGTCACGGAATCCAAGATTTTAACCCTACTACAATATATTTTCAGAAGAATAGAAAACACTATTGCCTGAGTAGATTTGCCATAATGTATTAACGAAAGCTCCAAAATGGATACAAGAAAATTTTTATGACAAATTTTAAAGATTGCTAAACATAGGCTAATTATTGCTATTTCACATCCACTCTTTATATCGTGTATGTCGAAAATAATCTTTTTTCACATGGGCCCCTTTTTATACGCCCTGTATTTTCTTGTAGACAAATCTTATAAATGTACTTAATTACAATTGAAATCTGCTTCAAATTATTTAAGGAATTGTCCACGTTTTTTTTCTTCTTCGAATTCCATCATAAAAAACATTCCGTACTATTGTGTTTAAACAAAAAGCTCAACGATAGAGGGCGTTCCATGAAAAAGATCATATAATATGTGAAAATTAGGCTGGATTTGTAAAACCGTTTGTACAAGTACAATACGCATTTCTTTAATTATACTTGAGGAATTTTAATTCCTCACTTGAATAATTTTAGTTCGCCTTAACCCTTTGAACACTGGCGGTCGGTATAAAGCCTAATACGAGTATAGCATACTACTGGCGGCCGGAATACCAGCCGCTAACACGTGCGCACTGTTTACAAGCTTTGGGGGATTCCTTATCGCATGTACACATGCCCTTTGACCCGGAGAGTTGTCTGCGGGCTACGGGCTGCACATAGCTTTGTCTGACAATGCGTTGAAGACGATCTGTGCTGATAAATGTGGAGTTATTTCATCAATTTTGGTCGGATTTTCGGATTTTCGGTAAAGACCTCGAACAATAATGATTCAAATAGGGTATCAACTTGACAAACAACAAGAGTTCTTTTGGCAAGATGTCCAGCTATTTGCTATTTTGGCCATGCATCAGTCACTCATAACCCTGAACCACCCTATGAAACCCCATTTGAAAACCATGCTCCCTTAGTCATATTAGTCTATCTCCGCTTATAAAGCGACTGGAATTTTAAATTTGACATTTTCCTTCATTTTCATGATATCTTTGATCATTTAGTTGGACAACTGGTGTAGCGCCCTCATTTATTAGAAAAAGTTGAGAAATGTTGCCAGAACATTTACAATCAAAATGCATAAAAAAACCTACAAAATGCATTGAAAATATTTCTTTTTGCACTGTGATATTAGGTAATAGTGCTAAAATCAGGATTAAACTACAGCTTAAACCATTTGGGAGCAATAAGTACCATTTCTGATTAAGTACCATTTCTGATTAATTCCCTCAATAAGTACCATTTCTGATTAATTCCCTTAGTCATATTAGTCTATCTCCGCTTATAAAGCGTCTGGAATTTTAAATTTGACATTTTCCTTAATTTTCATGATATCTTTGATCATTTAGTTGGACAACTGGTGTAGCGCCCTCATTTATCAGAAAAAGTTGAGAAATGTTGCCAGAACATTTACAATCAAAATGCATAAAAAAAAACCTACAAAATGCATTGAAAATATTTCTTTTTGCACTGTGATATTAGGTAATAGTGCTAAAATCAGGATTAAACTACAGCTTAAACCATTTGGGAGCAATAAGTACCATTTCTGATTAATTCTATAAAAAAAGTTTGATTGTCGTCTGCAAGGACTGAACTTATTTACTGGTGTGGAATCTTGTGGGTGATAATAAATGAGGATGGAATTGTTAATACGAGTATTCGTTCGTGGCGCCCTTGCCGATTTGACGAAGACACTGACTCCTATGCTAATGGACCCGAGTGCGACTCCCGCCGCCGCAAAGGTCCGGTCTTTCCAGCTAGATTTCGCCCAATTTCCAACCGGATAGTTTTTTAAACATTTCCATCTCAAAATTACTAGTGTAATCAAGAAGTGTACAGTGTTTTATGACGATATTAAGGTAACACTAGCGGCTTAATAACATAGGCCCTACTTGTATATTGAAGCAAGTGCGTACAATTACATCGGTTTGGAAGTTTCTTAGTAGTTTCAAACATCGGAAGTGGAGCAAACTATACTTTTTTGGAATCCTTGTGCTCAGTCGAACAATTTGGTATGCTCTCTAGCGTAATTGAAGCAATTTGAAATTTGACGCTCCTGTATGGCGGCCATTTTGGATTTTGCTGTCTCCTGGAAGTTCCCAACACTTTCTTCTAAAAGGTCCATTGAAGTCAAATTAATCGTCAGACCTTACTAGCCAGAGAACGGTCACCGAATTTAGGTTTTTGACCTAACTATAGGAAAAACTGTTCATGCGACTAATCCATCAAAAAAGGGCTATTTTCAAAAATTATTATTAGGCCTAAACCTTATGTAAATGTTTCATTTAGTTAAACGGCAGATTTTGCGTTATACCACAAGAACCCTTCTTGTCCATCAAGGCCCCAACGAAGGAGTGTAGAATAACACGTCGCCTTGTATCCTAGAACTGGTTGGTTATATGATCAATCCACCGTAAATATCAAGTTAAATGTTATTTGTATCGTCTCCGTCATAAAAGCAGAAGCGTCAGATAAGGGTACGGATGTGTTACTGACGAGCCTTAACACTTTCCAAGTGGCAGACGTCACTTCCAAAATGTCACAAAATGTGTCAAATGTCAAAATTATTGAATTTCATCACCATATTGGAATCACCATGACAAATGCATTAAAATCGGTATAAACATAGTATTATTGGTTCAGTAATTCTTGAGAAAGACGTTGAAAGTTGGGAAAATTGTTTTGTGTATGGTAAAACTAACAGCCGCGTGGAAAGTGTTCAGACAAGGAGGTGTTAAATTAGGCATCGTAGCTTATTAGGCGACGAGAAAGAAATCCTGTTCAACTCACAGGCCCAATCGACCCTGTTTTTAGAAATTGGGGAAGAACTATAAATAGCCTGCAACTATTCACACGAAACACGAAACTATACATGTATGACAAAACACTGATGAACGGTCTCTACCATGCTAGATTGCTATTATAGCCCATATGTTAATTTATTAGGATTCGACAGTTGTCCTTCTTTTGAATTATAAAGTCGGTGAACAAAGTGGGACGTTCTAAGTTACTGCTATTTAACTACCACCTGCCTGGCACGAGCTTGTTAATCAGGAGGTACAACTTTAACTGAACATTTGGATAACACGTTTTATTAATTCTTTTTAAAGCACTGGATAAAATAACACGGAAAAGTGTTCTTTAGGTCCCAGATACTGGTACAATTTGATTGTTCCAGTATCGAGCGATGCTGGGACGTGTTTATTTTCCAGTATCGGACATGTCACTATACTGGTACACTAGCTACCAGGGTACACATGCTACCAGTAGTGATTTGTACCAGTATTGAACGATAATGGTACATGATTGTTGTCCAGTATGTATCGCACGATACTGGAACATTTTATTTTACTAACTTTGTACCAGTATCGAACGTTACTGATGGGTGTTCCAGTGCAACAGAGCATAAATTACCAAATATTGAATTATAAATATAAGCCCTCCTGAGTGTTGTACAACCATGAACATTTCAATCCTAAGTATGTGTATCATATATAATCAAAACAGCTTTGTTTTAAAGAACTCTTTTCTGTCCTTGTATGATTATCAGCATTGTAACATTTGTTATTAAACCTGATTTCGGATCGGCCAATACTTGATTATCCATACACGCTAATCCAACCAGTTACTGGCTACTTTTATGGTCTTGACTATTCAGACTTAGTACAGGCCTTAGTATAGGCTTGCATGTCAGCACACCCCCACCTAAAGTAACATACACCATTATGCTTACAACCCTTCACTGCAAAATGCATTTCAAGTTTCTTGTAACGCGGATTTCAAAACATTGGTCCCTTAGCGTGAGCATGTCCTTGAAGATTGCTTCTATTTTGTTTCCTTGCATGGCTGGAAAAATATTAATATACTTTTGCCAAGTCTGTGCAGTTGTACGGTTGTATGAAATACATTGTTATGTAAGAAAATGTTGCAAAATTAATGTATCTAAAGTTTTGATGAATATTACAGAAACAGACAAATTAAGTTGATAAATGTGGCTTGACCATTTTATTAAGCATAATTTAAGGATTAATTTGAAACCTTACATAACCATATTGGGCATACAAAAAGTGGTTCTAAATTATTCCATTTAACGCCTAATTAATTGATTAATTACGCGCGTAAATGAATTACACAGCAAACATGTTAACGAATGGATTGACAGATTTGTGTGGCTAACCATAAACATCTTTCTCTGTGATTATAGTGTTTATACAAAAACACCATTTAAACAAATATAGCCTATACCAAATGTTTGGAGGAAAATATTTCAAATACTAAAGGGATATTGAATTATTTTCCATTGTTTTAAGCACATCTTTACCTTTAATTTGATACCTTGCAAGTATGGTTTGGATACACAGTACTACTTAATAATTTCAACGAGTTTGGTCATTAGTTATTATACTTAATTAAGATATATTTTGGCTGGTTTTTTTTTTAAGTTAAGATAAATGTGAACTTGTTCTCAGCAGAATTGTTGACAATGATGAAAACTTCATATCCTGTGAATTTGGTGTTAATATCATGGATAGTTTTTGCTGGAGATTTCAAAAAGTAAATTTTTAATTTATTTCTTTATACTATGCTAATTAACCCTTTGAACCCGAAAGGCCGATAAATCGGCCTTATTTAGAACGCACGTATACCCGAAAGGCCGATTTATCGGCCTTTGATCAGGTGACACATTGATCACATGATTTTGAGTGGTCATATGACTTTCAAGTCATGTGATGTTTCCTCGATGTTAGATGCTTTGTTTCTGCATGTTTATGTTCGTGTTTTGATGTCATTTGCTGATGAAAACTGTCAAAAATAGCACGAAATGAGATGAATACGCATGCGCAGATAATTCTCAGGTAGACAGTAATGCATTGTAGTACGGTTATGAATAGTCATTTTGGCGATAAAAAACAGAATAAAGCTGACAAAAAGCAGATGTTTTATTACGAATATCATATTAGTACGATGATAGAGGGCAGTATATCACATATAACGATCAATCAGAGGGTGTACGATAGGAAATCACTACACATAGATTTATCCATTTTTCGCGAATATAACTCAGGGTGGCGCTACCCTCCCCCGCTAATAACTCAGGGTTCAAAGGGTTAAATCACCAAGCTGTATTATATAATATGATATTGTCTCCTTGTCTTCTATATTTTACTTTTTGCATAAGAGCGTAATTTCAATAAAATGCACTTATGGTAATTTATGCTATATGTTGCACAGTACAGTCCAGAATCTGGGACCTAAAAATGACAATAATGCCAAAGACAATAATAAATATAAGTTAAAAGTTTAACGGGTTCGCCGTCGGACGAGTTTTAATCTGTCAAGCTTTCGTCAGGATCAGCTCTGACTTCTTCAGGACCAAATTATTAAAATATTGAACAAAACATAGAGATTGCCACTTCTCTTGTTATCATCATTTGGGTTGCCCCTTGCCCGATGATTTGAGAGTAGGTGCCCTTTCCTACTTGTGAAGGAATTGGTGGCTCTATTTGGTCCTGAAGAAGTCAGAGCTAATCCTGACGAAAGCTTGACAGATTAAAACTCGTCCGACGGCGAACCCGTTAAACTTTTAACTTATATTATGAATACCCGTCGTAAAAGCCTATCTCACAATTACAATAATAAATGTTTACACTCCCCTCTCAAAAATTGTCCTGTTTCTGTTGGGGTTTCCGTCAATGTGTCTATTTCAAATACGATTATTAAGCTCGTACTCAAAGTTCCAACTGTGCCGCCATCGTCTGTTAGGAGAGGCGGTAAGCACAGAAATCGCACAGCTTATCTATAAGTATGGAGTACGCCCTCAACGTCCGTACACACAGTAGTTGGCGTTTAAAATAATTTAAGAATACAATATTCACATCATATTATATTCGCCAAAGTGCCACATATAAATTCGGCAAACTGTGTTACCGCGGGTTTTTTAATAGTATCAGTTATTGGAAGGCAATAGGGAGGAAGCCCACAGAATGATATGTTTCTATATTCATAGCAGATGTTTTTAATGACGTGAATGATAATTCTTTGGACAAACAATTCATGATAAAGCATATCAGTGCTCAGAACACAAAGAAAAACATATCATTGATTAATATGACTTCCTTTGCGTTGTGATATGATTTTCTATGATATGTTTTTCGGGAAAAGTGTACTTTAGGTCCCAGATACTGGTATACCAGCATCGGTCGATACTGGTACACAATGCTACCAGTGGTGTGATTTGTTCCAGTATTGAACGATACTGGGACATAATTGTGTTCCAGTATCGCCCGATACTCTTAAACATCGTATACGTACCAGTATCGTCCTATACTGGAACACTGACGTTGTTATCTGGGTGTTCCAGTATCGGACGATACTAGTACTGTCCAGAATCTGGAACCTAAAGCACATTTTCCCGTTGTTCTGTATGTACTGAGCTGATATGTTTTCTATAAGTATTCATCAGAAAACATATCATGTCTTTTATTAGAAACATCATCAGTTGCTCTGAATAGAAATGATTTATCATGCTGGTTCCCCACCCAATCTATGTAGTAGAACTCTGGTACTCCAGAACACAGTATCTCATGCATGGAAAGGGTTTATAAAATGACACCGCTGAAATGATATTCATGAACAAGTGTATGTCAAAACACTCAGGGGGTTGGTGGTCGGGGAGATAAAAACAAGGATGACCACTAGCTTAAACACTAAATATGGGATATCCTACATTCTTAAACTATTTTGTCTGTGTTATTGCGCTTTATTCCGTTGAGGGCGAAGACAGAATCAATCTAATCATGATATACTGTACTCTGGAGTACTAGAGTATACTCTGACATGATACTAATCATGTATACTGTATTAATATCCCATGTTGTTTTACTTGTTCTATACTACATAGATTAGGTGGGTTCCCAGTGTCGCCATTATTATGTATATGGTAATAGTACAAGATGTTTAAAAGATACGTTTCTTTCATATGTGCTGAAACTGGTATTGCACATAACTTGCGCAACATTGATGTCTCAACGCTTAATAAATAAGGTAAATAATAGCGGTTATACATGTAACGGGTTAGCTGCCATCTTGTCGGGAATAATAACTGTTGTTAAAGGAAGGGTCCCGCAAGCACGATATTGAGCATTATTTGTTAGAAAAATAATTATCGAGCCGAAATTGCGTAATTGTATAGAACAAAACACCATACTAGTCACAAAAATGAATAAAAACTGCCATCACTCAACATGCAATTTTTAAAATTCGCGGCGATCGAAAGTCCCGGTGTCGATGACGTCATGGGTATCGGTGCTAAAATGTGCGCATGTGCATTGTATAACTATGACATCATCGACACTGGGACTTTCGATCGCCGCGAATTTTAAAAAGGGCATGTTGAGAGATTGCGGTTTTTATTTGTTTTTGTCATAAGTGTAGTGTTTTGTTCTATATAATTACCCGATAGCTATTTTTCTAACATATAATGCACACTTTTATGCTTGCGGGACACCTCCTTTAAGAATTTCAGAAAGAAGACGCACCTGTTTCGTGATATGTAGGCCCAGTTGGTATCATGGTTCATATAATGATTTGGGCGTCATGCACCGGTTCAATTGAATAGACCGGGTGCAATTCCCCATGTAGTCCGTTGTGCATGGCTACATGGATTACCTCCATAATAAAACCTCCCACAATACATTTATAATTCGATCATAAAAATGAGATAGACGTGCAGTACTTGCTATAATTTTAATTACATTTTAATAGTCACGGGTAATATTCGATTGAGGCATTGAATCTATGGTCATCCAAACCCAATTCTAGAATGGAACTCAATTTATATCACTGTGCAATAAGGTTAATGGACCGAACCCATATTATACAATTCAATTTAGGAAATTTTCCTCGCAGCATTGTCACGTAATTTGGCATGATAATCTGATTCAGCAAAACCTGTAATAAGTCTTGACTACTCCTAGACACGATTGAATGAAATTAGCAAATTCAACTGACACGCCCTATATATTTACGATAACATGTAAACCATCAAATAGATATGGAAGCGTTATCTAGTATGTGGTGTCATTTTGAAGCTATTGAGTTTGCATACAAATTTTGAACCTCACATCGGTTTGTATCTCGTCCCTTGGCAGTAATAGTGGCAAATTGATTCGCTTTTAGCAAAATAGAAATTGAATTATCATAATCACTCACATTTGTATGTTGTACTTCGCTTTGACAAGAAATATATATTAAGTACGTTTTGTGGATTTGTGGCGTGTTTTTAATTCTTCAAAAGAGTCATCACGCATGGCAGACACGCAAGAGATATGCTCATTACAAACATGACTTCCACTATCAGATTATGTCATTTTAACAAAGTACCGTGTATGGCGATTGGTCAAGTTGAAATCCGCGCTTCGTACCCTTTACCGCATTATAACAAGTAGGACCAATGCAGTAGGACCAACTGCTAAACGTATTATTTCACAAACTGAGAAACTGGCATTATATGAAACCTTCGATCATCTATTATTTGGGGCATTGTCCTACGCAGAACTCGTAAAAAGTTACAGGTTAAAAAAGCAAAAGGTGCTGGTATCGTTACAAGTTACGATCGATTTGGAAGTGGCGCGCACTGATATCATTATCTAATTTACCAAAGGCAAGATACTAACTGTCGAAATGATCAACAGATTACCCGAGTAAAGCAAGGACAGTATTTATTCCTACACATTATGATTAATTAGAATACTGCAATTCTTCTACACCAAGTTCGTTAGCTTGCCAGTATCGACGATGTTCCTTGCAAAAATAAAGTACATTTAGAAATACATACAAACCACATTTCGCATGCATTCTGAGTTTTTTCTGAGCACATGCCTAATGGTGTCTCGAGACTGGATTATATCAGTGAATCCTTTCTTGCAACCAAAAGGCTATAGTAATTACTGTGCCATCCGAAAAAGATTTGTCAAGACATAGTCTTACAAATGGCATTTCTTGAATGTAAAAGTGTGTAGATAGTGGCCACTTCACTGTTGCCAGCTTGGCGTTTTGACCCTTTTTGGGTCGTTGTCGAGTTCCTTCTGGACGATCATTTTATACATACATACAATACATACACATGACGCGTTCTCTGAATGTCGATCTAATTAAGCATCCAGGGTTCATTGAAATACATGTATGTAACGCATGATCTAATCATTTCTGACTTTGTGAACACATTCAAGGAGGAGGTGTCGATATAGCATTTCTAGATTAGTCACAAACAAATCATTTTACAACCGTGAAACTGGCATTATATGAAACCTTGGAAAAAAGGTACTTTAGGTCTCAGATTCTAAACTGTACTAGTATCGTCCGATCGCTCGATACTGGTACAAAGTCAATGCTCCAGTATCGGGCGATACTGGCACATATAAAATGGTCCAGTATCGAGCGATACTGGCCATTTATCTGGGACCTAAAGTACACTTTATCCTAAACCTTTTATCATCCATTATTCGGGGCATTGTCCTCTGTTAATATTAAACACAAAATTGGTAAAAGGTTACTACAGATTCTACGGCAAAAGGTGCTGGTATCATTACCTGTTACGATCAATTTTGAAGTGGTGCGCACGTGATCAATTGTCACTGATATTATTAACCTAATTTACCAATGGCGAGATACTAACTGTCGAAATGATATACAGATTACCCGAGTCAAGCCAGGACAGTATTTATCCTACACATTATAATTAATAAGAACACTGCAATTCTTCTACACCGCGCTCGTTACCTTGACAATATTGACGAGTGCTGATTCGGAAAAAGTGTACTTTAGCTCCCAGATTCTGGACTGTAGGCCTGCTATTAAAATTTCCCAGTATCGGGCGATACTGGAACATAATTATGTACCAGTATCGTTCAATACTGGGACAAATCTTACTGGTATCTTGTGTGCCAGTGTCGCCCGTTACTGGAACACAATTTGGTGTTCTATATACACTGAGCCAAAAAAGAAACTTATACAATTTTAACAGATCACAAAATAAAATTTTGTGCATGAAAATGTACCAAATTTGGATACAATATTACTGCAATGTATTGCTTCAAATGGCAGTCAATAACCAATTATTTGCTTCAATGACACAAGAGAAATCTGCACTGACCCAGACAACGTCTTGCATCACAAGTCACAGCAAACAATTTCAGCAACATAAAGTTTAAAACATTTCATAGAGTCAAAACAAACTCATATCCAAACAAACAATGAAGTCATTAATAACGGGTATGTCCACCTCCAGCTTGCAGACAAGCTGTGCATCTCCTTCTCATGCTTCCAATCAAGTTCTTGATGGCCTGGGGAACATGGTTCCATTCTTCCTGTAGTGCTGCAATAATTGTTTGTCTATTGACAGGTGGATTGTCTCTTCTTGATACACGTCGTCCAAGCTCATCCCAGAGATGTTCTATTGGGGAGAGGTCTGGCGATGTACAGCTTGCCTGCAAGCTGGAGGTAGACATACCCGCTATTAATGACTTCATTGTTTGTTTAAATATGAGTTTGTTTTGACTCTATGAAATGTTTTTAACTTTATGTTGCTGTTGTTTGCTGTGACCTGTGTTGCAAGACGTTGTCTGGGTCAGTGCAGATTTCTCTTGTGTCATTGAAGCAAACAATTGGTTATTGACTGCCATTTGAAGCAATACATTGCAGTAACATTGTATCCAAACCAAAGTTTCTTTTTTGGCTCAGTGTAGTATCGACCGATACTGGAACAGTAACATCGTGCCAGTATCGACCGATACTGGCAACTTTTGTGTTTAGTATTAAAAAATACTGGTATACCAGTATCTGGAACCTAAAGTACACTTTTTCCGCCTATTCATATAATACACCAGATATTAAGTGAGGTTTGTAAAATACTTAATGTCATTGCAAAAATTAAGTTCATTTTGAAATACATACAAACAACATTTCGCATGCATTCTGAGTATATTGTCACGAGCACATGACGCGTTCTCTGATCTGAATATCGATCTTATTAAGCATCCGGACCGTACGCCATTGATGTTTGTAAGTCAATATCTAGTATTCTCTGAATTTGTGAACACATTCGGAACACTTCCTGAACACATTCAAGGCAGGAGATGTTGGCTTGAAATGTTGACTAAGACTAACACACACCGCAAATTGGAAGAATACACACACTGTATAAGGTAAAGAACAATCGTCCTACGATGACACAAATCAATGATTTCGTAACAAAACGTCTATATCATGATACATTTAGCATAGATTATAAAGGTTTCATAAATGTGTCGGTCGCATCAAGTGTTTAATCAATTGTGTTACTAAATAAAATTATAAACTGTATAAACTGAATTCCATCACATATTCTAAGTGATTATGTTGGTATATTATGTGTTAATAGATGCACTCATGGATTTATTCTTGTGGCTGTTAATAATGTTCCACGCAGCTATTGGTTCTACCATATTCAAAACAGATTGGTCAGAAACCTTTCCCAACTTTCAAAGTTTATCTCAAGGATTACTGTACCAATACTAGGCATGTTTGTACTTATTTCAATGCATTTCTCATAGTGATTCTAAATATGGTAATAAAATTCATTAATGTTGACATTTTTGAAACATTTTGTGAAATGTTGGAATGTCGTCTGCAGCTGCCTGCCGCGTGGAAAGTGTTAATAAAGTTCGTCAAAAGGGAGCAGGTAAGACAGGCATGGCATATACCTTAAAAACGGTTACAGTTTGTAAACTGCGTTCTCTATCACGGCTCTCTTTCAAGTTAGTATCGAGAACCTCAACATATTCAACTAACAAAGAGGGCGCACATTACAGCCTTTACAGGTAAATATTAGAGAGACAGTGGCAGAATCAAACGTATCAATGCTTGATTTAGGCAAAGCGAGCTTTACAGATCATGCTTTGTTTGGGGATATCGGTATAATTTAACTTACGTCTGCCTAATTTACTTTGACATGCTATTGGATCCGTTGAACACGTAATTATGATGTAGGCCTAAGATATAAAAATACTCGGTTTCTCCAAATCGGTCAAATGTCATTTGAATAGAAGAAGTGATGCCATACAAATAATATGTAAGTCGTCGTGTTCAGGTATGTAATGTTAAAAGGTCGAGCATGTACAGAAAATTCTTGTTGTGCAGAGATTGTTTTGAATATCTCCATTTTGAGTGGACGCCCGAGGCAATCATCCGTACGTCAGGGATAATTCAAAGCCTCAACAGCTTAACGGTGCTATATGCCGCTATTTTCAACCTATGAAATGTATGGTTTTCATTATCGTTATCCTCTCTAGACACTTTTCTCCTTGGTATTTTAGAATTTCGGTACCAAAATTCACGAGCAATTATGTCACTCAGTTGCTGGTTACGTTACAATGTCCTACTGTAGCCTGTATAAAGAAAAGATCAATAAAAAACAAACTTCAATTAGTCTGCCCTCTATTGATGAACTTTGATTAACACAGCTTTACTGGCGAAAATCGTGTTTGACGACATAATGTCAAAATATGTAGCATGCACGAAATGTTAGCGATACCAAAATTAAATCAAATCATGTCTATTGCTAAAATCCAGGTGTGTCATTATCAAGATGATTTAAATATACGGGCAAAGTGTACTTTAGGTCCCAGATTATGTTCCGGTATTATACGGTTATACCAGTATCTGGAACCTAAAATACTCTTTTTCCAAAAGATCAATAAAAACAGACGACGATGGCCACTCGATTTCATCGTTCCAATATAGCAACGGGAGTGCGCCATTTTGAAGTATTTTTAACAGTCATCGCCCGGTTAACGAGGAAAATAATGTTAAAAATAGTATTTACAATGGAGTCAACTCCAACGGTTTTGGATTGGAAAAAAAATCTTCTATTTTTGATGAATTTGATAAACATTCGCGATTACGTGTTATCCAATATGAACTCAAAATTTAGGATTCGCGTGCCTACCGTCATCTGATAAAAAGCAAACTTATATTCTGCCCTCTATTGATGAACTTTGATTAACACAGCTATACTGTCAAAAATCTTGTTTGACGACATAATGCCAAGCTATGTTTTATCCACGAAATATTAATGTAGCGATACCAAGATTGAATCTTGTCCATTGCTAAAACCCAGGTGTGTCATTATCAAGATGATTTAAATTTACTTTCAATGAATTATGCCGGGGCTTTCCTGAGTGTGAGTGAATGGCTTACCAGTATGTAAACTATTGAGCTCTTCCGCCTACAGCACTCTTATATCTCACCACTTGAGCAGTGGTATTCTATCAGGATTTCATACTTTCTTATTTCGAATAACAGTGAATGAGTTACGTGATATACTTGTAAGTACCACCTGAAGCGATGGACATGACGATTCTGACCTTTATGGCTGGGGTGGGTGGAGATGTTTTATACTTTGTTTGGTACGATAGTTTTCAGCATTTTGACATCCAACGCTTTAAAGGAGGTGTCATGAAAGCACAACATTGTGCATTGTATTATAGAAAAATATTTTTGAGCCTAAATTGCGTAGCTATATAGAACAAAACATCATACTTATTATACAAACTAATAAAAATCTCTCAACATACGATTTTTAAAATTCGCGGCGATCGAAAGTCCCAGTATCAGTGAAGTCATAGTAATATAATGGAATTGCGCAAATTTGAGCACCAATAACTACGACGTCATTGATACCGGGACTTTCGATCATCGCGAATTTTTTAATCAGTCTGGTAAATGAAGGGGAGGTACAAAGAGCAGCGATGGGCATTGTCAAAATTTTCCGCCGCACACTTGTTAATATTACATAGTCAAAATCCCCCCAAATATAAACCCTGTCAGACTCTTCCTTTCTCTACTGTTTTTTTAATATGCAAGCAAAACGTGTCGAACATCATCTAGGTACTAGGGGGGGCTGGGGTACCGCGCCATTTTGCAATATTTTGCGAAATCGATCGTGGTTATCACGTGATACGTATCGTGGAAAAATAATGTACACTGTTTTAACGAAATGCACTGTGGGATTGTGTTACCAGCCTAAAATCATAGAAGTCGCAAACCCGGTCGCAAACTTGCTTATAATTGAGCCTATAACAAGCTAAAAGTGACATCTCTGAATGTATTACCAAAGTGTGCAAAGGGGAAATTGTCGAACATACTGGTAAAATGGTTTTACAACAAGTTTTGCTATCATATTATCAAACTGAACTCAAGTTAAATCACTCTATTTACCGAGCAATAATATAATTGTTTACGCATTTTAATTGTTTAGATACAAAGTTAAATAAATCAAGGATACATTTATGATAGATAAATAAATAAAAAGAAAACTATAAACGCATGGGCGGCATTTATAATTGATAAAAATTGACATAACAATGATATTACATTAATATACCATCAAGTTTAAAAAATAGAAAAATAAATGGAAAATTCGAACCCGTGATTTCCGATCGCCAACGACATGGCCAACCTACACACGCCACAGAGATTCACGACTGTAATTGTCATAGTTTTATTATTTAACCATGTCCATTTATTTATAACGAACGGATTTTTATTGTGCCATTTTTGCCAAATGTGTGTGTTGCTCTCGCACAAAATGTGTTTGTAATTTGATTATAATTCTTATTTTTAAAAAAACGGTAATTTTTTTTGACATTTTCGAGGAAAAAAATGGCGTAAACTGATACGGTAAACGCCAGCAGTGTGATGTCCGCGTGGTGGGCAAGCATACAGATGATGCTAAGCAAATCCAGCATATAAACTGCAAAAAGTGCTCCTACTGGGGCTCGAACCCACAACCTCTCGCTCCTCATGTCAGCTTTCTACCCACTACACTAACCGTACTAATTGAAAAAATCTAACGCAAATAATTTATTTATATCATGGGTCATGGGTTAATGCACTGTGTTAGATTCTACAATCCCGGCCGCCACTCTGTTCAAAGGCACAAAAAAGTGTACTTGTTTTATGCTTTTTTTGCAATTCTGAGGTGTGCAGTTCGATTTTCTTTCTCGAATTGTTTAGAAAACCATCCATTATAGAACATCTGAAATTTAAAATGAACTGCACACCGGGGAAAGTATGATGCCAAGGGCATATTTTTTGCACGTAAATCCAATACAAGAGTTCTGAAAATCGACACAAATATGACGTCATAACCATTGCTTCGGGACAAAATGGCGCGGTACCCCACCCCCCCCCCCCCCTATCTAGGTACTTTAACAATGCTGCAGCGCCCTCCATAACGGTTATCCGAAATAATTTGCGTCCTAGAAGATACTTCTCCCATAATTAATATAGACCTCGTGTTCAGACACGCACAGACATAATTGATTATAAATGTTCACCTGTTCTCTGACAATAGATACACATTGTTACATGTCGTTATAGGTTTCTCTCACGTCCACCCATTGTGATTTCTTTTGGGATGGGGCGGGCGGGGGGGGGGGGGGCGAATTTATTAACCGTACACACTCACTGTATAAATGTATTGCTGTACAATGTACATGTGCTATGCGCTTTACTCCGTCAGGTATCAAATGTTGTTTACGGTAACGAACATCGCGGGCGGGGGTGGGGGTAGTCAGTCCGACACCTGGAGCGGTTTGGGATAGGGGAATAGAAGGTAACCCTCATGGGCTATGTTAGTTGTGGGACCGGTTTGGACCTTCTTCATCTTGTAACCCCTGTATTTGGGACGTGGAGGTCGGGCGGGTCGGACGGTGCATCACGGCTGTTTGCGGGCTAGTGGGAAATGTTCTCGCCCTTGCTCCCTCGGACATTTCATTTCTGTCATGTTCACGTTGTGATTAAATTGGAATTAGTTGCGTTCTTATACCCTGGACATGTAAACCATTCATGTTTCCATTAGTATTAGTAAATGATAAATCAATGTCATAAAAGTGTGGGAAATTTAAAAAGTTTTGTCGTATAAATTATTCCAAATTTGTTCCCTGCCTGTCCTAAAAAGTCCGATATTGTATTACTGGTGTTGGGGCCATTGAATGACAACAACCGCCACATACATTATTCAGCGCACACTGCATACTAGTTAAAATCACAGTTATTCGGCCGAGTGCACCAATGACGGGTAGCTGAAGAATAGCGCTACCTCGCTAGTAACTGAGGCGTAACCCAACATTTTGAGAGCGCCAATGCCGGGTAAGCTACTAGGCTAGTAACTGGCGGGTAATTTACGCTAAATGTTATACCTGACCGGACCCAAGAGTAAGTTGGGGCATAACATTTTATGCCACAAGTCAGTCGATTCTAGCAGTAGCGTAAATTTGTTGTGAACATTGGAGGGGATGATTCGCTGATGCTGAAAGACCAATTTCGCTTGCATGCCCAGGGGATGTATATTTGAAGTGGAATGTGACCCCCTCATAAGCTGAAATATTTTATATTTTGAAAATCCATTCATGCAATTTGGGGATTTTTTTAGTCAAAATTTAGATCAACTCCTTTTGCCCATTCAAACACTAATCGCACCGAATTTGGGTCATATTTTGACCAAAATGTACTATAATTGTCCAAGGATCTTAAATAATGACTAAATAAATAAACTTATTATTGTTTTTATTAATTAAAACTGAAGTTTCAACATTATTGTGAGTGGAAGGGTATAACTAGAAGAAAAAAAATAAAAGTATATCGTGCCGGGAAACGAACCGGGGTCCTGCGGTTAACAGGCGAAGGACAAGGTACCATGCCACGGAAGTATGAGTGTAAAGAGGTGTGTTATAATTGTATATAATTGTTTGTATCGGGTGCTTGTGTTTGTCATTAAAATTGTGCTTTTTGGTGCAATATTTGTGTGTGCCCCTCGCCCAAAATATGTTTGTAATGTCTTGATAGTCCTTATTTTTGAAAAGCGTTGAACAAATTCGAAGTTTTTGGCCAAAGAAATATACCGTCATTTTTGTTCGGAACGCAGGCAGACTCAACGTGATTATTTATGTTAATTATGTACACTCACCTATGACCTAGCGAGTGACGACACATTTTAAATATTACGGAGGACCACTCACGTCAGTATTTTACAGTAACCTATAGGTTAACACTTCGCATATGCGCCAATTAATTTTGTAAGGGGACGATGCTGATTAATGTGGATATTTACCTCGCTAGTTACTATTCTGTTGTTATTCGCCAGTTGTGCTCTAAGAATTACATCGTTAGTAAGTTACGCTACAGTTACAGCATAACTACTAGGGAGGTAGCTTACCTCCCTATTAAGTTACCCGTCATTGGTGCACTCGGCCGATTGTATAGTACAGAACATGCCTATCCTTGGAATTATTATGCTGTGCACGGTTTATTATCCACAAGTTTGCTTGTGTGTATTCTACAAAATGTTCAAAACACTTATTTTTTCTAAGCTTATCATAATAACCAAAATAAAAATGAATAAATAACCACAATATTAAGGTTGAAGGAAAAAGTGCACTTTAGGTACTGGCATATCAGTATCGTTCAATACTGGAATATAAAAGTGACCAGTATCGTTCGTTACTGGTACGATTTTAATGTTCCCGTATCGGTCGATACTGGATGGAACACCAAATTGTGTTGCAGTATCGCTCGATACTGGAAAGTCTTTATGTTCCAGTATTGGGCGATACTGGTACACATGCAACCAGTAGTGATTTGTCCCAGTATTGAACGATACTGGTACATATTTGTGTTCCAGTATCACCCGATACTTGAACATAAACACGTTCCAGTATCATCCGATACTGGCGTTCCAGTTTCATCCGATACTGGAACACTGACTTTATACCAGTACAGTCCAGAATATGGGACCTAAAATACCCTTTGTGCGGATAATCCAATGATATACTTTATTTACAGATCTTCTGCTTCACTTTACCTACTTGGGGAATCATCGTTGACCCTTTAAATGGCAACACCCGGAGGCGTAATGGTGATCATTTTGTTAAAGCACAATCTCTGTTTCTAATCATGTTTTCCGATCAGAGGGTACATTTTTCCGTTCAGGGTAAAGGGTCAATCATTGGCAGTGCCATAGGCAACTAATAAAGGGATCAATTCCAAAATGATGTTTTAGAAAAAGTGGCACTTTTCAAAATCGTATGCAAGAAAGTTAGAAAAATGTCATTTTGGGGAAATGTGACTGTTTTGGGAAAAGTTAACATGATATTGAAAAGGGGAAACTTTGTGTCGGTAGCCAAGGGTTTTTTCTTTTCGTAAATCTCTAAAAAACGCCTAATTGTGGGTGGATTTATGCACACAAACTCGTATAAAATCTTGAAAAGTGCCATTTCTTTTTTTAAAACATAATTTTTGTGAAATGTGACTATTTTGGGAAAAGTGATAAGGATATTGAAGTGGAGGAACTTTCTATGGGTATCCAAGTGATTTTGCTTTTCATAAGTGTTTCAATCTCTGAAAACGTTCAATTGTGTGTAGAGTTATGTAAACAAACGTAATCAAATTTTAGGGGGTGGGGGCTTACTTTTTTTAGTAGATATGGTATGCGTATGAAATTCTGTGAAGATGCTATTTATGTTGTGACTCCGGATCGCAAATGAACTTCTAAGAATTCTTTCCACATCATCCCCGGCCCCATAGCCTTATCTCTATTATGTTGACCATGTAGATCCTATACAATATCTGTGGGGAAGTCACAACAAAATCCCTGCATACGCCTTTCCCCTCCCCTTCTGTGCCCCTCATTCTAAATTCCTGCTAACATTGCGGAGAGGATGAAACGCGAGCTTCTGTCAACCCAGTTCTTTGATTAAGGATTTAGTCATGCTGCTATACTGCGGACAGACCTCTCCTCGGACAACTAACCATTTTATATATTTTATACCGTAATTATTCCTCTCGATAAAATTGATTGTTATCCTATTAATATTGCTAATAACACTTTCCATGCGGCTATTTGTTTTATCATAGTATACACATTTTTCAGAAACCTCTCTCAACTTTCAAGGTCTATCTCAAAGATTACTGGAGCCAATACTATACATATTTGTACTTATTTTAATGCATTTCTCATGGTGATTTCAAATCTGGTAATGAAATTCAATAATTTTGACTTTTTTGAAAAATTTTGTAACATGTTTGAATGTCGTCTGCGGACCTTGCCGCGTGGAAAGTGTTAAGGAAGGGCAGCCTGCACTCTGTGTTTTTTGTGTAATTGTCTTAAAGGGATATTAACAAGTGTTTGGGTGAAAATATTCTTATTCATTTAAATGATTCATAATTTTTCAAATTATTATTCTAATAATGTATATTCAAAGATAATTAAATGTTCAAATGAAATTTGAAATTTTAGACATCTACATATCTCTCGATTGTTTCAGTGTTATTATACTATAGGGTTTATCCGTGTTTTCGATTAGCTGACATCTTGTCGGGAATAATATCTGTATTTGAAGATATTCCGAAGGAAGACACACCTGTTTCATGATATATAGGCCAATTTGATAACACGGTTGATGCACTGAGATGGACGGATGTCATGCACCAATTCAATTTAGTGTAGAATAGGCCGGGGGCGATTCCCCCCTTTGCAGTCGGTTGCGCATGACCACATGGATAACCTCTATAATAATGTAGCTCGATAACAAGGTACAGTCAGACCATGGAATTAGTAGAGCGAGAAGGAATAACAACGAGATACCTAATCCGATTATCTATTAAACTTTACAAAGGATTGGACATTGCTACGTACCCTATGTGTTTAATCTTATTGCCGACTATAATCAATTCGAAAGTTGTGAATACACATTTTGCTTTATGGCCATGTGTTTTGAACTGACCACCCAAAAAGGGTGGCGGCGTTGCATTTTTGGTGACGAATCATCCATCTCTCTCTATTAACTCAACAACTAAATGTGGTAGAGCTATGGTTTTGGTGTCATTTGAAAGCTTATTTATCTAGCTACACTGTGTGAATAAATCAGGTATTTCTATAACTGTTTGGCTGAGATATGATTGATTATATTTCGAAAGTCAGGGGTGGCGGCGGTGGCGGTGGCGGCGGTGGCGGTGGCGTTGTGTACAATCTCTATGGGGAATATAGAAAATGTTCCCAATTCTACGTTCAAATTATAATAACTCCTGATCTCTGTATGGTACAAACATGATTTTGCGCTCATTTTATAGATTGTTTTATATTCTATAAGTTTCTGTTTCAACAAACCTGTCAACTATTACGTAACAATTGTAATCACGAATCGATTGAATTGTCCTTGGCCTTTTCCCTATTCACTACACAGTGACTTGCCCTAATTCATCGGTTTTACATACATGACTATAACAACAGAATTATTCAACCGATGATAGCAAAATTATACATTTTTGGAAAGCTCTCAAATAGGGGAATTCAAAAATCTCGCTTAAATCAGGATAGGGTGAATAGCCAAAAAAATATATGTGAAAACTCTAATAAATATGAAATGTAAAAGTTTGCGCTCATTTACTTCCCGATATAGTATATTTCAACAAGTTACCCTTGACAACCATTATGTTCTGATGGGTAAATTGCATGAGGAACTAATATGCACAGTAAAATGATGATTGGGATAGGAATAAAAAAAATATTGAGCTTTAATCAAAATATGAACAAAATCGATATTCTTTGAACATTCTTAATCACAAGATGTTACCATTAGGTCCTATGCAAATTCCAATCGCATATTTGGATTCCTTGTGAGATTTCCGTTCAGAAAATATATACTTTTTATATGGGTAGAACAAGTAATTATTGCGATATGCTAATTCGAATCTCAGATGGTGTAAAATGTAAAAATCTGGACATGCAACGGGAAGGGTGGCGAGTTCAAAACACATGGCCTTATACATTTCTATGTGGAATAAATGCTCAAAAACGCACGAGACGCGCTGGCACATCGCAATTGGGAATGTATATTTGAAGAGGTATTTTGCAAAAGGGCTATGGTGCATTTTTTCAAAAAATGAGTTTGATATAGAAATGTATAGGGAAAAATCATATGTTTCAAGGGAACAAAGTCATTTTTTTTCAAAAAGACCTACATCTCATTGTAAACAGCCATTGAAATTGTTGTTTTGTTGCAAAAGGGCCTGTATCCAGAATTATATCGGGATACTCCATCTGTTTGTACATAAAGAAAAAATACCACACACAAAAAATCATTTATTTTAATCATTGAAAATAAATAAGTTTGATATTGAAATGTATAGGTCACAATCATATGTTTCAAGGAAATAAAGTCATTTTTTTTCAAAAATACCTACATCTCATTGTAAACAGCCATTGAAGTTGTTGTTTTGTTGCAAAAGGCGAGTTTTGTTGCAAAAGGGCCTACATCCAAATTTTCAAAAAATGTAAACATGATTTAAAAAAAAATTAAAACTACCACATTTAAAATTTATATCAATTTCAATTAGTATGTAGTGTACCTCTTTCATAATCCATTCAGTTTTTCAATTGCTCAACTTGAATATTTAGAAACAGTTTTTTGACTTTTTCTCAATAAGAGCCAAAGTGGATGTAGGCCCTTTTGCAAAATACCTCTTCAATTTTGTTAAATGTATTATATGAAAATGGCAACAAGTATAGCTCCTTGAATAACATAATACGATAATATTGACCTGTTTTGACCAATTAAATATGAAAAAAAATCATTATTAATAATATTAAATATTCCGTTTACATGCGGGTAATTAAATTGGTCGCACATTATACATTAATTAACAAAACACAAATGTGCCATACTGCCCCTTCCTCATATACTGCATCAAAGACAATCACATTTTATAAGCCAAAAATACTCTGCTACAACTATCAAGGTCCATATAATTCAATATGGTTTGCTTATAGGTCCGGTATGAGCAGAGACAAACGCATCAGGATACTATCGCTATATGATTTTATTGTATTCAGATTCAACAACGTTATTGGTACACCTGTTCAAAACTCCCGCCAACAGACCCACTACTAATTCCATGGCTATACAAAATTGGCATTATCACGTGACGCTAAGCTAGGATAATGCTCTCTAATAGGATTTAAATAACAATCAATGTTATACATGTAGCTCGGTTATGTGATTGGAGCTTTAATCATGGATCATTGTT
The DNA here is from genome assembly GCA_035610835.1 of Ophiura sarsii. NCBI lineage: Eukaryota > Metazoa > Echinodermata > Ophiuroidea > Amphilepidida > Ophiuridae > Ophiura > Ophiura sarsii. The sequence goes on along the minus strand of CM069442.1, from coordinate 10,276,161 downwards.
ATTCCTTCTGTATACTGTTTCTATGGTCATACATACAATTAAAATCAGTGACGTAATAAACTTGCGATAAATGGGCATCTGGCCCCTGCGTCTATTGTTCATTGTAGTCATTGCTCTCTGTCTGTATTAATGTCTACATTCACTTCATAAACAGCTGAATTCCACTCGTGTTTTACGGTGTATAAATTGTCATCTTATTCTTTACGATTACCAATTAATTTTAATGTTACATACATGCACGTGTTTCGAGGGGAAATGATAATAAAGCATTTCAATAAAAGACTAAATTTAACTCAGCATTTGGCTTTTATACAATAATGACCAGGATAAGGAGTAACTGATTTGATTTGTTATCACATTAGGCCAAGTAAAATAAGTTATATGTTGCTCGACCCCGCCCGCCTCCTTTTTTACTATTTACTATTTCAAAAAAAAAGAGGATTTTTAAAATAAAAAATAATAATTTTAGGCTCTCTCACTTTTTTTACTGTTTCTGAACTTAGAAACTTGCTTTAAGTGGACTTAAATGAAACAAATTTGTTTGTCATTAGACTGCATCACTTACTCAAACAGTACAAAAACCATACCATGGCGTGCATATCAAACATGACTGCCATTTGGAATAAAAATAGCAAAAAATGGGAAAATAGTAAATAGTAAATCCCTGCCTCGTCCCTGTCTTCAAAAATCAGGACGAGGTAATTTATTTTACTTGGCCTTACTATACATATTGTGAATTCATAAATTAGTTTGTACCCGATGTTTCCATTAAAAAAAAATCATATCGAATCTTACACTGGGTGTTTGTTTAAATCCCGGGGGGGGTACTCGGATTTGGTTTGGTCGGGGGTGTGCCGCTGGAGATTCAAAACACATACCCATTTTTAGGGGTGATTTTGGAAAAATTAGTACCCATTTTTAGGGGTTTTGCTTCATTTTAGACCAAATTTTCGCAAATTTTCGCGAAAATAGACCTAATTTTGGCAAATTTTCGCGAAAATATACACAAATTTCGCAAAAATAGACCCATTTGTAAAAAGTGACCCGATTATTAGGGATTTGCAGCACAAAATCATACCCCATGTTTAGGGATTTCGTGCCCAAAAAGCTACCCATTAGAGCGGCACACCCCCGTATACCGTCTTAGGCGAGTAGCCCCTGTTGTCTTTTAATCCGTTAGCAGTCATATGCCTGCTTTTTTTCTTCAGTAAAAACACGCTGATAGACATAGGTGCCTCTTGGCTCTTTACGGGTTACAACCTGAGTGGTTTAAAGCACTGGTATGCAATCCCCTTTCACGCCTCATATGCCAGACATGTCGCATAATACATAATCGAACGTAAATGTGCAGCTGTTCACTGACAATAGATACATTCTTGCATACCGCAATAAGTTTCACTTTTATGAGATGCAATTAATTATGCAGTTAAGGGAATACGATACGACAATTTGATACCAAGCTTCATCAGGCTTTTTTCTTCTTCAAATAAACACAACCCATGAACTCTGGTTATCATAATGCATTGCTAATATCCAAGCATGACACCAGTAGGTTTGAATTGGCATACGTATTCTGAAATGCCATAATTTTAGCGATCAATGCGTTCATCATTTTAAGAAATCTATCAGAGTCTGAATGTCGGAACCACCCAATATTAAAGTGTGTTCAGGATATTTAAAAAAATGCATATGTGGATAACACCAGAATAGCGCTCTAACTCATAGATTGATGTTGTACTACAAATTAATCTGAATTATGATACAGTAGTCGATTGACCAGTAGCGTAACTAGGGTTTTCAATTTTGTGACTATTATTATTATCTCTAAACATGACCGGCCACAAAAATCCGGTTGTGTGTTTCACCAAAAAAAGTTCCAAATATCGGAATTTCAGCCGGTTTTTGCTTATTATGTGAGGGAAATGATGCTATAAGATTCAGACTATAGAGTTAAGATATTTTTCAAAATGGCGATTTAAACAAAATAGAAGTGGCAACCCCTCCCCTACCTATCGGACTTTGACGGCTTACCATACCCCCGGGTAAGGTGGTAACCTCAATTTATTTTGGTAAAATTGAGCCCGAGGAAGTAAAAGCGATCACTAGACGCCCTAGGTCACTGTCTTCTGCGTTTTAGCGCATCGGCGTAAACCCTTAGGAGGACGAGGGTTAAGAGACTTTCTCTTGGGTATTTTGGGATTTCTATATCAAAATTCATGAGTAATCATGTTATTCAATTGCTGGTTACGTTACAATGTCCTGCCGTAGCATGTAATAACAGTAAGATCAATCAATAGGGGGGGGGGGGGGGTACCGCGCCATTTTGTCCCGAAGCAATGGTTATGACGTCATATTTTTGTCGATTTTCAGAACTCTTGTATTGGATTTACGTGCAAAAAATATGCCCTTGGCATCATACTTTCCCAGGTGTGCAGTTCATTTTAAATTTCAGATGTTCTAAAATGGATGGTTTTCTAAACAATTCGAGAAAGAAAATCGAACTGCACACCTCAGAATTGCAAAAAAAGCATAAAACAAGTCAACTTTTTTGTGCCTTTGAACAGAGTGGCGGCCGGGAAACGTGGGAATGATCATTTAACACAATGCATTAACCCATGACCCATGATATAAATAAATTATTTGCTCATGTGTTTTTCAATTAGCACGTTTGCTGTAGTGGAGAGAACGTCGTCTTGAGAGCGAAAGGTTGTGGGTTCGAGCCCCATTAGGAGCACTTTTTGTTTTATATGCTGGATTTGCTTAGCTTGCCGGCATCATCTGTATGCTTGTCCACACGGACTGCTGGAGTTTTAATACCGTATCAGTTACGCCATTTTTTTCTTCTCGAAAATGTCAAACAAAATTACCGTTCTTTTAAAAATAAGGATTATAATCAAATTACAAACACATTTTGTGCGAGAGCAACACACACATTTGGCAAAAACGGCACAATAAAAATCCGTTCGTTATAAATAGATAGATATGGTTAAATAATAAAACTATCACAATTACAGTCGTTGATCTCTGTGGCGTGCGTAGGTTGACCATGTCGTTGGCAATCGGAAATCACGGGTTCGAATATTCTTTTTATTTTTCTATTTTTTAAACTTGATGGTAGATTAATGTAACATCATTGTTATGTCAATTTTTATCAGTTATAAATGCCGCCCATGCGTTTATAGTTTTCTTTTTATTTATTTATCTATCATAAATGTATCCTTGATTTATTTAACTTTGTATCTAAACAATTAAAATGCGTAAACAATTATATTATTGCTCGATAAATAGAGTGATTTAACTTGAGTTCAGTTTTATTAATGATAGCAAAACTTGTTGTAAAACCATTTTTACCAGTGTGTCCAACAATTTCTCCTTTGCACACTTTGGTATACATTCAGAGATGTCATTTTTAGCTTGTTATAGCTAGGTTATAAGCAAGTTTGCGACCGGGTTTGCGACCTCTATGATTTTAGGCTGGTAACACAAACCCACAGTGCATTTCGTTAAAACAGTGTAAATTATTTTTCCACGATACGTATCACGTGATAACCACGATCGATTTCGCAAAATGGCGCGGTACCCCAACCCCCCTAATCAATCAAAATCAAACTTTTATACTGACCTCTATTGATGAACTTCAGGAGATTGGGCCAATATCCCTATAATTGGTCAGTTTATGACATTACAATTCAAGATTGTGTGTAGTTGTATTTATTGCTTTGGACTATTATAGCAGGGCCTTTTAACATAGCCACACATTTACAAATATAATTGTTTATGTTGATATAGAATTCAACAACTCCCCCCATGCGCTGCTATGGGCAATCAGCACGCCGATCGAAACGCGCTACGCGATGGCGCAGCCGCAGTGGGGTGTTGTTGTTTTTTGAATAGTCGTGCCAACTGTTTACCACGATGTTTGAAACTTAAAGGAACATGATTATTATTTAAATATGGTCATGTAAGTTTTATATTTTTCTGAAAATTGAATGAAATTGTTAAATGAAGTACAATAATAAACTATGTTCTTATTTGCATTATCTATTTATGAAATGGCGTTCAAATCCATGGTCGTTGTTGAAAGGGATTAAATCATGTTTCAGCTTGACGCGCGAACACCGTTGTCGATTGGTGATGCACACGCTGAAACATGATGTAATCCCCAAATCACAATCATTCCAGAAGACAAGTCTGGAAAATAGCAATTTACGAATGATAACAATACAAATCTGCAGATTTCATTAACAAACACATGAGCTAAAATAGTACTGCATAGCACCTTAAAATTAAAATACTAATACACCCACGCACTAACCTTACACACACACAAACCTTACACGTCCATGATGAAAATATTACACTTATTAACTGCCACATAAATTATTCAATATCATGCTCCTTTCATAATCAAAGTTTGTGCAGCATCAGAAATGTATTTATATAGCCAATCATTACATTTATTTTGAACGTAGCTTGTTATCTGCAGTTTACTTTAATGCATTCTACAAACGTTCCCAACTCCCAATACTTAATAGTTCTATTTTATCCATAACAACAAAAATGAAAACGCACTCGTGGGATATAACACTTTAATATTGAATTTCTAAGAGCAAGACTTAAAATAAAACATTAATAATGGCAGTCGTTCGTAAAACAGTGAGATTAAGATAATCATCCAAAGATATACTGCGGGTATAAAAACTCCAAATCTTCAGCTTCACTTTACGAACACGGGAATCATTTTGGTAATGATGGGACTGTCGTTACACTCTTAGAAAAAATGGTTCGTTTAAGAACCCTTTTTTGTCCAGCGGGGAGCACCTTTTGGCCTAAAAGGTTCTAAAAAGAACCTTAGAATGGTTCTTTGAAGAACTTTCAAATTTTAAATAAGACATAAAGGTATATTAACTTTTTGTTTTTATGTAATATGCAAATTCAAGAGAAATGTAAACAAATTTAGTCCTTTTCAACTGTTAAAAATCATTTATTCTTGGCTAAAAACATTTTTTACCGTTTTACCAAGAACCATTGAGGGTTCTCCATAATTTTTCCCCAAAAGGTTCTTGAAGCTTGAGGAACCATTTTCTTGGCTAAAGAACCCTTTTAGAACCTTTTTTGGTTCTAAAAGGAACCCAATGAAATTTCTATAGGGTTCCTTTTAGAACCAAAAAAGGTTCTAAAAGGGTTCTTTAGCCAAGAAAATGGTTCCTCAAGCTTCAAGAACCTTTTGGGAAAAAATTATGGAGAACCCTCAATGGTTCTTGGTAAAACGGTAAAAAATGTTTTTAGCCAAGAAGAAATGATTTTTAACAGTTGAAAAGGATTAAATTTGTTTACATTTCTCTTGAATTTGCATATTACATAAAAACCAAAAAAGTAAATATACCTTTAGGTCTTATTTAAAATTTGAAAGTTCTTCAAAGAACCATTCTAAGGTTCTTTTTAGAACCTTTTAGGCCAAAAGGTGCTCCCCGCAGGACAAAAAAGGGTTCTTAAACGAACCATTTTTTCTAAGAGTGTATATACAGATCCTTAATAGGAATACGAATTTATTAGAGATAGAAGTTTTATATTTACCGATTCCGGTAGCGATAGTACCCAGGAGCCAATAGATAGTTCGATCAGTTCCAAATTGTTGGCGAAGCCACATTACAGTAGCGAATGGATACAGAAGGACGCGGGCGCACATAGAGGTAACAAGCACACTTGTACATCATATGCGTGGCGCGTATGTGCGACCAAAACTGCGTGAGCGTGACCATAATCGCGTGCGTGCGCTTGGATCACTTTTTCGCGCGGATAGATAATAACCGAATATTTCTCGCCAATTTGGAACTGATTGAACTATAACAGGAATCACTTGTCATGTAGAAAATGACAGTTTTGTTTTATTTCATTTTTGGTCAATGTTTCCTATGTCAGGGGATATGCAGCTCTCACTAGCTCTTGCACATCCAGGTTACTGATTCACTACTAATTCCTTATATTATTTTAGCCGAAATAAAGAAAACTAAAGAGTACTCTTTGGCGACAAAAAAAACCCTGTTCTTCGGGCAAACGGACCTCTCAGGTAGGTCGGGTATTATGGGTGTATGTTTTTCTTATTCTTTAATTTTTTCAATTTTTTTCGTGAAATTTGTTGGTGAATTTTAACTTTTTCTGATAATTGAAAAATTACAAAACATTTCAAACATTTTGTTTTTAAATCAAAATTTTCAACAATAAACAATTTCAACACAAATGAAAATTCAAGAAGAAAATAAGGTCGCACAGGCCCTGTAGTACAGGGTATTTAATTAGATTGATGTTTGTTATTTTAGAATGTGTGTTTTAATTTAATTTACTCTTTAAAGTAACTGTGCCCTCGGATGAATGAAATGTTGGTTTATCTTTTTTATATATGGCATATTGACAAATTCGTGTGACGATACTTTATTCTAATTGAGATCATGCATATTATGCACTTCGGCGTATGTACTCAATATCACCCTTGTAGTAAGTGTGAATATTTGATGAAACCTTGACAGTGGAATGTAAAATTGGTAACGTTTGACGAGCTTCAAAATAATTACTTAATCCGTGAAACATTAATAACAACGAGTACACGTGGGGATGGCAAATACAATTATTCATTTTTAATGGTTTATTACATTCAGCATACACTATATCCGTTTTGTACATATTGAACACAATGATTTCAGATATTATTTCCTGACAATGAATGTTTCTAAAAATAAAATCAAAAAAAATTAAGTTGTCGTAAGGATCTAAATAGCGATTTTTGCTATACAGGGTATCCCAGAATGCATTATACCCGGGAATTTGTATTTGATTGGCTTTAATTACGATTGCTAATTGATATTTATTAGGAATTGTAAATTAATTTGAAGAAAAAAGCCCAGTTTTAAAAGACAATACAAACTATTTAGTAGAATGGTAGATTCCATGTTTTGACTGAAATCATCTCATTTGTAAGTCTTTAAAATCACTGACTATGTTCAGAACAAGGTTTATTGATATTTTATGCAGGGAATTTGCTGTGTCTTGTTTTAAGTTCCATTAACAAATGTGTTGATGTCAACGATTTGTTATATTTGTAAAGTGATATTTTTATGACTTGCTCAGTCATGCAATCCTTTCATTGCCCAGAGATTGTTAACAGTCATGCTGAGAGGTTAACACTTTCCACGCACCTTTTAGTTTTTCCATATTATACAAAACATATGTTTTTAGAAACCTTTTCCAACTTTCAAGGTTTATCTCAAGAATTACTGAACCAATACTAGGCATATTTGACGGTACTTATTTTAATGCATTCTCATGGTGATTCAAAATATGATGATGGAAATTCAATAATGTTGACATTTTTGAAACATTTTGTTTAATTTTGGAACTGTCGTTTGCAGACGTCTGCCACGTGGGAAGGGTTAAACATTTGCTGAGGTGCACTGATATTGAAAACAGGTTCAGGTATAAATCTGTAGAATACGAAGCTGTGTTGTTGTAAGTAACGGCAGGGGAAAGGTCCACTTATATTTCGGGAGTTAAATTGAGATAACCTGTTGTTTTTATGTTTAATATGTTCAATACAGTATAACTCATTTTAAGTCATCCTGTAGTTAGATTAATGTTGCCAAAATGTGTTGATGTTTCGCTGAGAAACAACACTTAATAAGGAGTCGACATTTTCTATTGAGATTACAGGGGTAACAGTATAATTCCGTAAACTTATATACAGCCACCTCCTGCTATATATCTTCTGACCCTCTGTAATAGATATGAAATAATTTTAAAAATTGTCCCTATCACGAGCCCCTTCAATTTAGATTCAGGGTTTACACTGCTGATGAAATACTTACTTCAGTAAATCTAGTCCTTATTGAAGACCTGGTCACGTAGCTACTGCGGACGAACCTATTTTATATAATTACTTCCTCCGATAAAATCGATTGTTATTCTATTAATATTACTCAAGGAAGGGTAGCCTGCACTCTGTGTAATTTGTGTTATTGTCTTCAAGGAATATTAATAAGTGTTAGGAGAAAAACATTCCTATACACTTCGAAACTATAATAAATTCATTTTAATATTTAACAATGGTCTTACCGTCGAAATGCGCATAGAAATATAGAAATATAAAATACTTTCATTATTATCATATATATATATTTATATGTTTTCACTTAAACTGCTATCATAAGGTCAGTTGATATGGAGCATGATTTTGAGTTGCGTTGTACTTGGGATAAGGGCACATGTCCTTGTCAGAATTTTTGTCATGTAACCCTTCTTCAAAGAGGTCCCTCTTGTCTGTGCCAGGTATACAATACGATGAAAGAGTATTGCACATCAGAGCTCTTAGAGATGTTAGACGTCTGTTGCTACATCGATGTATCGAGAAATGTGAACTGCGAACAGAATGACGGCGATGAGAGTATCACTATTGTATGTTTGGTAACAGTTGGCATGTTCCATTTTATATTCACGCCTCATATGCCAGACATGTCGCATAATACATAATCGAACGTAAATGTGCAGCTGTTCACTGACAATAGATACATTCTTGCATACCGCAATAAGTTTCACTTTTATGAGATGCAATTAATTATGCAGTTAAAGGTAGATGACCCGATCACATTCCGATTTTCAACTTGAAGTTTTCTATTCTACATGAAAGGTCATCCTTAAAAAAGTCGTGTTCCAAAGTTTGAGTTGCATAGCTCTAATGGTTCTTATTTTAGACACACAAGATGCTGTGAACTGTACCCATTGAGTAGTACACAAACTATATCGGTGGTTACCACCATTCGCGGTAATTCGACGTTATTTCATCGATTTCTCCGTCATTATACCGATTTAGGCCGTCAAATTTCAGTATGATGATGAGAAAAATACGAGCTTTCATATGATATGAAAATCTCCGTATGTTTGAAATAATTCTGTGTTACGAAAATGTGATCGGGTCATCTACCTTTAAGGGAATACGATACGACAATTTGATACCAAGCTTCATCAGGCTTTTTTTTCTTCAAATAAACACAAACCATGAACTCTGGTTATCAAATGCATTGCTAATATTCAAGCATGACACCGAATTGGCATACGTATTCTGAAATGGCATAATTTTAGCGATATAAAAGCGTACATCATTTTAGAAATCTATCAGAGTTTGAATGTCGGAACCACCCAATATTAAAGTGTGTTCAGGTTATTTAGAAAATAGTACCTAATACCTTATATCATTTTAGCAGAAATAAAGAAATAAATTGTACTCGTTGGTGACGAAAAACGCCTGTTCTACGGGCAAACGGACCTCTCAGGTAGGTCGGGTATTTTGGGTGTATGTTTTTTCTATTTTTTTTTTTTTTTTCAAATTTGTTTGTGAAATTTTGTTGGTGAATTTTAACTATTTCTGACAATTAAAAAACAACAAAACATTTTGTTTTTAAATCAAGATTTTCAACACAACACAATTGAAAATTCAAGAAAAAAAGGTCGCACAGGCCTGTAGTACAGGGTTTTAATTCCTTTTAATATGTTTAATTTTTTTTCTCATTTACGTAGCACATCTTTATTTAATTAGATTGGTGTTTGTTATTTTAGAATGTGTGTTTTAATTCAATTTACTCTTTAAAGTAACTGTGCCCTCGGATAAATGAAATGTTGGTTTATCTTTTTTAATGGCATATTGACAAATTCGTGTGACGGTACTTTATTCTAATTGAGATCATGCATATTATGCACTTCGGCGTATGTACTCAATATCACCCTTGTAGTAAGTGTGACTATTTGATGAAACCTTGACAGTGGAATGTAAAATTGGTAACGTTTGACGAGCTTCAAAATATTACTCAATCCGTGAAAAACATTAATAACAACGAGTACACGTGGAGATGGCAAATACAATTATTCATTTTTAATAGTTTATTACATTCAGCATTATCTATATCCGTTTGGTACATAACAAGGGCCAGGGGCATTCTGCGAAATCGATATTGAACACTATGATTTCAGATATTATTTCCTGACAATGAATGTTTCTAAAAATAAAATTTTAAAAAATTAAGGCAAATATTGTCTGCATGGCGTCCAAATACAAACATTCTTTGAATTGCGTTAACACTATAACAATGAATTTATATTGTTGTAAGGATCCATAGAATATGACGCTTTTGCTATACAGGGTATCCCAGAATGCATTATTCCAGTGAAATTGTATTTGATTGTCTTTAATTACGATTGCTAATTGAGCTTTGTTAGGTATTGTAAATTTGAAGAAGAAAAACCTAGTTTTAACAGACAATATAAACTCTTTAGTAGAATGGTAGATTCCATGTTGTGACTGAAATCATCTCATTTGAGAGTCTTTACAATCACTGACTATGTTCAGAACAAGATTTATTGATATTGTATGCATGGAGTGTGCTGTGTCTTATTTCAATTTCCATTTACAAATGTGTTGATGTCAACGGTTTGTTATGTTTGTTAAGTGATATTTTTGTGACTTACTTGCTCAGCTTGACCGACTTCATGCAATCCTCTCTTTGTCCAGAGTGTGTTAACAGTGCTGTGAGGTTAACACTTTCCGCGCGGCTTTTGATTTTACCATATACAAAGCATATTTTTTTCAGAAACCTTTCGCCACTGTCAAGGTCTATCTCAATAATTACTGAACCAATACTAGGCATGTTTATACTTATTTCAATGCATTTCTCATGGTGATTCAAAATATGGTGATGAAATTCAATTATTTTGACATTTTTGAAAAATATTGTTCAATTTTGGAACTGTCGTCTGCAGACTCCTGCCGCGTGGGAAGGGTTAAACATTTGCTGAGGTGCACTGATATTGAAAACAGGTTCAGGTCTTAACCTGTAGAATACGAAGCTGTGGTAACAGCAGGGGACATGTCCACTTATATTTCGGGAGATAAATTGAGATAACCTGTTGTTTTTATGTTTTTATATATTCAGTACAGTATAACTTATTTTGGGACATCCTGTAGTGAGATTAATGTTGCCAAATAGTGTTGATATTTCTCACTATTTCTCTGAGAAACAACACTTAATAAGGAGTTGACATTTTCTATTTATATTACAGGGGTAACAGTATAATGCCGTAGAAACTTCTATCCAGCCACCTCCTCCTATACCTTCTGACCCTCTGTAATAGTTATGACATAATTATAAAAAATATCCCTATCACGAGCCCCTTCAATTTAGATTCAGGGTTTACACTGCTGATGAAATACTTACTTCAATAAATCTAGTCCTTATTGAAGACCTGGTCACGTAGCTACTGCGGACGAACCTATTTTATATAATTACTTCCTCCGATAAAATCGATTGTTATTCTATTAATATTACTCAAGGAAGGGTAGCCTGCACTCTGTGTAATTTGTGTTATTGTCTTCAAGGAATATTAATAAGTTTTTGGAGAAAAACATTCCTATACACTTCGAAATTATAATAAATACATTTTAATATTTAACAATGGTCTTACCGTCAAAATGCGCATAGAAATATAAGATATTTTCATTATAAGCATATACATGTATATATATATGTTTTCCCTTAAACTGCTATCATACGATCAGTTGATATGGAGTATGATTTTGAGTTGCGTTGTACTTGGGATAAGGGCACATGTCCTTGTCAGAATTTTTGTCATGTAACCCTCCTTCGAAGAGGTCCCTCTTGTCTGTGCCAGGTATACAATACGATGAAAGAGTATTCCACATCAGAGCTCTTAGAGATGTTAGACGTCTGTTGCTACATCGTTGTGTCGAGGAATGTGAACTGCGAACAGATTGACGAGGATGAGGGTCTAACTATTGTATGGTTGGTAACAGTTTGCATGTTCCATCTTAGATCCAAGCATTCTCTTGGCACTAAGTAGGGAAGGAAATCAGTTCGCAAGACATCCGTCCCAAACTTCAGACTTCCGAATAAACAAAAAAGTAAATAAACAGAGTTCCATGAGATTCTCTAAGGTGCTGGAACAGGGAAAGAAACGTAATTGAAAATCTTTACGGGGAGTGCCGTAATAGGGACACGTATGCCGTATATAATCGTTAATGGAAGTGCTGGAACAGGGAGGAAACGTGCATCACTAAATGATCGTTAAAGGGGTTTGTGTAACAGGAGAACGACGTGGACGTCATTAGTTATTAGTGCTGGAACAGGGTAACGTACGTTAATTAATGCTGAAAAAGTGTATGAACAGTGAAACGCAAACACAATTAATGATCTCTAACGGGGGTGTCGGAACAGGGGTGTATGTAATTGTGTAATCTTTAAAGGGAGTGTTGGAACGGGTCAACGTACGTCATCAAATAATCGTGAAAAGGAGTGCTTGAACAAAGGAACGCGCGTAATTGCGTGATCTTTAAAGGAAGTGCTGGAACAGGGTAACGTATGTAGATACATGATCATTTCAGGAAGTGATGAAACAGAGGAATGTACGAAGTTGAGTGATCTTTATGGGAGTGCCGATACCGGGCTAAATTGCTGGAACAGAAGAATGCATGCTATTGACAGTGATCTGTAAAGGGAGTGCACGAACATGGAAACGTATTTCATCAAATGATCTTGAAAGGAATTGCTGGAACAGAGGCACACGTAATGTATTTGATATTTTAAAGTAGAACTAGAACAGGGAGGAAACGTACGACACTAACATGGTCGTTAAAAGGGATGCTGCAACAGGTGCAAGAAATGTACAGTAACAGAGTAACAGATGTTAATAAATGATAGTTTTGAATTTTGAACACAGCTTCACGAAGTATCCCGTATGAATAATACAAAGAAAATGAATTTACTATACTTGTGAATTGGTGTCGGGTGTGCAGTCGCGTGTATAACCAATATATCGATATTTAAACAATTACTAACATGTTTTATCGGTTGTATTTGTATTACGCGGGCTTTGAATATAAACATTGAACTACTTCGTATTTTGCCTCTCCCAAGCAACCGCTGGCGGCGCATCGTATTTGCGAATACCAAGAATTGATTGATCTTTAAGGAGAGTGCCGGAATAGGGAAACATACGTCATCAAATGATCGTGTTGGAACAGAAATCCGTACGTTACTGAGGTTGTTGTTTGTTTGTGTGTGTGTTTGGGTCTTTTTTCTTGGGGGAGGAGGTCCCGAAACGAAAAAAAAACCCGCATAGATGAACGTACTTTGTTATTGATCTTAATAGGGGGTGTTGAAACAGGGGAACCTACGTTATTGAGTGATATCTCAGGGGAGTGCCGAAACAAGGAAACGAACGTCAAAGAGTAATAGAGTCATCTATAATGTTGGTGCTTCAACCGGGAAGCATACGTGATTTAGTTTTCTTTATAGGGAGGGCTGGGACAAGAAGGAAACGTACGTCAAAAAGGGAAACGTAATTCACGGCTTGTTTGATCCCACATAATGTGACCGTTTTATTCTAAAAACACCGTAACTTGCTGGCCCAGTTCTGTTTTTAACTGATTCAAATACCTGAATATACTGGCCATCTTTTGTAGAGCTTTGAATATTATTATTTACTGTAATAGCGCCCTCATCGGCCACATTTCCTATTGAGTTACATGTAAAATATTTATCAAGTAGAAAATGCCGATAATTTAAAAAATTGCTCGAACAATTTTCTTGACATTTTCACCTTATACTCTTATTCATTAGCACTACCTAAATCAGGTCAAACCATAAAAGGGTCTATATATAATCTTTTTTTATCCCATAATTATAAAGCGGACAGTCAAACAGCCGTGAATTGAGTAATATTTGAAGGGAGGGTTGGAACGGGGGAACTAACGTTATTAAGTGATCTTTAAAGGGAGTCCAAGAACAGAGAAACGTACGTTATTTAGTGATCTTTGAAGGAAGTTTTAGAGCAGGTAAACGTCCTTTAGTATTCTTTGAAGGGAGTGCTGGACCAGGTAACTTACGTTATTAATTGATTTTTAGATGAAGACCTGGAACAGGAAAAATTATATTATTGAGTGACTTTATAAGGGGAAACGCCCATCAACAAAAAGTTATTTCTGTCTACAAACATGACAAACAAACAAAGAACTTGTGTCATTGTATTATCGGCAGCTATATGTCCACACGATCATATTTTGCTACCCAAAGGGCATGAGCTGATGAACTTTGCTCTTGGTCACTGGGTTGCGTAAATATATTTGGTATTGTTCCAATCGTCATCAAGGCACATTGCATGTTTTTAGGATTGACCCCATTCCCACATTTTGTAAACGTATGTTTTGATTTTAGATTCAATTTATCATCGGTTCGTTAGTATCCTTTTAGCTTATAACACTAAAATACGATGTTGCACTTACAGAGGAATGACATGGAGATGTCCCCTTCCGTACCTCATTCACATCATTTGGAATATTCTGGTTACGCTACTGATTCGTACGCAAGGGTGCCTAATGATAAGTGCACTCCCATATTATACAATTCACTTTCATTATTAAATCCAAGTGGAGGAGTCTCGTCAGTCGATATCTGAAAAACAGTTGACTGATTAATTTAAATATGGCACTCACCATAGAGACAATGAGTGTACTAAGCCCGATGTAGACAGCTAGACAGGGGAAAGAATTTTATTTGAATTTTCAACAACAAAAATTATTAATTTGTTACATAATAAAAAATGTTTAAATGTTTCGAAATTGTTTGACAAATTTTGATTATTTTTTAAAAATATTATTTTGACATTTTTTGAAAAAGAAAAAAAAAATCGAAAATTATTGAAATTCACCTTAAACTGTCACGAAGATTTTGAAATTAAAAAAAATAAAACGCCCAACAGACTGACCGACCCTACATGAGATGTCAGTTGTTTGCCTTATGGCAGCACATAACTATACGCATTCGTGTCGATCTATATAAGTTCCCTGCGCAGGGACTTGTACATTATAATAACATCGCTAAACCAAAATAAACCCTATTGAACTTGTAGTAATTAATTAAATTGACGATGTGTACATACTCTGCACAAACAATGGAATATAATTAAGACGCTGTATTGCGATCATGCACAATGCACGATTGTCTTTTGGTATATACAATTATTATGTGTACACATGCTTGAAGACAGCTTATAAAAGAATACAATATTTCACACAATTCTACCACACTGTTTTCGGTTAGCTATTTATAAAATGTACTTATTTATTGAATAGTGATTGTCAATTATAATTCTCGAAATTTAATTTTACTTAGTGTTATTCATTTTGTTCACTTCAATTTTATATTATTTTGATCATGACAATATAATTTAGAGTGAGGTCACTGGTATGAAATTTCTCATATTAATACTGTATTTATATATTCATATTGTATTCATAATTAGTTAGTCATATTGTTTTTTATACCGGGCGTTTCAAATAACAAGTGATCTCCTTTATTCATGGATGCAAGTCGGTATAAAACAATTTATCCATATTTAATCTTATGTATTCGGCTTTCAACTGCAAGAATGTAATTGATGACCATTTTTTTCTCAAATCGTCGGTTGTTAGTGACGTATGGTCGGTTGTATTACATAGTGGCGTTTGTTAAACTTTGTGTGGGATGTATAACCTGTTGTTTTAAAATATCGTTGTCCTAATCTATTTTACAAAGTCCTAAAGCCAAAAAATTGAAAAGCCAATGCAAATGTTATTTTTAATTTGTATTGTAATACCACCGATAAAATGTGAAGCGATCTTTACAAATCAAAACGGTATAGAAGACGGCTATGTTTGCATTTGTATGTGTCGAATTGTCATGAACATTTTATTTCACCAAATTTCATAATATTTGGGATTTATATAAAATATTACTCTGTGTGAAAAAATATTTCAAAGGAATACGCAGCAGTGTTGAAGAATTATTTTGTTATACAATATACTTCCGAATTCAAGATGAACATTAATAATGGTCATTTTTGATGTTGCCACTCACGGAATCACGAAAGCAGCCTTATGCCGAGCATATTTGTTATTAAATCCTAAATCAAAGTAACCACCAAAGTTGGCAAGGATGTCCACTTATGATGTAATTCTACCAACTTCAAAGAACATTCTGGTTTATAATCTCTGTGTCAGCCTAGACCAGGACCAGAAACCCCGAAAATGGACCCATGCTCTCCAACTAAGTGTGAAATTCTTGTCTAAGCCGTAGACCAGAATATTTGAATCGACGTTTTGGTGTACAACAAAGAGGGCTGATTTTTCTGAATCCTTAAAGTGTAAGTCCGTACATGTAATACAATTGTTGAAAATGGACAAATCCCAGTTTTTATCCAATTGAGGGCTCCGTCTCGAACACATCATTGCAAGTTCCTTTAAGATAACACTTTCCACGCGGACGAAACAAATTTTTCAGAAACCTTTCATAATTTTCAATGTCAATGTCAAGGATTACTGACCCAATACTAGGCATGTTTGTACTTATTTCAATGCATTTCTCATGGTGATTCCAAATATGAAAATGCAATTAATTGATTTTGACATTTTTGAAAATTTTTGTTTACATTTAGAATGTCGTCTGCAGCTGCCTGCCGCGTGGAAAATGTTAATACCTGTGTTGAACTAATCTCTATTGTTCTTTTTTCCCAGGTTTGTTCTAATATTAACAGTATAGAAATGAAAAAAGCAGAGCTGTAAGACGATATTATAGATATTTCATTTACTTTCATATGAAAAAGAGCCCAATATTTTAAAACACCCTATCTATCTATGTGTGTAAATCTTTTGACAAAATATCGTGATCGTTCCAATTCAATCGTTGCGCAACGATTACAATAAATTACACCATGAATAATAAATATGGCTGAAATCTACCCACATGTGTATGTCCATCTTCTTGTTCAATATGTCATGTGCGTCAGTAAATTTGCATAATTCTATTCAGTTACCGAAATGCTCAGATACCGCTTAATTAGCTTGATTCAGGATGAACGAACACAATAAAATTGTGGCAAAAATGATGTGTTCTTTATTTTGAGCTTGTATTTTCTTTCATCCTAACATGCAGCGGCCTTGGCATTTTCAATAATAATTATTGTAATTATTTTTCATACCATACTATAAAATCAAAATTTCTCATTTAAAATAGGGGGAGGAGGTTTATTCGCATGTTTATTAAAATGAAATGAAATGTACCAGACAATTCATGAGGAATATATATATATACATATAAATATACACCTAACACAAAAAGTCCTTGACCAGGTGCTTTGATGTTGGCTAATCAAAAATCAAAAATCGATACGACAAATCTGAGATATACATTTCATGAGCAAATTTATTCTCCGTAGTTTGATACCTCATTCATTAAAATCAAGTGGCTATTGTTTATGTTATGATTGCTTAGTCGACCACAACTATCAAAATAAATCTTGCACTAACAAGAATTGGGTTTCAGTGGGATATCCTTGCTTAGTGGGTAAATACGCATTGAAAATGTGTGTGTACCGACTCCCACCTGACTGGTTAATATAGCACACAGTGGACAATACAAATCAATGGTGTCCCATAGGAATCCAATTCTAGTTCAACTTTGTTGTCGTTGCTTGTGGTTATTGAAATCATCGTAACTTTAAGTATCCATTCGATCTTTATGAATTAGATATCAAAATACGGAGAAGAAGTTTGACTATTTAATGTTTATCTTAGATTTTTGGTACCGATTGTTGATTTTGGATTAGCCAACATCAAGGCGCCTTGTCAGGGACTTTTTGTGTTAGGTGTAAACTGAATAATACAATAACCTGAACGTATTACATTGTATCCTTGTATCCACGAGTAAATACCTCAAATTCAAGGCGAATTTTATGAAAATTGGTGCCGTGAAGTTATAATCAATTACCGTGGATAGTCACTATACAATATATCTTTCAAAGTCACGAAAAATACATTTGATCAATTTAATTATTTGCATATTATGAAAACACAAAACATTCTCTAGTTATTGGAAAACTCTGGCAACTATACTCTATTTATCTTCCTCTGGACAGTGACGTAACTTGACAGGCGCAGCTTTTACGCACGCGTATGTATCCTCCGTCTTTCAACGTTCGTGTGCATGCACGCCAGCGCCTCGAGTAGACATGCGCGTTACGCGTTATGTGCTGCAATTAGTAGAATACGCAGTTACGTCACTGTCTCGTGAAGGCCAACTTTTTGCTTTGATAGCGTTGCCATCTTCGTGGAAATGGAAGAATGTCGTAAGTTACATATTCGGCCAAATTGAGTTATTAGTTGTTATTGAAAAAATATAGGCAAATGCACATGCTAAGCCATTTTACCGGTTTTAAATTTGGAATAAATTATTTTCTAATCAAATAATTATGCTTTTAAAACCATAATTAAGTTAACAAAATTGAACATAAAAAATGGCTCCTCAGTAAAATGACCAAAATGTCACTTACGAAATCCTTGCATTCCCACCACGATTCGTATTCCCTTATTATTTTATACAGTGTTTGAAGTTTTCAAACCTGTTTTCTCAACAAAAAAACGGACTAAATGTACTGTTAGTACCCCAAGCATTGGAAATACGGTTCACTTCCACGATATGTAACAACTTATTTCATGGTAAGTACAGCTTAAATTCGACACCAATGTCGTGACAATTTACGACACTACAGTAAAAATACACGAACACTACAATGACAATTCAGAAATAGCATCGAATCCATGACAAATTCTATTGATATTTTTCCTACAGTTATTTGAAAATGAATAACATTTCGCGTTCAATAGTGTAAAAAGCTTTTAAAAATATCGTGAAAATTCAATTAAAACCAATTTTATGAAAATCATCGTGAAAACTCAAGATATCATGATAATTATAAATATGCGGTAATCATTTATGTAAACGTCAAAAAAGATGAGACACGTTCTTATTTCTGCCAGAAAGACTAAAGACAATATGAGTAGTTGTAATTTGTTTTCTCTAAAAGTAGAATACATTAGCTTTGGGATATAATATCATTTTGATACAAGTTACATAAAATACAAAATTTCATTTTTAGATTGTTTTAATTTGTTGATGCAATTCTTTCGTAAACAACAGAGGTACTAGAAACGAAGAAATACATATAACAATCAATGTGCATTCAATGGAATACATCTTAAAAATAGTACTGACTGGTAAATCTAAGTAAATACAAATTATTAAGAATAAAACTTAATCTGGAACATGACTGACAATGTTCTTTACCAAAACAAATCTTGAGTTGGTAAACTCATCATTAAATAATGTTAACGAGGTAATTAATAGTAATACTTGAGTATAAGATGCATACGTGAGATATGTTGGAAGAAATATAACGGATATAAACGATATCCGATGGAGGATAGAGAAAATCTCTAGGTTAACCCCCTGAGAACTACCGGCCGATTGGTTAAAAAGATGGATACATCATTTATTGAACCAATGAGAGACATTGTTAGAATAATTGTATTCCTGATAAAGATGGGAGTGAAACATTTTACAAGCTGCATTTGAATTGGGTGTTCATATGAGTACATCTTGTAATAAACCAATCAAAACCACTGTAAGATAGACAGGTAGACCCCAGGGGGTTAATAATTACCGTGATAAAATCATTATTGTTATCATATAGAATAGAAATGGAAGAAAGCTTAATACTTTCCAAGCGGCTATTCCTTTTTACCATTATACAAACAATATTTTTCAGAAATCTTTTCTCAATTCTGTCTCAAGAATTACTGACCCAATTCTAGACATGTTTGTACTTATTTCAATGCATTTCTCATGGAGAATCCAAATATGATAATAACATTCAATAATGTTGTCATTTTTTAGAAAATTGTGTGACATTTTGGAATGTCGTCTGCAGACGACTGTCACGAGTATGTATAGTGTTAAATAACTTGAGTAATATTATGTTGACAATGTGATATATGAGGTGACTATATGTGCGCTTTATTTCGGTATTTCTTACAAATAGAATTGGTTACTTCGCTTTAGAATTATTTTGTTCATGTATGAATGCATTAGCATAAAAGTTGGCAGTGATTTGCGCTGTGGTGCTCTGTGTATCATTTTGGTAAAAGCCATGCGGATTTTCAAATATTTCCCGTCAAGTCCAAAATCAATAAATTGATCGATATCGCTTAATACAACATTGTGGTCAAATAATCATATATCCTGTGAATGCTAAAAATATAACCTACAATATCATCAATTCTCATAACAATAGCACTTTTGATCATTTCCTACAATATTTTAAAAACTTTAAATGCCTCTATCTCAAAATAGCAAATATGCACTTAGGTCTTTCTAGCGCTCGGATCTTCACATTGTTGCGTGGAATCAATTCAATAATTGCTAATACTAAATTCATTGCTTCAATCTAACCAATCCAATCCTGTAAGAACCAGACCGACGTATGGGCAATCGGCAGTGACTTGGTGGTATGTGACCTGTTCCCACAAAAATTAATGAAGAGTCGCCAGAGGGCAGGGGACTTAAAAGGATAAAGTCCGTTAAAATTAGTGGGAAAAACATAAGATATCCAGGAATGAAGATCTCAGCAAAGGACAGCCAAAACATATGTTTATGCTTTTATGCATATGTAAACTATTTCTGAAAGTAATTTTGTCAACTTCATGCCAATTTTGTGTGAACAGGTCAAATACACTCAATAAGCCGTTTTTGACATCGGTATATTCCTCATGGAGTTTACATGGGATATATATATATATAGCTCGTCACATATCACGGAAAAGCATAGCCCGTCACATATCACGGAAAAGCATAGCTCGTCACCTATCACGGAAAAGCATAGCTCGTCACCTATCACGGAAAAGCATGTTATATGGGTTATTCCATTTGAAATCCACACACCTCTATGAAAGATATGACCTTGTTTTTCCCCACAGGGAGTGTAGATTTCAAAGGGAAATTTACACTCCCTGTGTGTGTGGGGAAGTTTAAGATAATGTCTCTCATGGGGGTGTATGGATTTTAAATGGAAGGGCCCATTATCAGTTCGGTTCAATGCCTTGTTCAGAAAGCCTGCCTTTTTGGGAATAATGCAGTGCGATAATTGTGGCTAGTCCAATAAAGGAACCTTCTTTTTCGTAAGATAAGGAACTAGACATATAGGCCTAGACCTATTTCGAAGTAGGTGAAACATTTTGTATAATACAATGATAGATTTTAGTTTCATTCTCAGCGTTCAGCGGCTCATTTTATATTCATTATACACTATTGATTTGAGGCTTTTCGAAGTACACTACAAACTATAAATGAATATTTTTTATTTATTTTAATTTGCGACTTGCTCTAACTTGGCAGTATGGAAGATCGATCATACAATTATGCAAAAATGTGTCAAAGGAAAAAATAGTTATCGCGTTCTTTTTAGATAAAAGTGTTTCAATATTTAATGAGTTAAATTAGCCCATCTTAATACAATAAAATAGGAAAATCCCCAAAATAATAATTATGACTAAACAGTTGATTTACTATCATGACTCATATACTGATCGTCAATGTTTCATGGTTCCATCATCTTTGATTGAAATAAATTAATTGGTATTGTTGGTATGATTACTACGAGCATATACATTTCTAAGGGATGGGGGCAATTCTTCCCGAAAAGGAAGGCTTCCCGAACAAGGCATTGGACCGAACTGATTAAATCATGGAATAAAAATCATTATATTTAAGAGCTCTCTAGGTACATGTACTCCTTTTAACTCCATCAACGGTAATAAATGTTCAGTTATGAAGTTGTTTATGCAACATTGCTGAAAAAGCAACATAGAACACCTTAAAAATAGGCAATAGCAACGCTGTAGTTGAAATACTATTATTTACACAAGGCATCGAGGAAATGATAACAAATATATACTTGTACTAACTATATGATACGTGCTCAAGACGATTTTAACATCGCAGCCACAATGCATTGCGCCAACTCAAGATTTTTGCCCACGAAGCAATTGGATTTCACCTTATCTATACTCGTATCAATACGATCGATATATCAGTGACCTTTGTGACCTTTCACGCATGACACGTATCGGAAAATCGATGGTTCCCCCAGCCTTTTTGGTTTTCCAATAGCTGTGAGTAAAAAAAAAACGTTTTCTATTCGAGCTCATAGGTTTTAGAACTAAGAAAAAGGAACACTGATAACTAATTTAATTATTGATGTAATCAAGAATCTAAGACCTCGTACGATGATGGGACTATGAAGCCATAATTTGTGCATATGTCTATGGGAACCAAGATGAATCGGGGACCAGATTTACGGCGTTCTGCTTAAATGCAATGCATTGTAGTGCTGTCTTTAAAATCTTCTTTGATATTATGCTATTCATAACACTTGGGAGAATGGTTTTGACTCCATGGTTCTTCACAATTAGTCGTTTTTAAAATCAAGTTAGAACTTCCTAGTGGCAGTCTTTTGACATTAGATATTACCAATGAGGTACACCGTAGCCTCTTCAAATCAAACGTTAGTATTATAATAGCCTACAATAGTCTTATTTGTGGAATTAAAAAAAGAAACTCCATTGTAGAAAATGCACCAACATGTTCACGATATGTTTAAAACCTTCCACGCGGCTATTAGTTTTACCATATACAAATCAGAAACCTTTCCCAATTGTCAAAGTATATCTCAAGGATTACTGAACCAAAACTAGGCATATTTGTACTTATTTCAATGCATTTTTCATGGTGATTCCAAATATGATAATGAAATTCAACAATTCTGACTTTTTGAAACAATTTGTGAAATTTTGGAGTGTCGTCTGCATACCGCCTGCCGCGTGGAAAGTGTTAAAGGGAGAAAAACGCCCGATAGACCGTTCGTACCTGCGAGGTATATTCGCCTGTAACACAGGGTTTTTCGTTGCCTATATTCGTCTGATAATGGAACGAAATGTACACTATCACATTGACTATAGTTAGGCCAAACAAAGAAGGTCTGTCTCAGAAGCCCGCCCGCATTGGTATGTGAAATGAGCTACGCTGGGGGCTAAAAAACTTCTTTCTTTTTTTTTTGATTTTTTTTGTTTTGATTTGTTGGATTTTTGGGGGATATTTTTTTAAAACAATTAAAAAAGTTCTTTGTAAACTTGGATAAGCAAAAAAAAAATATATATAGCAAAAAAAACTATTTTCTAAAAATAAAAAAAATCGCACAGCACTTAGCTTTTTTGCACAATGTTTCTGAGACAGATTTTCTTCTTTGTTTGCCCAATGGATGATAAGCTACTGGTACCGACGCTGATCTTATCGTTTCGAGATCGTTTTCTTTTTCTCTATAGGCAAGTGAAAAATCCTTTGATTAGAAAATTTAAACTTTAACACTCATGTATATTACCAATTCCTGGAGACTCTTAGGCATTTAACAATACGTTTTTAAATAATGTTTATAATAGCAATACCCATACCAAGCAGGAAAATGCAGATAGTATATAGAAACCGTCAATGTCACCTTTAGGATATGGTGCAATGTTACCTTTAACAGATTAAGTAATTCCCCGGTGCCTCTATCTATTGAGATTGCTTTAACACATCCCCCTAAACGGAATATTTACTATGTGGGGCCCCATACTGTAGTAGCTTCCTTAAGCAGCTTAAGCCAGATGATATTTAAGGAGCCATGTTTTTCGCTCTAATGAAACCATCTCCATAATCCAATTTTCTTACAACATGTTATCTCCTTAACACTTAACACACTGCGGCTATTAGTTTTACCATATACAAAAAAGATTGTCAGAAACCTTCCCCAAATTTCAAAGTTTTCTGTCAAAGAATTACTGAACCGATACTAGACATGTTTGTACTTATCTTAATGCATTTCTCATGGTGATTCCAAATATGGTGATACATTTCAATAATTGTGAAATTTTTGAAACATTTTTTGAAATTTTGGAATGTCGTCTGCAGACGCCTGTCGCAGCGTGGAAAGTGTTAAGGCATCAACCACGGCATCACCCATAAGCTATCGGAATGCTTAGTATTATATTATAAGATTTACTCATGTTTGATGCATAAAGCTGCATTTGGCTTTGTCACTCAATCAAAATAATTGCCCCAAAGCACTTTCACATAGGTATATATTATCTCGTCTATAAGGATTCACAAGGACCGCCATTGATAAGGGTATTCAAGTGACATGAAAGTATATAATGTATACCGCTCTTTATTCAGAAATGTGCTTTGTATGAAAATAAGCTCCTTCGAATAAAGGAGCCGACATAAGCGACATAACTGACAAAATATCACGCTGGTACCGATACAGAATATAATACGAAAAAGCTCCTGAGCTTTTGTATCAATTGTTCCTAAACCTTAAAGGTAGATGACCCGATCACATTTTCATAACACAGATTTTTCTCAAACATATGGAGATTTTCATATCATATGAAAGATCATATTTTTCTGATTAACATACTGAAATGTGACGGTCCAAATCAGTATGATTACGAAGAAATCGGTGAAATAACATCGAATTGCCGCGATTGGTGGTTAACCACCAATATAGCATGGGCACATTTAACGGCATCTTGTGCGTCTAAAATAAGAACCATTATGCAACTCAAACTTTGGAATACAACTCTTTTAAGGATGACCTTTCATGTAGAATAGAAAACTTCAAAGTTGAAAATCGGAACATCTACCTTTAAGTATAAGCTTAAGTATTGCATTTCGTGCATACACATTGGGACAATGGAGGTATAAGATGCTGTCTTAACAGGGAAAATACGGTTCCGTTAGACTCCACAACGCTCCAAACGCTGAGCGCAAGCGTTGACCACCGTTGTCCAATCAGGCTGCGTAATTTTGTTGTGCTGGAGCTACTACGCATGTGTGAGGGCGCAAAGAGTTCAAGCGTTGTGGAAGTGTGCAGAGCCACTTACTCTTTAGATTATGTAGCTGTTTTGGGATCGCTACATATCCTCCACAGCAGACAGATACATTCCCATTACGGACATTTGACGGTGCATATTTAGTTACACTTGGGTAAGGGAGGAATAAATGCAGTAAACTTATTCAAAAGCACAACGTGTTGGCCACACCGGCACTAATATAGTCTAAATCTTGCCTGTCATCCCCATTTACACTCGTTTCCTTCGAGGGGACTCAATGTGAGGACTGACACGAAATCTCAGTAGTAAAAGTGTACTGATCGGCTCATAAATAATTATGATCTAATTTCATGAACTATCAGGCTTCTCTGTGCTGGTTGTCTCATGCATGACGCAACTGACGTGGGGGGGGGGGTGGGGGGTGGGGGGTGGGGGGGGGGGGGGTTCGGTCACTAAATTTCGTTCAAGATTTGTAAAGATCATATACCCTTAGTAGAAAATGACTGGACCCAGTCTATGCCGAGTAAACGATATATTACATGTTAACGTCTGCATTACCTTAATGATTGAGCAACCTGCGATTACAGCCAAATTGCTGGAATTATAAATTATTGACAAAGAAATCATTAATATGTGTCAGCATAACCAACTAATTTCCACGGCTAATATTAACGTTCTAGAGTACAGTGCGACACCTAAATACATTGGTTCTCAGTTGTCTTTGGTTATTGCAATCTTGTTACCATAGTAGGTCTCATAATATTGCTAATGCTAATGCTAATGCTAATGCTAATGCTAATGCTAATGCTAATGCTAATGCTAATGCTAATGCTAATGCTAATGCTAATGCTAATGCTAATGCTAATGCTAATGCTAATGTTAATGCTAATGCTAATGCTAATATTAATGTTAATACTAATGTTAATGCTGATGCTTATGGTCATGATAATGCTAATGCTAATGCTAATGCTAATGCTAATACTAATGTTAATGCTAATACTAATGTTAAATGCTAATGATGATGCTAATGCTAATGATGAGTCTAATGCTAATACTAACACTAACACTAACACTAACACTTACACGTATAAAGATAGTATCAGTGCATATTTCGTCCACGTAAGAGAATGGGAGAATATTTGATTTGAAAAAATACAAGTAGATTATAGATTTATACTGTTGTTTCTTCGTCAACTATATCGACGCCTTCCGATTCGGATTCAAATGTTCTGAATGTTACCTGTCCTGCTGACCCTTCCTTTAGTGGAGTTGTACTCGTTTTATCCGCATAATACAAGGCCATATATCTCTTCTTAGGATGTCTCGTTCCAAATTTCTTCTTAAAGTTTAAAAACGTGTGGAACCAAAATATCAATAAAAAGAAGCCGAGTATTCCGCTCCACGAAAGCAGCAATAGCGTAACGATGTTCGATTCCGCATATTCGGTGCATTTTAATTTGTGGTTTTCTGGAGACCACATGACATGTTCAAGAATTTCATTTTGAAACAATTTTGGTTTCTTGCATACGATTAAGGATATTTGATAAGCGTAATAGTACGAGTCGTACATCCAGTCCGTGTCGTAATCATCCAAAAGCCATTGTAAACGACAATCGCATATGTACTTCGTTCCGGAGAGCTTTACCCGCTGCAAGTTGTTGAGACCGTGAAAAGTTTCCCGAAGTACTGTCTCCAGATTGTTCTTTGCCAAATTAATGTTTTCAAGGCTTGTTCCATCGAATGCGTTTATGGGTATGATCTCACGTATTTGGTTACGACCTAGATTGATGATCTTTAAATTGGAAAGACCGCGCACTTCGGGAACCGAGTTCAATATGTTACTATCAAGATACAATTCTTCCAAAGCAGGTAATTTGCTGAAGCCAGGAGGAGGAATGTCTTGCAGCCAATTGTTGCTAATTGATACAATTCTCAATTTGAACAGATGTGTAGAAGAGTCTAGAAATGGCATGAGATCTGTAAGTTTATTATTGTCTAAGTTTAGAACGGTCAAGCTTCTTAGAGACTCAAACATATCGTCTGTAAGGTTTTCCAGGAAGTTATCCTGGAGATAGAGCTCCAGAACCTCGAGTAGAGAATTGAAAGTACCCTCTTGAATCTTCTGTAATTTGTTTCCCTGCAAGTGCAAGGTTTCTAGAGCAGTGAGATCGCTAAACATACCCGTTGAAAGCTCGTCGATGCTGTTCTCCTGCAGATCCAGTACTCGTAAATTCCAAAGTCCTTTAAACGTTGATGGCGTTACACCATTTGCATTATTGTCTGCCAGGTAATCCACTTCCAGAGTAGGAGCTGTGGAAAAGTCTGATTCATCAGCCAACACTAAGGCGGATTCAAGCCGTCCACTTGTCTGATTGAGTGGGGTCAACCTGTAGCTCGCACTAGATGTTAGATTATTGAAGGAAATATTCAAATACTCAAGATGATGAAGATTAAGTAAAGACCCATCGGGTATTGCTACTAAATTATTATGAGAAACTGAAAGATATTCCAATTGTGCCAATTTGGAGAAAACCACAACGGGCAAAAGCGTTAGAAAATTGTTATCTAACATCAACCGCTGGATATTAGTTAGGTTAGACCAGGGCTCTTGAGTCTTCTGCGAATTGGCCATGTTCGTCAGAACCCCTATTTGGTTTTCACTGAGATCCAGCTCAATGAGTTCTTTCATATGTTTCAGTGCTAGCGGTACCTCTCCGAGACGGTTGTGTTTAAGATCCATCTTCATAACTTTTCTCTGTGATTTAAAACTGCCATCCTGTATATCATCGATCTGATTCCATGCTAACGAGAGGAATCGAAGATTTGTCATCCTCTCAAAAAATGTGTCGTCCACGACACTGAACTGGTTACCATCCAGGATCAATGCCCGGGTGTTCACACGGATATCCGGCACGTTGCTGAATTCTGCTTCGCTGCAGTCCACCTTAAGGAGAATGTCATCGCAGGTACAACTATGGCTACATACCTCGAGATATTCCAGACGAGCACCAACGTGCAGTGCGTGCAATGTAATAGAGAACAGACACCTAACGAACGCATGCCATAGCCGTATAACCCCCATTGCGAATTATAGTAGCTGATGTTGACGCTGATGTTGTTATTAATTGTGGTGTGCTCAGGCTCGTTAGCAGTAGTTATCGTCACACAGGATACCATATACAATGCAGGTGTTTCTACTCATGATATTGATCGATAACATATCCATCAATTATTTGGCGCTTCAACCAAAAATTAATAGTACATAAATAATACATAACTCCGCCAGGTTATGTTGTGCATAGACAGTGAATTATAAACATACATATAAATATATGTCCCGTGCATTCTGACAGCCTCGACTGATGTGCAGCACACTATTGTAGTATGAAACAGCGGTACTGAATAAAAGTACATGTACTTTCAAATACAGTCGGCCGACAACCTTTGAATTTCTAACCAAATTGCACACATTTCGTAGGTTGGGGATAAAACCTGGCGTAACGCTTCAATAAAATATGCGACCATGGTGTCTAACAAGGACATAGACACAGTCAGCAGACGACAGATAAAACACAAGATAACAAATTGGCGCGAACTTAAAAAGTGTGATGTGCTAGCCGCAGGCAATGCACCAAATGGCAGGCATCTATCTTCAGCCGAGCTCGTTGCAATTATCTGTCTCAAATTGGCGGACAAAACAGGAAACGCTTTAATTCTTTCTTTGCAACCAGTGTTGTAGAACAGTTCCATCGAGTCCATGCAGTCAAGTGCATTCCTTTCAAAGACCTGTTGGTGCAGACTGCGTTAAGTAGCTTTAACACACCTGAAAAAGCACAATAATGGGAGAGAAGAAAAAGAGTACATTGATAAATATAACTCGATTACAATCTATTTGTATTTTATTCTTTCAGATTTGCAATAGATCAACCTATACGCAACAAATAAGACATCAATAATTTGTATCATTCTTTGTTGATTCTGAATATTTAAAAGATTATCATTCCTTATCATTGTAAAGCACCGAGGTTTGCTTACCTTGCCTAGAACCTTGTTTACTTTGATTTCAGAACGTATTTTTCGCATGAATATACTACGGCTATAGTCCCGGGGTTAATACTTGAAACTGCTCAATTTCTTTAATTAACATAGCTTACCAGAGTGTCTTGTCAACATTATTGTAGCATAACTTAATGGATTCAGATTATTGCTCACAACATACAAGGTACGAAAGATCGTTCTTTTGGCGTGATTCAACGACGACTATAGATGACTTGCCGCTGGTTATCGTGTTTACTCATGCTTCGTTATGAAATAAATATGACATGATTGTGTACGTTTTAAAGGGAACTGTGGTTTAACGATTGTAAGCCTTTAATCAAGGAATTATTAAAGGAAGGAAGAAAGGAATCAACCTAGGAATGTACTACATAACTTGTTAGTTTATTATGGTTTCATTACAGGGAAAGTCTGTTGTCAAACAATATTCTATTTTGTATAACACATGAAGATTCCTGACTATGCCCGGGTAAAGTCGTGACTATGCCCGGGAAAAGTCGTGACTATGCCCGGGAAAAGTCGTGACTATGCCCGGAAAAATCGTGAATATGCCCAGGAAAAGTCGTGCTATACCCGGGTAAATGTCGTGACTACGCCCGGGAAAGGTCGTGACTATGCCCGGAAAAAGTCGTGCTATACCCGGGTAAATGTCGTGACTACGCCCGGGAAAGGTCGTTACTATGCCCGGGAAAAGTCATGACTATGCCCGGGAAAAGTCGTGACTATGCCCGGGAAAGGTCGTTACTATGCCCGGGAAAAGTCATGACTATGCCCTACGCGCAGTCGTTTGAATGACGTTGGAGCGATCCCAACTCACACACAACAGTGAAAATACAGCGTCTATTATTGGACTACGAACTGAAGTCACTGCAAAGAGAAGGTAAATAGAAAAGAGATTCTGATGTACGGATTATTGTAGTAACCTACTTTGGAAGTATTACAGTTGTAAACCGGGGTCTTCTTCACCTTCCACAGTCTGTTGCCATTTAAGAATGAATTAAATTTGTACTATTGAAATTGCTATTTCATTTTTACTTTATCAACGATCATGAAAATCATCTGCCAATAAATCATATATGAAACAAGTGCCAAGAAAAAAATACATGCTTCATAATTGTTAGCTCTAGTGTCCGTATCATTTTAAATAATTTTCAATCAATCGGGTCAGCGCACTTGCCTTGTTCTCGATAAAGTGAGATGCATCAATGTATTATTAACTGGAACGAAGCACCCATCTTAAGTGACCTTTCAAAATTCGGTATTCATTTTGTTTTAATAATTCAACGTGCTGATGCATGCCACCGAACAGCCGCTAATTGTTTACAGACATGAGAGGTATAGCATCAAAGGTGACATACGATTAATAGAAAACGATACGCTTTATGATTCATCTCGACGAGATAAAAATGACCTATTTGATTAGCAATGTGTATAATATGCTATCTTGTCTGCTTCGCAGAGTCGCAGTAGTTGTTTTCATGGTTTGTATTCGTATTGAGAGAGTTAAGTAGTAGATAGCTAATTATCTTAATTTTTCGATTGAATTATTAAAGATACGAAAGAATAAGAGGCCAGGGTACTGTTCATGCTTGAGTGGCGTATATGCTCATTAGTAAGTATGTTTACGTTTGGTTTCGTGACTATAATGACTCCATCTCAATATAATACTACTACTAATAATAATAATAATAATAATAATACAGTTTATTGAAAAATATTTTAGTTATGTTAATTCGAAGCCCGTGCATGAATGTAGCGCCGTGTCATTATTAAATAATAAAGCGAGGTATAGTTTGGGTTCTTATTATCGATAATAACAATAGTGTTATTTTGACACGAGATCACTTCATATCTTGTTAGCCGGGCATTTTTTGATATAAAAATAAAATAACATATAAATTATACAAAACCTGTCTGCTTTATCTTATATTCTCCAAAATTATAATTCGATTCTCAAAATATTAGTATCATTAAGAATCTTGTTTAGTTGAATTCTCTGGAACATGATTTTTATATCTCGCATTTTGATATTTTTCTAGTCAGTAGATAAGATGCCTGATATTTCACAACTGTATCATACAAATGTATACGTACATATTACTGTGTATATTTTGTAATGAATACAAGCATACAGCAATTAATCGCCCTGGGAATGCTTCATAGAGACACAACAACTAATGCTTATTGTCTGGTCTTTGTCAGTGAGATAAATTAACATGTAAGAAAAGCATCGATTCTTAAAGGGGCTGTTAACCCAAAAGCATGACATTTAAACAAATGATATTTTGAGGTAACAAATCACTTGTTGGCACTTTTTGTTTAGATTTTTAAACACTAAACATTTTTAAGTCAAAACTAAAAATCTTCCATAGAAAAGGGTCTTTAGATGATATTGGTGCAATTTCAGCATTTTTTACCAAACAGTAATTTTGCTACGTTTGCCGCAAATTGTGAGCCAAATACGTTATTTTTGGTCAACATTTTTCAAAATCAGCATTTTAAGTGAAATTTGATACCAAATATGGATTCTTCTACCCATTACCTTTCCATATATGTCACTTTTGTTTGGATTAAATGAATAATGAAGAATGTACGGCAGCAATGCGAAACTAGTACGTATTGCTCATACGTATAAGTGGCCTGTACGTAAGACTTATACGATACTCGTCAAAGTAATATTTTGCAACACCATATACGTAGAAGCAACCTTACAATTTAAATGACACCAATGTTAACATTTCTAAATTAGTACGGACACATTTTGCATTGGTGTACTTCAATGTTCATAGGTGCTTGTACGAGGGGCATTCAATAAATACCTGCAACCATTTAAAATCTCTGAACCGTGACATGTGTCAGTAAAATAAACTTGTGATTCTTAAACCGTAAGTCTTACTCTTTTCTCACACAAAATTTCAAACACGTAGGTCATTTTTATCATTACATTTCAGCACTGTGAATACCGTATTCTCAGGGCACTGGTTAGGGAATTAAATCTTTCAATGGCGGGACATTTGAAAGACAAGTTTATGACATGCATTAAGATACGTGCGTTTACGGTGTAAATATTGGCGCTTGATTTATAATGCTGTTTCTTGTCAATTTTCAGTGCCCAGAGAGCATGATGTTTATAGTACTGAAATAACATGATAAAAATGACCCACATGTTTGAAATTTTCCGTGACAAAGGGTTAAGACTTACAGTTGAAGTTTCATAAGGTTTTTTTTATTGACACATGTCACGGTTCAGAGATTTTCAATGGTTGTAGGTATTTATTGAATGCCCCTCGTATAAATGGCGATGCAAAATATTATGTCGGTCACTATCGTATCAATCTTAACCCTTTCCAAACGGCTATATTGGTTTTACTATAATACAAAAGAGATTTTTCAGAAGGTCTATCTCAAGGATTACTAAACCAATACTAGGCATGTTCGTACTTATTCTAATGCATTTCACATGGTGATTCAAAATATGGTGATGAAATTTAATAATCTTGACATTTTTTGAAATATTTTGTGACATTTTGGAATGTTGCCTGCAGACGCCTGCAGCGTTGAAAGTGTTGAACTTAAAAGTACATGTCATTTATATGTATAAATGAGACATACATTACGCATCAGTTTTGCTTATAAATAGACGGTCCAAAAACTAAAATATGAAATTTGAATAACGTTTTCCCAAAACAAAAGTTGATGATTTAAACTGGCTGAAAGAACTAACAGCGTGTTTTTATCCAGGCGAGGACATGTTGAAATGACTGTACAAAGATATTCGTCCATGCTGCGGTTTCTTGAAAACACTGAATGTGCCGAATGGTTGATTTCCTGTGTCGCGTTAGGAGAGAAGAAGGCCCCAATAATCGAACACGTGTGATGCCTTAGACTTATCGATTGAAGTCTGCGTCGTATTGTAAATGAATTCCCAAATAAGATTTTAAGTATATACTACAATGCATTGCGGGAGCACCAGCCGACTAAAGCTTTTTACACACGATGCATTTGTCGCGCTGCGAGCTCTTAAAAGTTTTAGAAATAAGAAAAAAGGAGCACTGATAACTAATTTATTCATTGATGTAATCTAGAATCTATAAGAGCTCCAACGATGAACGCGCTATGAAGCCATGATTGTGTGCATATGTCGGGTTGGCTTATGGACCGGAGTATTGCCATGGGTTGATCTACCGTGTTATTTGATTGGTCTAGAAATTATCAAATCATTATCACATTTTATCGTTTTTTGAGAAAACGTGAGTGAGCGAAGCCATGATTGTGTGCATATGTCGGGTTGGCTTACGGACCGGAGTATTGCCCATGGGTTGATCTACCGTGATATGTGATTGGTCTAGAAATTATCAAATCATTATCACATTTTATCTTTTTTTGAGAAAACGTGCGTGATATTGTGCGAAGCAACATTTACCATGTGTTTGGGAATAATATTTAGTAAAATGTAAATCTAAATATTAAGTAGTACCAAGTGAGGGGCTACGGAATTAAAGAATAATTGACATCATCCTATGGTCTATATGGGAATCGAGACAAATTGGAGACCAGAATTAGGGCATTTTGCAAACACGCAATGCATTGTGGTGGTGTCTTTATAATCTTCTTTGATGAATTCCTAGAGGCAAACAGGTACGTCGTGTCTATTAAGTTACCGGTGTGAGAATTTTGACGGTTAGTCCCTTATACCGCATGTCCTAGCTTCCATATAGATAACCCGAAAGTAAAGCAATAGTGTGTGATCTTTTCCAGAGGGCGCCCTCTATTCATTTTTTTTTTTTAGAAAGTAAATTTTCTTGCAGATTTACATTTCTGATCATAAATCATACATACGGTATGTTCCAAGTAACAAAGCAATGCGATACCTAATTATTTCAATTAAAGTAACAGTACAAAATATAAAATAACAAAGGTAAAAAATAGTGCATAAAAATTGACACCAATGATAAAAAATAAAAATAAAAATAAAAATCTGTAAACGGTAATCACAATGGAAATCTTCTTCAAATGTAATGAATTTGTCAACATATTTCTTTGAATTTTCATCATGAACCATTCCGCACCATTTTATTCACTTGTGTGCAGTAACCGCTCAGAAAATAATAACCGCTCAGAAAATAAGTTGTTTATTTTAACCTATTCAAACCATGTCCTTGTTGAAGTAATTGGGAATCGTATTCCTCTGCAACTTGTTCTAGTTTTATATCTATAAATGTAATTTGACCCAAAAATGCATTACAAGAAAAACTCAAACGTAGAGGGCGTTCCATGAAAATATCGCATAATATGCCTTTAAGTGACACCTTTGAGATGAGGCTACACTACCTATGCGTGAAGCGTACAATTGACTGAGATACGGGCCTTGGACTCATCAGTACGTGACGCAAGTGTGAACGGTCCTTAAACTACCTGGTGGTTCAAAAAAAGGTTGACCCAAGTTCAAGGTACCTTTTCAACCACATTTATAATTTCAGAGAATTTGTGTCAACTTAGACTTGATCAGCAGTAAGTTTTAAAATCATCCTCATAAAATGGTACGTTTAGCTTGTTTGGTTTTTTAGATATGATTCATTACAGAAAGCATGCACACTTGTCCACGGGAGCGTCCTTTTAGTAGAGATGGAATGCACAACACGGAATTGTCCGTGGGAGCTGTATCGTAAATACACACAATTGTTCACAATGTACTGCTCCCGTGGACAAGTCAGTTTTGTGCATGCTTTCTGTTATGAACCAAGCTAAATGTACCATTTGTTGAGGATAATTTCAAAACTTACAGCTGACCAAGACTAAGTAAACACAAATTATCTGACACTATAAATGTGGTTGAGAGATTACCTTGAACTTGGGTCAACTTTTTTTTAACCACCCGATATAGAAAGTTAATGTAATAAGATGTGTAACTAATTTTTTCACCATCCGTGTTACTTTTTCTATCACCTAAAACAGCTTCAAAATCACTAACAATGGACGAAAGTAATTGATTGCGATTATTTCTCTTGCATCGTACAAACCATGATCAGGAATAAGACGCGAGACCCGTGATTTGCATATTTCAACAAACAATAGATCATCTATACAAAAAGGCATCAAATTAAACATTCAAATCTCCTAGAATAATATAAATATCAATTCATTTATTTATTTTCAACTATTTTCAATAAAACATCCGTATTTCTGACAATTTAACTACGATGTGTATGTGTTCAGTTCTTCATCACATAATTGTCATAGTGTGCGCGGAGCGCGAATATGCACAAGTGTATCCATACACATAATATTAACACAATATAACACATTACACCACGTTATAATGAACAATATAGGACCTTTTACTAAACAAAACGTTTATGCGACGACACAAAATCCTGTTCTACGGGCAAACGGACCCCTCATTGTCGGTCCAGCGGGATTTTTTTTTTATTGGTCTTATTTTTGTGTGTGTCTTTTTCAAAATGTTCGTGAAAAAATTAGTGAACTTGGCACCCCATCTGAAAAACTCGCAATGTATATAATCCAGCGTGACACGATTCACAGCACATAAAGGTAAGATTAATCGGCTGGCTGTTTCTACTGGGAAACTTGCCGTTTCTTACCGGTACCAAACCTGGTTTGTGAAGGTTTTTGCGGTTACAAAAAATACCGATTCTTAACGGTATCTGGCTGTTTCTACTGGGCAAACTTACCGGTAACTAACGGTATGTTCCCCGGTAGAAACACGCTCAATAACACCAACAATTGAAACAATATTTTTGTAAAACATAGAAATGTCCTCGTAAATGAAGTATGCCTTACTCTTCTTTGTCATGATGGACTAATGTTCTGTTTTATATAGGGAGTATAAAATTGTGCCCAGTCCAAGAAAAGGTTATTAAGATGTTTTCGTCCCTTTCGAGGTTATTGCACGTTTGTTCGTCAATTAAAAACAAAATCAATCAAATTTAACCAATTTATTGAATTAAGCATAACTACGGAAACAACACACATCCTCTATTTGGCTTCCTCGGGACAGTGACGTAACTTAACATGCGCAGCTTCTGCGCACGCGTATGTATCTTCCGTCTTTCAATGCTCGTGTGTATACGCCAGCGCCGCGAGTGGGCGCGCGCGTTATATTCTGGAATTAGTAGAATACGCGGTTACGTCACTGTCTCGTGATGGCCAAATAGACTATATCCAATTGGTGTTGTTGTTTGTTTGTTTGTTTGTTTGTTTGTGGGGTAGTTTTGGAGGGATTTTGGAGGGGTTTTGTTTTTCTTTGTGTTTTTGTGCGGGTATTTTTGGGGGGTGGGTTGGGGTTTGGGGTTTTGGGGTTGGGTGGGGGCGTTTTTAACTAGAAAATGACCTTAAGACTGTAAATATTTTGACAGGCCCTGTACCCTTTAATTAGTCATATATAACAATTACCAATACATTATTAACACGAAATACAAATACCTACCTACCTTACAATAACATTACTGATCGATCAAATTGAGATCATTTTAAAAATAGCTCTGTTGTTAAATTATATATACACATAATTAGGCCAAACAAAGAAGAAGGTTTGTCTCAGAAACATTTTGCAAAACAGGTAGGTGCTGTGCGATTTTTTTTTTAGAAAAATAGCTATGAGGTATGCGATTTTATTTATTTTTGCTAATCCAAGCTTACAGAGAATTTTCTGTTAATTTTTCTTTTAGAAATCCAAAAATCCAAACAAAAATAAATTTTAAAAAAATCAAAAAATTGTGGGCCGGGGTGCGTAGACTTACGCGCCGTGCTCATTTCACATACCAATGCGCGAGGGCTTCTGAGACTAGCCTTCTTCTCTGTTTTGGCCTTAAATAAATCAATATGATCATTATAAAACATTGGTACATAGTAGTCGATCTGAAATGTATACAAATATTGGTAGTATATTTCCTCATTATAATCGTTACAAAACATTTCAAATTCATCATGTCACATTATTTGAATACTGTATTTTATCTGTCAACTTAGGCCTATAACAAAAACAAGATTATGAATTATTCAGATTAACAATGATATTGTTCAGTAAGCATTGAAACGTAGTATAGAAAGATGTATCATAATATATAATAACTTAATATGTTAAAATTGTTACTCGCCTCCCATAACTACTATACATAATTAAGGGTCACCTATTTGGGACACAACAAAAAAATGGTTTGGGATTTGTTCAAACTGAAATATGCGCATCTGTTTACGTTGATGTGAACGTTTTATATGCAGTTTTGATTGATATAGTACCGTATTATCCTTATCAAGGTCATTTGGGAGGTAGCTTAACCTTTTTTAAAGTCATTTATCTTTTTTTGCTTTTTCGAGTACAAGTACTTTTTGAGTAATGTACACTTTCCATTTCCTGCGTGCACAGTGAAGACAACTGTTTGTTTTATCTTTATATTGAGCTACAGTGAATAAAAAGATGGGCGCTTATTAGGTGTTACATTTTTGGTAGTCATTGGGGGAAAGAGGGGTGGGCGCTTATAAGAGTATTGGCGCTTAATAGGGATAATACGGTAGTCATTATAATAGACGTTACAGCTTATAGAGTCGAGAGATTGTAAGGATCTTTCGTATTTCAAAAAAGACAATTGTGTATCGATAAAACAAACATTTTACGAAAAAGATACCGTCCGTATAGGCGACGAAAAAACACACCTTGTTTTACGGGCAAACGAACATCCCAGGTTGTGTACGTAGTTCGGGGGGGGGTTTCGGGGTTTTTCCCTTGAAAATGACCGTAAAAATCAAGCAAATCAACCAAAAAAATCTTAAATGGGAGCGCGATTGGAGTCTATCCCTGAATATCCCATAAATAATAAATTAATAAAATAAAATCTACCAATTCAGACGTCAGTATAATTCATTCGAAACAATGTGAACATATACTCTATCCGACCGGATGGTTTATCATATAAAATGTGTTATTTACTACAACCTCTATAAAAGTCTATATTGAAATACACTAACTAATTTTCAAATTATGGAACCACAGTAAAATTATTCAGCAATTTTATTTTAAATTGTTCAGTTTAATTATAGCCGCGGTTACAGTTATTGTACAACTCGTTTCAGAAATAATATATTGAATACTTAGATAACAGAAGTCCAAAATAGATGGCGTGTGTTTACGAGAGGAAAAACGTCATTAGCCGGCCATGATTGGACTATGGCGTAAACACCTACTTCGATCAAAATGTCAGGTAAAAGTGGGCAGATAATATGTCAATTCATGTCTATATAAGTTTAAGACATGCAATTAGGAAGATTTTTTTTAAACATACTGTAGGACCTTACTAATAACTGTATACATTTTATAGTACCGTTAGCCGTAAATCTGAGTGAATATTTCATGGGTGATATTATGGCGACTATGAAATATTCAGGAGAAACCTTGATTTTTTGCAATAACATTTCCACCGATAAGCAGGCCATGTTGATGATAAGGCAAACAAAAAATTGTTTGTTTGTCCACGTCCGACCGACCGTGTAATATTACCCGACCGTGTAATTGTTTTCTTTTCTTTTTCTTCTTTTTCTTCAAAAAAAATAAATAAAATAAAATAAAATAGCATTTTGTTTACAAATTTTTTCAACGTCACGTATATGGCCTTAATCGACCCCACGTTACCCCTCATGTGACCCCATATCATGTATAATAATATGCGAGTTATTTTGGGTCAAGTATGGGTCATCCAAAAGATCTGACACGGTTCAGAATTTCGGCATCCTGGCTAGGGCTGGGCCAGAACAACCACTAGCAAAAACAAACAAAAAATCAGACACTCCCTTTTGAGGAACAAACAAACAATTTTATTTTGGCCTAATTGCTCGGTATAATATAATATATGAATGAGCAAAACCTCCCTCCCATCAATAGCAAAATCCATAGTGTTGAAAACTGAACTTGATCAAAATTAATTTTTGAAATTTTACCCATTGCATTGAATTCGAAATTGAATTATTTCTTCACAGGGAATATAATTGAATTGAATCCGAACGCATTGAAAGAAACGCTCTGAACTGCCAGACCTTGTACCGGACGGAAAAGAAATTTCTTGTATCCGAGCAATTCGCTTTATTGTACCGCGTGTTCCAAAAAAACTGGGTTCAAATGTTTGCGAGCTTATAACTAAAAAAGAAGGAAACATGGATAGTTCATAGTTAAGGATATTTAACAAAATATACTTGACCTTAATTGGTCAAACTCTGTAAATAATCCAATATAAACTTTTTGAAATACAAAGATTTTAATAGAGCGTGGTCAAAACCCATTTGTCCCACTGTTGCAATGGCGTATTGTTGTGACTTTATCCAAGTTTTGCCTTTGCATTCATTCTTTACAAAGACTTGGGCAGTAAATAAAATTATCCTGGTCATATTGCAATAATACAAGTTTATTATTTACATAAACATTAAAACAATGTTCTTTGCTATAGTCCGAGTTATTTTTCTTTCGGAGAATATACCCCCATGCCGGTATTACTGCACATAGCGCACAGTTTCATGCAACGCACGTATGGTTTATTCCTTAAATCGGGACAGATGGGTTTTGACCACGCTCTATTCAAATCTTTGTATTTCAAAAAGTTTACATTGGATTGGTCTCTGATTTTACCTAATTAAGGTCAAGTATATTTTGTTTAATATCCTTAAATATGAACTATCCATAATTCCTACTTATTTCGGTATACGCTCGCAAACTTTTGAACCCAGTTTTTTGGGACACGCTGTTTATGCAAAAATTACTGTATTAATGCTATAAGTGTTTCCATATTCATCATCTACCACCACTGTATAGATCCAATGTGTTGAGGTTTTTCCAAATAAAAAATAATTAAAAAATAGATTATTAAATTGAAGGGCTTAAAAACTATGCTTCGTTCGTCATTGGCAAATGTGAAGTTTGAAGTAAATCAATTTATATTGCAATTTGATTTAGATTGATTGAACTGTTATTTCGATGTGTTGAATAGAGTTTATCCATGTGCAACGAACTAAAGGGAATCGCACCCAGCCGTTTCTTCATTCAATTGAATCGGTGCGTGCATGACGTCTGCTTCGTTGCAAGAACCGCGTTGCAAAATTGGCCTACATATCATATCAAAACCTTTTCCTATAAAAGTCAACTAAACAGTACTTGTTTATGTCTAACTGCATGACTGCTCCAAGGACGTCACATGTATACATGTACAATGTGCTATAAGTGTTTCCATATTTATATTTTGTACATCATCTACCACCGCTGTATAAATCCAATGTGTTGAGGTTTTCCAAATAAAAAATAAATAAATAAATAGATTATTAAATTGAAGGGCTTGAAACTATGCTTCGTTCGTCATTGCCAAATGTGAAGTTTGAAGTAAACCAATTAATATTGCAATTTGATTTAGATTGATTGAACTGTCATTTCGATGTGTTGAATAGAGATTATCCATGTAGCCATGCGCAACGAACTAAAGGGGAATCGCACCCAGCCTTTTCTTCATTCAATTGAATCAGTGCATGCATGACGTCTTCTTCGTTGCAAGAACATGACATAAATTGCCCGCTTAGGAGCGTTATTAATTCGGTCTGGTAAACCTATTGTTATCAATTACTACGAGAGGATTGCCTAGTTGTACATTATATTTAAATTCGAGCGGTACTTCTTGCTAACTGCATGGGTGAGTTTCCATTATGTTGCAAATTACATCCACGCTCATGCGTTTAAACTACTCAATGGGCGTTGCAATACAGCCGGTTGGTTGCACACGAGAATTATGCCACATAGCAACCAGCTATGATGGAAGGCGAATATTTAAATTTGGTGCCGGTTTTGGGGGCAACAATTTATAGCGCTGCTAAGCGGGCCTTGTAGCGTAATGCCGCGTTGCAAAATTGGCCTACTTATCATGAAACAGGTGTGGCTTCCTTCTGGAAATCTTGAACACGTTTATTATTTCCGACAAGATAGCTAATCAAAAACACGGATAACCTCTATTGAGGGTTGAATTCAAGATGGATTCTTTTTTTTGGAGAGATGTCCACCCCAAAACTCGAAGTCCCTGTGAAAACCCCAATATATACAGTGTCAGAATCGATATCAAGTAAAAGATGTTCCAATGTTTATCAAGATTGATGGTTTACAAAGCATGATAATATATGTTGATGAATAGATGGTGTACAAGTGTTTAGGGTAAAACCGCGTTTAAATACGTACGAGAATACGGGCCAATGTCTTTATCCTGTTAACCCCCTGAGAACTACCGGCCGATTGGTCAAAATGATGGATACATCATTTATTGCACCAATGAGAGACATTGTTAGAATAATTGTATCCCTAATAAAGATGGGAGTGAATCATTTTACAAGCTGCATTTGAATTGGCTATTCATATTGGTACATCTTGTAATAAACCAATCAGAACCACTGTAAGATAGACAGGTAGACCCCAGGGGTTAACAAACAATTTCTTACCGTCATAAAGCAAATATAAATATCAAAATATCAGTGTTTACCGAGAACTACCGGGTAGCACTTTTTCAAGATTCCCCTTGAAAACATCTTAAACCGTCTCGTACAAATAGCTGATCATTTGTTTACAGATCAACCATCCGACTGAGTCTATATTACAATAGATATATAAACAAATAAATAAACACATATTTGTGGCAAACACAGGCCCGTATTCTCGTACGTAGTTAAACACGGTTTTAAGCTAAACACGCGTCTAACTCGCCGTAATGTGTCTAACTTTAAACATGGGTATGGGGAAAGTTTAAGGCGCGTTTAACTAAACAGATCACGAACTGCATGCTCAAATGATTACTCAACCGTGCCCGGTGTAAGTATCTAACTTTAAATATGGGTATGGGGGTAGTTTAAAGCGCGTTTAACTACACTCATACACCAACTGTGTGCCTTGAATAGTCACTCAACCGTGCCTGCTGCAAGCTGACGTTCAGATTGCGTAGCATTAAAAATACACGTGCTTTTGAGGTATTCGGTCAATATCTATTGTAATCCATTCACACAACAAAAATAAATACCTGTATATAGAACGCACGACAACTCTGGGGGACGAGATTCGCAGAGTTTAAATCCGTGTTTTGTTAACGTTGTTTAAAAGATAGACTCGCGTTTAAGTTAGACACGTGTTTTAGTTAGACACGGTTTTAAGCTAAAACAGTGTGTTGTAAGCTAAAACTGTGTTTAGTACGAGAAATACGACCCATTCTGTTTCCAACACATCGCAGTGGAAACCGATCAATAAAAGTGTAATTACCTCGTGGAAGTTCAATATCATATAAAAAGTTCTCATCGTATCCGACAAAATCCGACTCATAATAATATCGGATTTTGAAATAATCCTATTAATGTCATCATGTACACAAGTCACGTAATGTATACGCCATAAGCAGGCAACAAGTGTATGCTGGGAGGATGAGAGGATGGGAGAATGCGGGGTAGAGAGTATCCATGACATCATTATCATCATGATCATTAAATATGCAATGATATCCTTTTTGCCTTGATGGAGTCATATTTATGCAAAATGAGATTTCCCCCCCTTGTAATGCACCGTAGGAGTGAAGTCAGTATGGAGCTTATTCAGTATGTGTCGGGATGGTATTTTAAACGGTCTCTTTCGAACAGTTTATAATAACGACACTATTTTTTTAGAACTCAGAGATTCTCAGAATTTGACCTTTGTTCGGTAAATTGTCGGTGATAAAGAATTAATTTAGGAAAACAAGACTTTCAGACGAGTATGCAAAAGGAGTTAATTGAGGTGGCGAATGAATAGATAGCAAAGCTGTTGAAAGAACCGACCCTCACACATTATGTAACTATCCTCACCCCGGGTTGCGGGCTCATCCAAATATTTTATGAATAATATGTCGGTTAGATAGGCTATACTAGTACCTCCTCATAAACTGTACCTTGTGGAAATAAATGCTGAACGTCTAATTTGACATCGTCCGTGTATTATAACGGAAATAAATACAATCTACACACAGTCAGAATCCCCGGCGGCACTAATTCTGAGTCCTCTCACCCTAATTACGTACTACAGGGTGGTTCAATAAAACGTTGAAGCAATTTTTTTTGAAATTCTGTAGAT
Source organism: Ophiura sarsii (assembly GCA_035610835.1). Lineage (NCBI taxonomy): Eukaryota > Metazoa > Echinodermata > Ophiuroidea > Amphilepidida > Ophiuridae > Ophiura > Ophiura sarsii. The sequence continues at coordinate 10,233,130 of CM069442.1, read as the reverse complement.
TTAAAAAAATCTTTTTCAATATTTATCAACTATATGATCATCTATGCTGAAAATATCGTTACAAATAACCTTACGGTTGCAAAATAACAGCTATTTGAATAAAGTCTGTCCCATTTCACTCTGTCCACGGGTACTGATTTCGCGACGTTTTATATTGAATACTGAATGATGAATTGCATGCAAGTAATCTATGATTTGAAGATCCCGCCTGGTGAAACCAGTGTAATTGTTAAAACATCTTAACTATCTATTCAGGTGTGAAATCAATACGTAATAATAATACCACGAGTGACCCACTGACCCTAATGAGAATTATTGATTTTCATAGATTGGAAGTGTAATTGTCTATACTCTATGCCTTAAAAGTGACGATGACATATAATGTTATCTTGCTGGTCATTTCCCGTAAACTTACCCGTGGACAAAGAGATTTTGGAGAGATTCTCTTCAAATAGCTATCATTTTGCCATCATAGCATTATTAACATTGAGATTTTCAGCATAGATGGCCAAGATGATATTTTTGAGGAATATGTTTAAAAAAAAATAAACCAAATCCCACAATTTTGAAAAAAATGGCTTTGAAAAACTGTCAACGTTTTATTGAACCACACTGTAGTATACTGGTATTTGGATGTAACATACACTTATATAATTTACGTTGAAATACTCGCTATTTATACACTGACATATATCCGTTACGTTAGTTCATAGTGATATTTATAAAATCAAAATAGTTGTATTCAAATCAAAAGTCTTTTAAAGAGAACAATCAATGTATGATTTAATTTGGATGTCTAATGTAGTCAATAAAGTATTATGATCTATTTTCTACGAACAAACGATATAGAATATGATTCTGAAATAGATGCCATTTAACCGATTATCCACCAAGACGGTCAACCTTGAGACATTTACCACGTGATAAACGTTGCCCATTCTGATTGGTGAATTATTACCACCACGTGATAATTAGTTAATTCCCGGTTCATGATTGGTCAATAAACGCATTCAAAACAAATGTATCTATAGATTGAAAACAGTCCATAAAAGCTTACGCATCTATCTATATATACGTTAATATAACATACCTTACCTTGGTTTACCAGGCCACGTTTACGTAATATTTCCGTGTATCGAATTCATAGAGTTACGACAGTCCGGGAATATATGATTCTCCATTTATATATATATAAACCTCTCATCGTATTGAAAGTTTACACGAGGTCATTACACGATGATCAGATGTACTCGTTACGATGCAACGGTCCATCACTATCATCGCTCACCGTATATCAAGTTAACGCGAGGTCATTATAAATGAGGCACATGCGCAGACGTATTAACCGCTTATAACTCGATATCATACACGCAGTATGCCGTCCAAATTGACTTGGACACGTGCGACTTCCTACCTGTGCTGATTAATATGACCCCAAGTGACCTATAGATGCTTATTGAAAAACATGCTTTAGAAAAACAATCCATGCTTTTGAAATTAAGAAAGGGTGACAGATGCAGGACAGAAGTAAATTCAATGTAATCATTGTATAATATTATACATGCACAGATGTTCGATACTCACATTTTAACCTTTCGATCACTGTAGTGTTACTGCGTTGAAAATAATACAACGCGGTTATTAACACTTTCCACGCGGCTATTGGTTTTACCATTATCCAAACAGATTTGTCAGAAATCTTTCCCAACTGTCAATGCCTATCTGAAGAATTACTGAACCAATACTAGGCATAGTTGTACTTATTTTAATGCATTCCTCATGGTGATTCCAAATATGGTAATGATATTCAATAATTTCGACATTTTTGAATAATTTTGGGACATTTTGGAATGCTGTCTGCAGACGCCTGCCGTGTGGAAAGTGTTAGGATATATCCTCTTTAGTATAGGGCACTCTATAGAAAATAAGAAAGACGTCTGGTTAAATTTAACACAACATTATTATTCTAAGATTTAGTTACCGCATCTCTTTTATCCTGAAAACTAGTTAACAGAATGATATTATTACATGTACAATGACAGAACACATACAATTAAATATACAATGTAAATAGTCATAATTAACATAACATAACATAACAATACGAATTTATATAGCGCTCTTACACAATACAAGAGCGCTATAATTGGAACAATTATGAATACGTTTTTAATGAACATTACAAATAACTCCCTTTCTATCACGTGTTAGAGATGCAAAAATGCACCCGGCGTATATTTGCATATACTAGTAATTATATTATAGTACCGTAACGTATAAATCTATGTGCATATTTAATGGGTGATAAAAAAACCCCGCAAAATTGCGCCTGCTGCCTCTGATAGGACCTTTGTGATGCAATTCGCATCAAGAAGTCACGTTTGAAGCACACATATGTACGTTATTTTCGATTGAGATGAAGCCCAAGCTGCCTGTGCCAAGACTAACCCCTAGTTTCAAATGAAGATGTAAGAAAATGTTGGTCCAGACAGTACCCGTTTATAACAATCTTATTTTGAATCATCGCCAGAAACGAGAACCTCGCATCGTACGAGGATTTTTTAAGACAGTCTCTTACACGAGCTATGTCAATTACATTCGTTCTAGCATGTACAAGAGTAGATCAATAATGACGAAAGGAGTTCACACTAAATGGTTGGGCTGTGTGTGATTAAAGTGTAAATTCCACGAGAGATTCAACAAATATGTAGAGGGTGATGTACTCTTCTCAACATGCACATTTTTTTCTCTGTTAATATATGGTTGATCTGCTTTGTCTAACAAGCACGTCAAAATGATAGCTTAAATGCCGTTACTTTTCGTATCAAGTTGTGATAATATATAATATTAAAGTCGCTCTCAGTCACAGACGAAGCCGGACTTGGGCTCGTTCACGAATATTCAAGGTTAAATTATGCGTACGAGATTATTGTTATCAACAGAATTCGACGAACGGTTAATGACTGGTAAAATGTTTAAAATTAGACTTACACTGGAGTTGATTTTCCAACTCCAATGGTTTCAGGATCAAATTATTTAATTCCAACATGTTATAGATTTTCTGGAATCATACAATCAAAATCCGTGTTTACATTGAAACCAACGGGGATTCAAAATTTATTGCCATTCATGTCCACCGTCGTCTGCTCAGTGACTTGGTTTAGGAAAGCGCCATCATTTTTTTTTTTTTAAATAGAATTTGGGGATTTTTGGTTATTTTTTAGATGCTTTCCTATGTAGGCCCTTATTACCCACAATTATCATATCTAGAAGCAAATAGTCCGAAATCTACACGAACTTGTACCAATACACAATATCTGCTACCATCAAAACCGTTTCTAGACCATTTCTAGTAGTGGACCATTTGACATTCAACCAAAAGTATCAAAAATGCTTCATGATCCGTATATCAATTAAAAAGAATTCACCTTACTTGTTAATTTTTCAGAAAAAGAATTGCCGAATATTGATGAAATATTGTGAACTCTAGGTAGTTTCCCTATTAACTATAATTTTTGGTAGAAACACATAGTAGATATTGTTTGGTCTTTTCTATTTTTTAAAGGAATCGAAAAATAAATCCGGAAAATAATCGAGATTGTATCTATGAATAATACTGGTTAAGTTATATTTATTCACTACTTTTTAGATTATTTAAAAGATTTTTTTCCGCAAAATTTGACATTTCATTCATAAACAATTGAATACATCATTTTGAATAGATATATGTGATCTGTGACGTAATGCCCGGCGGTATGCGTGCGCACCTACAGGGAATATGCTTTGTAAATTATATTCACACTTGATTGATCATTAATTACGGTGTAGAATAGTGCAGTAGTCATGGTCTGCATCCCTAGCACATTGAAAGACCAGGTACTAAATCTAGTTGCCCGGTGCGTACGCACCATAAGGTCGGGTGCTTTTAAAATTGGCGCTCAGTGATGAGTATTTTGCTTTTGAATAGTACATGCAGTACAAGCACATCTAGCATGTCTTCAGACCAGGCGCTAATCAATTCGTAAACACTACTGTTGTAAACAACGGTCACATCATAGGTTATTATTGTGTGATGATAGACTCACGTATTATAGCACCTGGTCTGGAACTCTTATGAGTTATGTTTGTGTTTTAGCATAGATAGTCAGGTTTTAGTGATTGCCTTAAAGAATGTTCTAACATCAAATACACAGTTTACCTTAGTTACGTAGACAAGATTGTTTATGTGATGACGTCAATTTTTTTCGTGAAGCGTGTAAATTTTTTCTAGCGTCCCGCACCGTGCCTTGCCATGCCATGTGAAACCACAGCGCGCTGTACTGGCGCAGTTGATTGTATCCTGATTCACATGCGGGATAACATGCTGCGTGAAATAAACCCTGCATCCACTGCATTACATGTAGGAACTATATTTCCCTAACCCTAACTATGTGTGCAAGTTTTGCTCAACCGTTGAAACCGGAAAGGAATACTTACTCTTTGATTCATATCCCGTCTCATGAAAAACGATTACCCCTCAGTGACATCAACAGTTACTATTTCAGAAAAAATGTAAAGTTGACGTAATTTCTACCGAGCCTAAGGGTCATATGCATTTTGAATACTATTTCGTTTCACCAGGCGCGCATACATGATTAAAACGCGACACGTAAGCAGTTTGTAGCACTACCTCACATATGATCGTAGATGGTCCAAATTAATGTTTTGATTAGCAATCAATCACTCATTTGCTTTTGGACTTTGTATATAACAATAATTACACTATGTAATACCACCGACAAATAAATGCAATAGAACGGTAGCATTCATGCTCTAATATATAGAACTAAATACTTTTTTTAAAGAGAATAACAATATCATACATACATACATACACCCCCAATATTACAGAAATAACCGTTACAATGGTTTCAGGGTTTTGACGAGACATAAATATTAAAGCACCAGTAGTAGCGTGTTTCTCTGACCGACTTCAAATTAGCGGCAGAAACTTATTGTGACACATGGAGTTCTTACGTACAGTGTCTTGTCTTACAAAATTTAATTTATTAATGCACCATTCATTCTATTAAACATTCAATTTAAAACACTCCTATTATATTTCGTCATTTAATGTACAAATATATACTCGGTTATTGTTGAAATGATTATATACATTCTTGGAATTTAATAATGATTAAACAAATAAATATCATTATTATATCTCAGTACACAAAATGTGCGATTTTTCAATACGGTTGACAAAATAAGCGCCCTCTACAGTTCCGGAGGCACCATCAACAAGTGGCATGTAATGAACTTCTTAAAGGGGCATTGAAAGATACGTATGGGAGTACGCCCTCAATTATCCTGGAAATCAGGTTTTTTTGCATCAAAGAAATACTTGGGCATATACTAACTACCATCTGAAACAGTTTACCAACATTCGCCGTTTATCATATAAAATTTCATGATTATATTAGTTTCGATATGATCATATGACTAGGTGCTGAATTCGGAAGTTATGCTATCGTTTTATATGCGGCCTTTCGCGGCAAATCTCAACCCGGAAGTGCCGTTATTTGCTTATTTGGCATGAAGGCGATGTCGGAATTGTATGACATTTTGGATTTGGGCTATGTTGATGATTATCTTGACGTTATTTGCTCATTTAGTATATCGATGCATCTCTCAATGCCCCTCTTTAACTTAGCCATCAAATATCCCGTCATTCGTTACGATACATCATTGTTGATTACATATCACATAAAACTATTGTCACTAGTGCACATGATGGAACTAACAACAATTGTGTACATTTAATCTTGTGTAAGAGACTGATAAAATGGCCGGGTTATGACACAACGCAATGACACTCGTCACAGCAGGAAGAAGAATCTTGCCTGGTTTACAACCGGAACTACTTTACGGAGTAAAGCGCATCAATCTACGCAAATCTATCAACTTTTTTAAACTAGGCAAGATTCGTCTTGGTGCCTCGTCACATCCTCCTGGTGGCAATGTTAACACATGCGGGCGCACTTGCGATCAGCTCATCGCGCATGTTTGAAAATTCACAACATTATAGTCAGCGCCGTGAGGTCGAGAGGACCATTGACACTGACCACAGGGGGTGGGGGCGGTACTTTGCGTATTTAAGCGTCAACTTTATGTGACGTGCGTATATGCTGAATATAACAATGACACGTCGTATGGCGGTGTCATTTCGGGGCTTTATGGAATGCAAGAGATTGTGTTCGAAATATTAATAATATCGTATAAATGCTTTTCACAAGACGTTCTTTAATGACAGAGGAAACATATTAGGTGCAAAGATATCAGAAAATTTTGGTCCAGACGGTACCCGTTTATAACAATCTTATTTTGAATCATCGTCAGAAACGAGAATCTCGCATCGTACGAGGATTTTTTTAAAGACAGTCTCTTACACGAGCTATGTCAATTACATTCGTTCTAGCATGTACAAGAGTAGATCAATAATGACGAACGGAGTTCACACTAAATGGTTGGGCTGTGTGTGATTAAAGTGTAAATTCCACGACAGATTCAACAAATATGCAGAGGGTGATGTACTCTTCTCAACATGCACATTTTTTGTCTCTGTTGTACTAAAATATTTCTCTCTTGGTAAAATGTAAATTGTAGGCACGTGGCGAATTCGGTAATACAAATGGTTACTTTTTACACGGGATTTATTTAGTTAATAAGGAGACATTGCCTTTTGTCAACAAAACCATTCCAAATCAAATTTTCCTATTCTTTATTTTACATATCTTTTGATTAATTACTTAACGTTCCATCGTGAAAAAGTATGGTTGTGATCATACATGTTTGACGCAAACACCCTTCAATAATCTCATATTTACTCCCTCCCTAGTTCGCTTCAGGGAACTCCGGTAAAATATCTCAAACACAACACCTAGAACGAGACTGTTGGAATCAATCACACGGGAGTGGTGACATCTTGATGAATATCATTATTATGTACTAATTCATGTTTTGTGTAATTCCCACCTGGGTACTATCATAAAGTATTATTGTAATATTGTGATAAATAAAACGTAACGACATGAAATAATTCAATGTGTGCTATATTACGAGTAAGAATAACTTAGTTATTCTGCACATCGGTTATCCTTGAGATTATTTCATTTTAAGATACGCTTTCGTCATTTATTTTAATCGTGGGTCCAGTTTCAAAACTGACAATCATCCTATAGAAAGAGGTTTGTATTACTGTTTAGAATGATCAGATTCGCGCTTTTCAATAGGGATGAGTGTCACTTTTGAAACGGGACCCACGATCATTGAAATGACAATAACTCCGCTCCGCAACATCGTATCTCAACGATCGAGGTGTCAAAATACGCAGAACAAAATTATTTCCTTGGTTATTTGCTTCAATTAATGCATACCCTTTCGAGCCGTTATATATTGGATCATTTCTAAGTGTTTCGATACTTTTTGTGAGGAGTTTATTTTGAGTACTGTATACAACTACAATAAAAACCTACAATTATTAGTTTATCAATTCTTACGTATTGCACAAATTAACCATCACCTTTTGCTGTCTCCTGAGCAACTTGATCTCGATCATCTTCATAAATGATTGAGCAACCCTTTTTGATGAACACCATGTGAATGATTCCCTGACGTATCAGACAGTTGTCTCCTCATCATATACAAAGCCTTCTGTATCGGAATCGAAACTTCTGAATCGCACTTTGGAATTACGTCCCATTACGGAAGCGTTATCGTTTTCGTCTGAACTGTGCACCAGACGATACCGCTTTTTTGAAGTCCTGAAGTAAAATCTATTTTTAAAATCGTAATAGGTGTACACCCAAAACAGCACAAGAGAAGCGGCTACGACGGCGGACCACGCGATTATTAGTATCATTACGCGATATGGGTCCGCGTATTCCGTGCACTTTAACTTCTTCAATACCGCTTTTACTCCGATCACTCCATCATACAGAGTTTTGCCTTCGATTAGTGGAGGTGACTGGCATTTCACCATAGTATCAGCAAAGTCAGTGTAGCCGTAAGTATCGGCATAAAGCCAATCATATTCAGCCGAGTAGGTTATTATCCATTGTAATCGGCAATCACATACATATCTATTGCCTTCGAGAGTTAGAAGCACCAGAGTTTCCTTTAAGTCGAGAAAAGACTCGAATGGGAGAGACTTCAGTCGGTTATAGCTAAGGTACAACTGTGAAATGGCGGTACCTTCAAATGCTTTCACCGGAGTAATTTCTTTGATTCGATTTCTGTACAAGTCAAGTACGCTCAGGCGCGATAGATTTCGCACACAAGGAACATGTTTAAGAACGTTATTCCGTAGGTAAATCTTTTCCACGTTCACATGGCTAGCGAATCCCTGAGGCGCCACGACTTCGATTTGGTTATTATTTAAGTAAATTTCCTGCAGATTAAACATATGGACACTGGTTAGTGGCGAAATATCAACAATCTTATTTCCGATCAGTTTCAGTACCTGTAATCCTCTGAGATCTTCAAACATTGATTCAGGAAGAACCGATAAGGCATTTTGGCTGAGTGACAAGATCCGAAGCTGATATTGATTCCGAAACACACCGTCTTGGATTAACTCCAGGTCGTTTTCGTCAATGGTTAGAATCTCCAAGGAAGACAAGTCATTGAATATCCCATACTCGAGTTGTCTCATCTGATTCCCGGATAGATCAAGTTCTTGAAGATTAACGAGTCCTTTGAGACTATCTAGAGTTATACCTTCAGCCATGTTATCTGCCAGGTACTCTACCTCCGTGGCGCGAGTAGGAACCTCCGAAGAATGATAGTTATAGGAATCCTTATTCATGATGATGGTGGAGTTCGATTTGGTTGTTATCTGATTGTAAGAAAGATCCAGATATAGGAGATTTGTGGCGTTCATAAACTGACGCGGAGAAATTGCGCTTATCTTATTGTTGCTGATAGTAAACTCTATGATACGCTTAAGTTGTGACGTCATTACCATGGGTATGATTTGAATACTGTTGTTATCCAGACGCAAAAACTCAAGTCTACTGAGGTTATACCAAGGTTCCTTAGACAACGTTCGGATCTGATTATCACGTAGGTCAAGTTCGTTCAATACACGCAAGTGCTGAAGCGCAACCGACGGTACCTCGCCAAAACGGTTTCCGCTTAGATCTAGTTTGACTAACTTGCGTTGGTTCTTAAAACTATTTTCTTGTATTTCATCGATTTCATTCTTGGCTAAAGAAACATACCGAAGATTGCGCATACGCGAAAAGAAATCTGTTCTTATTACTGTTAGCCGGTTCCCGTTAAGAATTAAAACCCGTGTGTTATTGTTTATATCTGGGATACTCGTTAAACCGGCGTTGGTGCAATTGACATGCAGATAAATGTCATCACATACACAGCTGTCGAGGCAATCTGAGGGTATTGGAAGTCTAGAAACAGTTGGCTTGAACAATATCACAAGAATGCAAAGAATAGCTATCGGAAAATATATATGGTAACGAAATGCCCCCATGTTTACCGATCTGTTTACACAGGGGATGTGTACTCTGGGACTATAACAAAATAATATCTATCTAAGTTCAAATTCATGTTTGATGGTGTTGTTACAACACCACATTGTAAAACTCAAGCATCAGCAAAAAATATCCAGGTTTCCGTAATTCTAGCTTGGCGTGGATGTCACACGAAGATCAACTGATTTTTTAGGGTAAAGGTTGTCATCACAGGTTGCTTGCAAATCAGGTTTTCCCTGGAATAATAAAAAAAAAGTAGACACAAAATCGATTATTATTCATTAGAAGCTTTCATATGAATCAAGAGCACCCAACATTTCCCGACAGACTGCGTATAAACTAGACTCTCTATTCATGCGGTTATTCATGCAAATGTTTGAAATTAACTTATTTATACCTTTTTCCAAATATGAAATAATTCTGGTATGTGAGCTTCTTCCTGTATAATAATCGTATTATCAAATAGCTTTTACGTTTGATATCAGTATGATATCACCCTTGTTAAAAAACTATTTGCCTTCAACTTTGGTGCTATTTCCTGGTTTCAAACGTAAGCCATCCAATAGTATGCTCATCGATTAAGCCCTATTCATGCTATCAGTCTATTAACAATGGTTTTTATTCAGCACATATATAATATTTAGCATAGGAAACGTAAGGGAGCACATCAAAACTCGACCGCCCAGCAACCGCCGGTTCCGTGGGGTTCCGTGCGGTTGCAGTCGGTTTCTATTGTTCTAAACAATGATATGCGGCAACCGGGCGGAACCGGTGGTTGCCGCGCGGTCGAGTTTTGATGTGCTCCCTAAGTTTTGTCGTATAATCAAAGTCGTTGCATTCTTTGTCGTTGTTGTTGTTGACGTTGTTGTTTGTTGTTTGTTGTTGTTGCTGTTGCTATTGGTGCTATTGGTGCTGTTGTTGTTTACGTGTATTGTTGGTGTTGCTGTTGCCGTTATTGTTATCATCGCTAAGACTTACGCTGCCTAAACATCGATTTTACCTGTTTGATAGGTCGAATATACTGTACATTTTACTTACACAGCCGGCTGCTATTTAGATTGACTTGTATTGTATGATTAAATGGCAGTATTGACCAACAACAAAAATCTAACAAATCACCATGATTGCTCTTTGATTAATGAAATTGTCATTAAAGGCATATTATGTGATCTTTTCCAGAGAGCGCCCTCTATTCATTATTTTTTTTAGAAGTAGATTTTCTTGCAGATTTACATTTCTGATCATAAATCGAACATACATTCCAAGTTACAGAGCGATACGATTCCTAATTACCTCAAAATCATGGTTTTAGAGTGAATTAAGAGTGAAAATATAAACTGTCGTGTATCACGACAGTTTATTTTCACTCTAAAACCATGATTTTGAAGTAATTAAGAATCGTATCGCCCTGTAACTTGGAATGTATGTACGATTTATGATCAGAAATGTAAATCTGCAAGAAAATCTACTTTCTACAAAAAATAATGAATAGAGGGCGCTCTCTGGAAAATATCACATAATATGCCTTTAATGGAAAGCTATTCGTAAAGGTTTCTATTGAAACGGACAAATTGTCACATATTTATATAGTGTTTGTGTTTCAAACTATTGTTTTAATATCAACAATAGCTAAATGTGAACCGTGGGTGAATGTAATTTAATTTATGATCATATTGGTTTTGAATAATTAATTTTAGTTTTTCTTCTTTGATTACTATTTTTCTTCTTTTCGGAGTGATTGAAGACGATAAAAAGTCTAAGTTGTTGTTTAAGCTTAAGAAAAAACTTTCTTTTCAGCATAATAAGAAAATCGAATCCGTTTACTATGTCTCTCTGAACCCATTTTCCTAGTATGCCCAAGATACTTTCCTGGATAAATAAAGTTGTTTAGGTTTTATATGAATTGCGATCAGTAAATTAAAAATAATGTATAATTAAGTTGTTCTGAATTGAAAAACTTGTTGACAAACGGTTATCGATGCCAATTGCGTGCGCATGATAATCTGTAGTGACAAATATTCTTGCACTTTGAAAGATTACGGGGGTAAGACCTATTTATTTGGAGCGGCCGATGATATAAAAAATTAAGTACCTCGAATTAAGGCGCATTCATACGCCCTTCTAGTTGATGCGCATGGGCCGACGTCGTCGGATATCGGTGTGCGAGTTGAATCCTTGCAACTTTTATCCGCCGACGGCGCAATTGCGCAACGACGGGAGTATGGACGCGCCTTAACACTTTTCACGCGGCTATCGGTTTTACCATATAAAAAACAGATTTTCAGAAACCTTTCCCAATTTTCAAAGTCTATCTCAAGGATTACTGAACCAATACGAGGCATGTGTGTACTTATGTCAATGCATTTCACATGGGGATTCCAAATATGGTTATGAAATTTAACAATTTGGACATTTTTGAAACAGTTTGAGATATTTTGGAATATCGTCTGCAGACGCCTGCTGCATGGAAAGTGTTAACCGTCATGCTTTGTTATAATAATAATCAGATCACGTTATTAATCAATCATGACAAAACAAGTTTAATCATTTTTTTTTAAATTATGACATTTTGATTTGTTTATATACGATCATTGATACACCAAGACCAAATCAACCTGTATTGATGAAAAGAAATAGTTAGCTCCTCGTGAAATAAATAGATTGGACACCCACACAATAATTACATGTATTGTCTTTTGCATGAAGGAGACTTTTGCCTTCTGTTGTGATCAGCGTATCACTGAAAACTGCAATGGTATGGGGTTTTTTTATACATAGAGCCATTCATGGTATATACGGGTTTTTTTTCAACAACAAAAATAGTGGGTTTTTTTGGATAGTCGTTTCAGAAAAAACCCATAAAATACCATGTCGAGTGCTTAGAACGCAGGTGTCTTAAGTGCATTTTGATGAATTTGAGATCTTGCATAATATGAAAACACTTTGACATTCTCGATTTTGTGCCCACATAAGCTGAAGTGCAAATGTATCTTTTGGTGGTAAAAATTGGATGGCAACTTTAGATTCCCCATTGCCCGACACAGCGTTTCTAGTTTTCAAACTTGTTTATCTCAAAATGAACAAAATGCACTTAAGACATCTGTGCTTCAAGCACTCGATGTATGCCATAGCTCAGTACACAAAGAAATTATTAACTGGTGTGTATTCTGAACACTGATAATTATGTTTTTCTAAAAGGTCTCGTCTAACAAGTTATTATTCCTTTCATTAAAGACATCATTTAGTTGCAGCCAGCTCTGCATTGAAGAAAACAAATCATTATTTTTGTCAATGTTCTTTTTCTCTGTTTGCAAACTGTGTTTCTCCCGTAGAGAAATACATATGTCGATTAGGCTACATCATTATAAAACATAGTTTTACTGAAACATTACTAAATGAATACATTATAGAATCGAAATTATCGTTCAATACTTGGTGTGTATTTTTTAATGTTTTTTTGTTCAGTTCCAACTTGCAAGATCCTATCCCAGCTTCTCATAGCAATCGGAGAACTATGCTAAATGCATTCGTAAAAGTGAGTCATTATCATACAAACGAGCCATTATCTTATATACAAATGCGCCTTTATCATAAAAATGAGCCGCATTATCATACAAATGCATACAAATGAGCCATTATCGTACAAATGAGTCAAATGGTTTGTACAGTAATACACTGTAGCCAAGGGTTTTTAACGGGCAAACTTTTTTTTTAACGATAAGGACTTTTTCAGTTGTTTTTAGTGTACCCATTTCAGATAGTCATAAAGTTTCACATGTTCCTCAGAAATAATTGCATTAAAATGTTCAATCAGTCCAAAATTGGCGAGAACTATGCGGTGTTTATCTCTCCGCGTGCGCAATATTGGTCATTCTCGCTCAATTTAGGCCGAACGCACGCGGCACGCATTTGATGCACAATGTGCTTGTTTGCCCCAGCCTGCTAACGACGATTAAAAATAGAAGCCAAAGAACGAACAGTCGCACCATGACAACAACAAATACGCAACAAAAAAAGCCAGCGCACCTACTCGCGTGTCAGTAGTGCGCCAATGTATTGCAGCCTCTCCGCGTGCTGCGCTGGTATGCGTAATGAGCAGTCTCTTCTAAGTAGTTAGTCTGTGCTTGTTGCATTCATGTGCGCCTACACCCATCTGTGTGACAGGTATTACTACGCTCAGCCCTTTTATGGCAAAAGAATGTATCTTATATGTAGTTTTCTAACAGTATACTTCCTTTTAACATGATCAAAGTTAGCTTTTTTCTCCATAAATCAAGTAGTGGTAAAAGGCAGTATATTACTTTTATTGTCTTTACAAGTTGCAACCTTTTCCTAAGTGAGGATTATTGAACCAAGTTGACACAATCCATGTTAAAAGGAAGTATATCATTAGGAAAGTACATATAAGATACATGCTTTTGCCATAAAAGGGCTGCCGGCTGCTGTAAGGAGGTCGCCAATCTGGAGATGATCAAACTATGCGCAAACACATTTAATCGAGCTTAAAACAGCCCTTGTTCGTCAATTCATATTGGATGTTCGGAAAGCTTTTAACAATGGGTATAGTCACCGAATGTATAATGACATCTTAATAGATAAATCGAAACAAATATCGATATTATATACATAAGACAAATCTATGTAGAATATAGAAATCTATAAAGAATATGTCACCAAGTTAGTAACAATCACCAGAAAAATTAACCCATATTTGTAATAAAGATATAACTACAATCGCCCAAGAAAGCCATATAATACGCTACTTGCACGGTACAGATGGAACCAGTGAAATCAAGGCTCTCCCCTCACCGTCGCACTATCACGCACTATCACGCCACACTGCGTCGTGGTTTCACGCAGGTTTGTGCATCGCGTGACGCGGTTGGGCGGGCTCGCGCTGAGGTTAGAGCCTCGCTTTCATTCTAAAATGGCGATTTGCAAGTAGCGTATAGTAATGTGTACAGACAAGAAATGTTAATTGATAACGTATAATAAGTCAGTCAATTAAAATAATTGCACTCATCGGTTTTATTTTACTAGTATCAATAAATGTAGAATTGTAGAGAAACTCTATAGCATACACCGTCCATCAATGAAAACTTATCAAACTAAAGGCGGATGCTGATTGACTGGAAAACCCCATTGTAGTACGATTCAAATTATTGGACCATAAAATACCCTGAAGTTCTTAATATAGGTTATCCATACAGTAACGTAATAGCTGCTATATTGTCGGGAATAATATCTGTGTTTAAGATTTCCAGAAATAAGACACACCTATTTCGTGATAAGTACGCCCATTTTGTAATTAGTTTCGTGCAATATATTGGATATCATGCACTGATTCAATTGAATGTAGAATAGGTCAGGTGCGATTCCCCTGCCCTTTGTAGTCCGTTGCTCATGGGACAATGGTAAGCGGAATGCACTACCGTTGAGGTTATACATGTAGCCATGTGGAACGGACCAGAGGTGTGCCAGTGAGCTTGCCGATCGGGTCCACTTTTAAATTAAAATTTGGTCAGCATAGAACTGGTGGCGCTATACTGATCAGGCGTGATTGTAGCAGACGACACGACGCTGGCCACGCGTCTCTCAGACGACCCAATATGTCAACGGGAGTGCACTATTTTGAATTATTTTTAACAGTCATCGCCCGGTTACAATGACAATTCTTCTAATTATGATGAATTTGTCAAAATGATAAGATTAACATTCGCGATTACGTGTTATTCACCTTATTTTATTACGTATTCAACATTTAGGTTTCGCGTGGCCACCGTCGTCTGTGTAAATCCACAACGCCCTCAAACCTATGCTGACCAAATATTACGTTAAACCTGGTTAAACACTGTTAAACGCGTTCAACGCCGGTCACCGACACATTCCGATGATTACCATAATTTATGTAATTTATGCAAACGGCACCGTTTTCGCTACGTGTGTTAGTATAGGACTTTCCTATCCCAAAATTAATAGTATCCCTGATTCTACATTAAATTGAATCGAATCAGTGCATGACGTACAGTTCATTGCATCGATTTCATTCTTGGCTAAAGCATTATATCGAGTGTTTCCTTTCTGAAAATCTTAAACAGAGTTATTATTCCCGAAAATATGGCAGCTAATACGTTACATTGATGACCTCTATTAAGTTTATGTACACTCTTATACAAAAGGGTTATTGGTTGCCCTGTATGTAGTAACCTCAGTGAAAAAAGATCTTGAACCATTTTAGTTAATTCCTAGGTTCCACATACAGGTCAATTCAAGAGCCATTTTAGGTTTTACTTGGAACACTTTTTTCTAAGAGTGTAGATCAATGTGATAACCTTTTTATTTAAGAAGAAGAAGAAGAAAAAATATATATTAAATACAAAACTGAACAAAAACACGTTGTTTAATTGATTTACAGTCTAAGACAAAATCTGTTTATTGGTGTTGTAGTGTAATTCGCCTGCCATATAAATGAAATTATTAGATATGTGAATCACTATTTCATGATACATGAATACACTCGGAGTGGAAATTCCACGGAGGCAATGCTTCCCTTGAACATAGTGAGGGCTACAAAAAACAAAAACAACACGCCGTTGTTACCACGACACCTGTTGTATTAAAAACTTGCTATATATATCTAGGTATTTTGGCTTGTCTTATTCGGCAAGAATAGGATTTTAAGGCCAATATAAATGTTGTCGTTATATCTTGTCTGTTTATACTAGGTGCTATTGTCTTACTTATTTTCTAAATGTCTTGTCATCTATGTGAGTACTGGATATGGAAAGTGTACGTTATCTGCGCATTTCCTAACAGTATACACCTAACCTTAAACCTTACATAAATCGAATTTACATAACGAGTGCTTGGAGCACAGATGTCTTAAGTGCATTTTGTTCACTTTGCTATTGTCTTACTTATTTTCTAAATGTCTTGTCATCTATGTGAGTACTGGATATGGAAAGTGTACGTTATCTGCGCATTTCCTAACAGTATACACCTAACCTTAAACCTTACATAAATCGAATTTACATAACGAGTGCTTGGAGCACAGATGTCTTAAGTGCATTTTGTTCACTTTGAGATAAACGTGTTTGAAAACTAGAAACTCTGTGACGGGCAATATGGAATTTGAAGTTGCCATCCAATTTTCACCTCCAAAATATACATTTGCACTTTAGCTTATGTTTGCACTAAACTCGAGAATGTCAAAGTGTTTTCATATTATGCCAAATCTAAAATTCATCAAAATGCACTTCTGCGCTATAAGCACTCGATAATAGAAATAACCTTGAGATACATATTGGTGTAAATAGCCAAAGCAACTCAATGAATCACCAATTATAAAGTAAAAAAATGATATAGATATAATACCAGTGATGCAAACAGGCAAACCGAAAAATACGTAGCCAATTATAGACTAGCATACGAGATAACGAGCGCATCCACAAATCAATATAGTGTTATTTTTTATCACGTAAACGTGCTTCGATGACTTTTCTTTTTTTAAATAGTAAGATCTTGGAGCACCACTTCGCGGGAAAAAAATACTAATTCAAGATCTAGTGTATATCTTGTTCTCCAGAGGAATTAAGATTATCCGTATTTGGATTAGCTGCCATCTTGTCGGGGATAATAACTGTGCTTAACATTCTCAGAAAGAAGACACACCAGTTTCGTGAATTCCTCATTATGCCCCCCCCCCCCCCCCCTCTCCCCCACGCTGATCTCCCTGCACGTTCAGGATCTCCCTGCACGTTCATTTATGTAGGGATTAAGGTTAGGATGTATACTGTTAGGAAATGCGCAGATAACGTACACTTTCCATATCCAGTACTCACAAAGATGACAAGACATTTAGAAAATAAGTAAGACAATAACACTGTACCTAGTAAAAACAGACAAGATATATTCAGGTCAAATTGGTTACATGGTTCATTCAATCATTTAGACGTCATGCACCGATTCAATTAAATATAGAACTTAGGCCGGGTGCGATTCCCCTTTGTAGTTTGTTGCGCATGGTTACATGGGATAACCTCCATAGCACCATTTGTGCAGCTTTATGTCCAAAAATATTCTGTAGATATTAACACTTTCAACGCGGCAGTCGGCTGCAGACGACAATTCCAATATTTTTGAAACATGTCAAAATTATTGAATTTCATCACAATATTTATTTGGAATCACCATGGTTGCTCTGTATGTTTTTACTAGATGTTATTGTCTTACTTATTTTTCTAAATGTTTTGTCATCTATGTGAGTACTGGATATGGAAAGTGTACGTTATCTGCGCATTTAATCCCTACACAAATAGAATTTACATATAGCAATAACCTTGAGATACATATTTGTTTAAATAGCCAAAGCAACTCAATGAATCACCAATTATAAAGTAAAAAATGATATAGATATAATACCAGTGATGCAAACAGGCAAACCGAAAAATACGTATCCAATTATGGACTAGCATACGAGATAACGAGCGCATCCACAAATCAATATAGTGTTATTTTTATCACGTAAACGTGCTTCGATGACTTTTCTTTTTTTAAATAGTAAGATCTTGGAGCACCACTTCGCGGGAAAAAAATACTAATTCACGATCTAAGGTATATCTTGTTCTCCAGAGGAATTAAGATTATCCGTATTTGGATTAGCTGCCATCTTGTCGGGGATAATAACTGTGCTTAACATTCTCAGAAAGAAGACACACCAGTTTCGTGAATTCCTCATTATGCCCCCCCCCCCCCCCCCCCCCCCCTCTCCCCCACGCTGATCTCCCTGCACGTTCATTTATGTAGGGATTAAGGTTAGGATGTATACTGTTAGGAAATGCGCAGATAACGTACACTTTCCATATCCAGTACTCACAAAGATGACAAGACATTTAGAAAATAAGTAAGACAATAACACTGTACCTAGTAAAAACAGACAAGATATATTCAGGTCAATTTGGTTACATGGTTCATTCAATCATTTAGACGTCATGCACCGATTCAATTAAATATAGAACTTAGGCCGGGTGCGATTCCCCTTTGTAGTTTGTTGCGCATGGTTACATGGGATAACCTCCATAGCACCATTTGTGCAGCTTTATGTCCAAAAATATTCTGTAGATATTAACACTTTCAACGCGGCAGTCGGCTGCAGACGACAATTCCAATATTTTTGAAACATGTCAAAATTATTGAATTTCATCACAATATTTATTTGGAATCACCATGGTTGCTCTGTATGTTTTTACTAGATGTTATTGTCTTACTTATTTTTCTAAATGTTTTGTCATCTATGTGAGTACTGGATATGGAAAGTGTACGTTATCTGCGCATTTAATCCCTACACAAATAGAATTTACATATAGCAATAACCTTGAGATACATATTTGTTTAAATAGCCAAAGCAACTCAATGAATCACCAATTATAAAGTAAAAAATGATATAGATATAATACCCGTGATGCAAACAGGCAAACCGAAAAATACGTATCCAATTATGGACTAGCATACGAGATAACGAGCGCATCCACAAATCAATATAGTGTTATTTTTATCACGTAAACGTGCTTCGATGACTTTTCTTTTTTTAAATAGTAAGATCTTGGAGCACCACTTCGCGGGAAAAAAATACTAATTCACGATCTAAGGTATATCTTGTTCTCCAGAGGAATTAAGATTATCCGTATTTGGATTAGCTGCCATCTTGTCGGGGATAATAACTGTGCTTAACATTCTCAGAAAGAATACACACCTGTTTCGTTAATTCCTCGTATGCCCCCACCCCCACCCCACCCCCCTCCCCCCTCCCCCACGCTGATCTCCCTGCACGTTCAGAATCTCCCTGCACGTTCATGTATGTAGGGATTAAGGTTAGGGTGTATACTGTTAGGAAATGCGCAGATAACGTACACTTTCCATATCCAGTATTCACATAGATGACAAGACATTTAGAAAATAAGTAAAACAATAACACCTAGTAAAAACAGACAAGATATATTCAGGTCAATTCGGTAAATGGTTCATTCAATCAATTGGACGTCATGCACCGATTCAATTCAATATAGAACTTAGGCCGGGTGTGATTCCCCTTTGTAGTTTGTTGCGCATGGTTACATGGGTAAACCTCCATAGCACCATTTGTGCAGCTTTATGTCCAAAAATATTCTGTAGATATTAACACTTTCAACGCGGCAGTCGGTTGCAGACGACAATTCCAATATTTTGAAACATGTCAAAATTATTGAATTTCATCACAATGTTTATTTGGAATCACCATGGTTGCTCTGTATGTTTTTACTAGATGTTATTGTCTTACTTATTTTTCTAAATGTTTTGTCATCTATGTGAGTACTGGATATGGAAAGTGTACGTTATCTGCGCATTTAATCCCTACAACAAATAGAATTTACATATAGCAATAACCTTG